>LQNS02276882.1:3662752-3682807 GCA_001587735.2 Parhyale hawaiensis
GCAGAGGAACCAATTTTTTCCCGGTGCTGTAGACGTAACAATTATTTATTCCAACTTCTTGGACGCGAAAAATTTCTTATGCTGAAGCTATCTCACTGTGTATTCTGGATCTGCAGCGGAAATAAAATTCAGTGATGTTTCAGTGTTTATTAATATAATTTTCATTTGCATGTCATCTAAGGAATGGAAGGCGTGTGCTGAAGACGAAGTGAAATGTACTGCTCAGTAGAAAGCACGCATCTCATACCATAATTTGAGTTGGCCGTCATAGCGTTTTCCTCTATGTGTACTTAGTAAGGAAAGTACAGTCAATGAAGAAGTGTCACCACAAACGTCTTGTGATAAAGAGGAAGCAAGTCAAAGGAAAGAAAATTCCGCACCGGCCTATATTAAGCAAATACATACAAGTATTGCTGAGTGAATTTCTTCACGCAGGGGTCCACTAGTTCTTTATAATTGTTTAAACGTTAAAAAATGTATAAACTCACTGCTATACGGCAAATACTTATAATGAAGCTATCACTCGATGGAATGAATATACGTGTGATTGAACCTTACTGATAATTAGCATATTTACCCTGAATACTTCGGGCAGCTTTAGCTAAAGAAGATAGTTTCATAGTTGTATTGAGCTTGTACTAAGTATAATACGGGTAAAAACAGTGTGGATGTATAGTAGGCCTAGGTCTAGAAGCCTGGCTGGTCATAAACATTCTGTTCTCAATGGTGTGGAGCTTACGTACGTATACAGCTTATTTTTACCTGGATCACAAAGTCACTGATAATATCCGTGATGACCAGGATACAGAGAGAGAGAGATACGCAAAGTTCCATGGAGTTGGTCACACATTGATTCGAAAATTTGGTCCCTGCTCTGGAGAGGCCAAACGCCAGCTGTTCCGAATCTTTTGTAACCCACAATGCTGTAATTCACTTGGATATAACTTGAAAAAAGATATCCATTGAGCGCTTACGTGTGGCTAATACCGGGCTTTGCAAAGGTCCTGACCTGTTTTGTATTTTCAAAGTGTGAAACTCATTTCAGAGACTTGATAAAATTTATTGACAATGACTCATTCCTTAAATATTTGAGATAATAATATAATAACTGGTAAGAGTGCTCATTTTTATACATTGTTGGTAATGGAAACAAAAAGGATAAAATTCGAGAGCTGCTCGTTGTACTTGACGTTAATTGGCGGCAAGTCCTGTCGGATAGTTAAAGTTTCATGATTTTCAATGCAGTGATGTCTTGGCAAGAATACAGTACCGAGAAAGTTACAGCTGGGGGTGGTTCCTTTAGGTGCTCATCACGGTTGTTGTAAATACTGCTTGCGGCGTACCGGTGCTGCTTGCACCGCCTCTCGAGCATACAGGAAGTGTGGCCTACATTGCTGGCCTGACAGACGAGCTCTTTACACACGAATTTGTACACGACTCCCCTGCGCTCGAGTTCCAGTGCTTTTATCCGACAGTTGAAGAAAGCGGAGAGTTTCAGAGGCTTGAAATATGGTTGTAGGGCTATTTTCTTCGATGGATTAGTAGGCTTTACATGCTCAGAGATTGTTGCTTTTAGGAAGTCCACGTCTTTCTTGAAAGTGTTGAGGTTATGTAGCTCTACGTAGAAGTTAATAGTCTGCTGTTGTTGGGGGTCCTGCTCGAAATGTTTATTCATTACTCTTTTGATGATCTGGTCGAGAATAGTTAGTGGAAACCCGTTGTTGGTGAGGACATGCTTGACTCTGCGGATTTCTGCTGTGCATGTGTCCCAGGCTGAGCAATGGTTTAGGGCGCCGTAAATGAGCGTTTTGGCCATAGATAAAGATCAAGATAACAGCTCTCCTTTGCGAGGGTCAAAAGAAGGCGGACATTGATAGGTTGCAAAATGTCAGTTTATCAACGGTGAAACAGGTCGAAAACTGCTTTAAGAATAATGGAAGCCTCAAAGATCGACCACGTTCGGGCAGACCACAAGTTATTCAACAGAAGAATGTTCGAAGAGCCTTTGAAAATGATCCGAAACTCAAAATGATTGAATTTGTGAAGAAAAAGAAGATTTCTGTGTCAACCGTGTCAAGAGCTGTAAAGAGTGAAGGTGGAAAGAGCCTAATTCGTCAGAAAAGATCGCTGCTAACTGCTGACATGGTTAAAAAGTGCCAAGAGCGATGTCCCCGCCTTCTTAACTACTTAAAAAGTCATGGAAATCGAGTTATCATTTTCTCAGATGAGAAAACCTTCACCGTGGATCCTGTCTTCAACAAACAGAACGATCGAGTTGTGAGCTTTGGCCAAGAGATCTCCGATGTTCGTCATGTCTCCACAACAAAGCATCCGGCCTGTGATGATGCTTGGCGTTGTGGCCTCCAATGGAGAGAAGATGCCTCCACTGTGGTTCAAGGGCGGTTACATGTTGACAGGGGCTGAATACAGGGATATCATTGACACAAAAGTTCTTCCTTGGATCAGAAAAATTGTCAAGGATGGAGATTACGTGTTTCAGCAAAGTGGTGGACCAGCGCACACTTCGATAACCGTCCAAAACTGGATGAGCCGAAACATGACTTTCTGGCCCAAAGACTTCTGGCCCCCACAGTCGCCTGATCTGCATCCTCTGGACTACGCCGTGTGGCCTCATATTGAAAATAATGCATGCAAAGATCGCCACAACAACATTGACGAGCTGAAAGCCTCTGTGAACCGCACTTGGTCCAAGATGAGGAAGGACTACGTCCGTGATGTGTGTAAGGACTTCCGACCACGATTTGGGCGTGCCATTGTTGCCAATTTAGGTCCTATTGAATAGCAATGCTGTTTAGATCATAAAAAACTAAAACATTACAAATTCTTGTTTTATTTCATTATAAACAAGGCTGTTGCAAACCTTGGATGGCAAATTATTAAAACAGGTTAGGACTTTTGCAAAGCCTGGAATATAATAACGACATATTCCGCATATTGATGAATGGCCCAGGGCTTAATACTGCAAGTCTAATATCTGCACAAAAGTATATGAGTGTCTCAAAGTCAGGACCAGGAACTGCGCCTTGAGTTTAAAAACAAAAAACAAGCTGAAAAACTTTAAATATCTCGTTATTAAAAGTCATCCGCAATGACCCTGGCTACTAACGATCTAATATGCATCTACGATTTCAGCGCATACTGTTGCTTGACGGAGGCCAAGCAATGGGGTGTAATGAAGTCTAGAATGTAAGAACACTGCGACATGTCATTTGCTTGAACCCTAGAAATAAAAAAACATTATCTTGAGTACCATGTAGCATTTCGATGTTATCATGTCTTCATGATTATCAAATAAAGTTTTTATAATTTCTCAATTTAGAGTAATTTGTCTCCATTGCCCAAAAATTGGCTACTAGCCACTGGCACTTCTAGGCAGTAATGCTCTATGCTGCCCAATTCAGACACACAATTTTATTCATTCGTATCCTTTCATCGCTCTCTGTACTTAAGTGCATGTGGCCAGCAAAATGGACAATGGCCGCAGTGGAACTTCCTAGCATTTACAACCTGTTGGACAGTCCACTTTCGTGTACAGTAGCTTATAGAGAAGAAGAAGCTATAGTTGTGGGAAGTCAACCATCGCTGACTCTTGTCAATCTTGTTTTACGTGAACCTCATCAAGAGTTTCAGTTCTCATGTTTGCTGTTCTTGAGCAACATCTACTCCTCAATTTCATGCGGAGTGCAGGAGTCATCTACTGGTGTGCAGAAGTCGAGACTTAACTTCTTCGAACTTCAGACAGGAGAGTTGATGTCGCCACTTTAAATCGTCTTGCAAGTGCAAGTAGCAACCCTGATAATGCCTGAAACGGCTGGTGAAAACTACTTTCAACGGAGCAGAATTGAGTTTTCGCAATAGTCTTGAAGTTAATCTATTAGAAGCTAGTGCCTGGCGCTCAGTCACTTCCTGTGGTTAATGGCCTGGCAATCTTTGGTATAAGTTTCGATCTTAAGTTGACGTTTGAGGCCCACATCCGTTCAGTTGCCTCGCGAGCGTCGCAAACATTCCGACAAACATCAGGCATACTCACCAACAGATCAATCGACCATCACAAAAGTCTAAGTATTTCTGTCTTTTAATGTTACCCACAATTCCTGTAAATTTCGTAAACATCCATTTATATTTTTTTTAATTATTGTGCGAACAAGCATAAAATTAAAAACAGTGACAAACTAATGGATAAACAAACAGATCATCACAAAAGTTTGGCCATTTACTCCTCGTGATATACGTAACAACTCGTGTAAATTCTATAAAATCCGTCCATAAATTTTTGAGTTATCTTGGTTACAGACAGACACACAAACAGACTGACAAACCCGACGAAAACATAACCTCATTTGCGGAGATAACAAGCATGAACATCGCCAAGCATGCCATTAGCATTTTTGACAGAAAATTTGCGACGTATTCGGTACGGTTTCGTTTAATAAACATATGCTTTCGTCGACAGGATACATGCCAGCTGTTTATTAAAGGCAGCTGCGGCAGTGTGAAACATCGATGTTCTCGCACGATGAAGTCTCCAAAGTTAAAAGTGAGCTACAAGCAGCTGGCATCTGTGGAAGTTCGCCAGGACAAAAATATTACTCTTCAGTGACATCTCTGAGCTGTAGCACGAATACTGTAATAATTCCAGGTTGTAGTATCCGTAGTTGGGGCATACCCAAGTGTGAGTATTAAAAATGCGTACATAGATGAGTTCTTATTTGAGTTCGTCACAGTACTTGGCTGTAAGGGTTAACTTCGATGAGAATGATGTGTTCAGGCCACAGTGCAGAAAAGCAAAGGTAAAGTCAACTTTGACTGCACCCACGCCTGGGAAACCCATACGCACTGGTTCGCGCCGCAGGCATAGGCCAATTAACTGGCTCGGAAGAGTAAGTACAGCTGCAGCCCATGACGGTTCGCTAGGAACTACCACGCGGATGCGGAAAGGTCAACGACCAGCCACCCCCTTACCATAAGGTAAGTGCTCTCACGATAGCTATGCGCACCAAGTAAATTTGGTGATTCAGCTCGCAAAGTGCCCTTGAGGAAAACCGCGCCTGGCCTGGGGATCGTTCTCGGGACACTCAGCACTACTTTGCAATAAGCAACGCCAGCTGCTACTGTGGGTATAATGGTCATTAACATCTTACCTATTTATATCTCATATACAAGGCTTATAAGATATAAACCAGATATAAGTAGCAAGTCATACTACTTGGGAAGAAGCTAAGTAAGGCTTCTATAAGGAATCAACAAAGTGCGAGGTCTGCATCAGAAAGAATGCTGAAATGCTTCTTGAAGAAGCTCTTAACCTACACATGACTTTGGGCTGCGATTTTTTTTTTATGAACTTTTCAGCAAGAACAGTCTCAAAGCAGCCAATGGCGTGGCAGGTCACAGGCCACAGTGGGAGGAGCGAAGGGTGATAGTTTGCGATGGTGTTGCACTTAGCTGCGTGCCTTGAAAAAACTATGTAAAATCCCCCTTCCCACATATCAACTTCACGTTTTCATACAAAAACACATTTACAATAGGATCCTACTTCAAATTTAAAAACAAACCCCCCACCACTTTTGCCCAGTGTCATCGACCTCTACCTATGTCAGGCCTGCAGCGCCTAATATATCGGTAGCACTGGATAACACTTCAAAGCCCGTATTGACCAACATTTAGGTGAATCCAGCCGCACCGGTTTACCACTTGCGAAACCCTCACATGCAGTGCACCGCCTACATGCTGAGCAAAACAACCATCCCATCAACAAAAATAACTTCTCCATCATACACTTTTCAAACCCAATCGAGCTCACAACATTAGAGTCACTCCACATCCATAGAACGAAACCAAGCTTCAACATTATGACCTCGGCTGTACCGCTTCACATAGCCGACAGTTAGCCCCACATACGCCCTACTGTACAGGCACCGACATCCGGCCCCTCCAGGTAGCTTTGTTCATTCACACTTTAGACTCCCCTCTGATAGGACCTACACTCTCATGCTCCCCCTCTATAATTGTAATAAAAAATACAAGTATATTCTTTTATTCACAACTTGGGTTTAGATTTCATATTCTGAAGATGGAAAGTAACGCATTCCCGAAACGTTAGATTTACTTTTGATAATAGTCTACACTTTTTATAATTTGAAATTCGTCTAGGTTGAATATTTTCTTCTTTTATTCTCATAATTAATAGGCATCAATTAAGGTGTATGATGTACTTGAACTTCGGTTAGATGTGAGTAGCAGTGAAAATTGCTCGTGTGTTAGCAGTTTATATTGAGACTCTGTGTATATTATGTACATGTTACATGGAATAAAATTAATGTCACCAAGCATTGCGCGCAATGCCTAGCCAATAAGTAAATTGAATCACCCATACATGAACTGGATAGGTTTGTCTTAAGCTATGTTAGACTAGGCCAGGTTCTATTAGTTCAATGTAGAGTAATGTTAAAGAGATGCGTGCATAACTATCAAAGTTTACAACGTTTACTTTCTGATATATTGCATAGGTTAAATTCTCCGTTCGGTATTCTCTAACTTGACATAATTCAGCCTAGCCGTACCTAATCTAACCTACGTTAACACAGTCCTTGCTGAACCCTAATTTCCATGGCATAACCTACCCTATCTAACCAAAACATATCTTACTTAAATTGACCCTTTTCTGAAACGGCTGATTCATCTGACTTACTGCCGAAGCAGTATGCTTTGTTCGGCTTGTTCATTGTAACATACAGTACACACACATTGTTTGTAGACACTGGTCAGTTGATACAGGAAATTTGTGGCATATTACGGTTACGACGAATTATAGGTTAAAAAAATGTTAAGGCACTGTACGCTCAAATCAACCACAAAAAGCGTTGTATAGGTTGTCATACCCTTGACGATGCGCTTACATTGTACTCACACTATTCAGATGTACTATAAAGAATTGAATGATTTCGATGCATGATGAGCGCCCTGCAACTTAACTTAAAGCGCGTTCGATTAGTACATAAACTCAATGTGCTTAGCTTAAATCAATCGAAACTAATTGGGCGTGTTCTAGTTGTGACCGAAAAGTTGAGCTAAAACAAACCCACTTGACTTAACTTGTCAGGAACTGTTGTCAGGAAATTTAGCTTCGTCGTTTTGAATCGTGTTGTAGCTGTTAGAAGCGACCAAAAATATTTAATGATCTACGCTGGATTGCCAAGCAGTTCTGTCATTTTGAATATTTGGTAGTGAGTCGTAGTGCGACTTTTAAATTCTTTACTTCGTAATAGTGTAGGTGTAAAGTAAGTCCATTGTTAAGGGCCGAAATAAGCAGCACTTTTTCTCTAACCTAGTTTTTTTCCGCGAGCAGTAATTTGTTGCCAATCTTCAGTCTTAACTGAACGATGGATAGAGAAACTATGCGCGTACGCATCATGTACACGCAGACCAGTGAATAATATACGCATGCACTTTTCACACGCATTTCAATGCTAAAACTAAGTTCAAGTACGTAACAAAGCTTCATTGATGTCCATTGATAACCAACGGACATCAATAAAGGTATGTCAGGGCGTGTTCGAATGGAACCTGAAAGTCAATCTAAGCCAAACCTACTTGACTTAACTTGTCCGAAACTGCAGACAGTTGTCCCGAATTCGTCCCGTTTATTCAAGTTTCATTCGTTGAATCAAAATTTATCACCTGTGCGTCTTCTAGAAACTCAATATTACTTTGTATAATTGAGATATCAGTCGGTTCATTTTGAGCTGGTCGCTTCTAACTCCTAAAACACGTTTCCCAGCGACGATTCTGGACAAATTAAATCAAGTGGGCTTGGTTTAGCTCGACTTTTAGGTCCCCAATCGAACACGCCCTTAGTCCAGCTTGACTTACGCTAAGCACATTGAGTTTATGTCCCAATCGAACGCGTTTTAAGTTAAGTTGCAGAGCGCTCATCACACATCGAAACCATTGACTTCTTTATAGTACTTTTTTATAGTGTGAGTGTAATGCAAGTGCATCGTCAAGGGTATGAAAACATATAGAGCGCTTTTTGTGATTGATTTGAATGTACAGTGCTTCAACATTTTTTTAAACCTAATTCAACGTAGCGTAATGTGCCACCAATTTCCTGTATCAACCGACCAGTGTCTACCTATAATGTGTGTGTATGTTACAACTAACAAACCGAACCCAGCGTACTGCTTCGCCAATAAGTGAGATGAATCAGCCGCTTCAGAAAAGGGTTAATTCAAGTCAGATATGATTAGGTGAGATAGAGTAGGCTATGCCATGGTAACTAATTAGGGTTCAGCTAGAATTGCGTTAGCCTAGATGAGATTCGATACGGTTAGGCTGAGCTATGTCAACTTAGAGAATACAGAACTGAGAACATAACCTATGTAATACATCAGAAAGTAAACGTTGTAAACTATTAGTTATGCACGCATCTCTTTAACATTGCTCTCCATTGAACTAATAGAACCTGGCCTAATCTAACATAGCTTAAAAATACCCATCTATTTAATGTATCAGTGATTCAATTTACTTATTGGCTAGGCATTGCGCGCAATGCTTGGTGATATTTACTCCCTGTATCATATGTACATAAAATACACAGAGACTTAATACAAACTACTGACACACGAGCAATTTTCACATGCTACTCACATCTAAACGAAGTTCAAGTACATCACACATCTTAATTGATGCCTATTAATTATCAGAATAAACTTCTCAGCACGTAAATTTGGGAATTTGCATAGTTTTTTCAAGGTACGCGTCTGAGTGCAACACCATCACATAACATCACCCTTCGCTCCTCCCACTGTGGCCTGGACCTGCCACGCTATTGGCTGCCTTGGGACTGTTCTTGCTAAGAGGTTCAGGAAAAAATTCGCTTCCGGGTCTCATTTCGGAAAGCCGGCAACTGCTCGGTTCCGGTTAATGTTAATGTCGGAAGTTCTATTTAGTTTACCAGTAAATTTATCTATATGTATACGAAGCTAGTAATACGTCGAAGTCTTTGGTTGCTGGGGTTTGAATGACAACTTCTACGGTTACTTACGCCGGAAGTTCTTTAAGAATACGACATGTCACTGAAGTTTATGATGCTAGCAAAGAAGCAAATTAGGTATGGCAAAATATATCCTACCTTTTGCTTTCGTTATCTGTAGGACAGTCGGTGCAAACATCCGTCTTCATGAACATAAATGAAGGAAGGAATACGTCTTAACATTGACTTGTTAAACTAGCATATTATGTTATATGTGCGAAGCGCATAAATATATAACAAATACGAATTCCGAAAATATGATCAAAGTCTAAAGCAAATGTAGCTATAACCTGCAAGAATCATATGCCAACGTTCAGCTTACAAATCCGTTTAAGCACATTTTCCACCTTCCTGAAAGCTAAAAGACATCCACTAGTCATTTTCTTCAAAACTATACAGGAGTACCCGACTGGAGAAGAGATATCACAAATCCTTTTACTTTCGTTGTCGTATAGATGAATCTTGACACTATTTACTGCTAATGATAAGTGCCTGAAAAGGCTAAGTTTTCATATAGCGCTTGAGAAGATTGTTTGTACTTACCAAACTGAGAGCTGTGCCCGAATACTGTATGTAAAAATGATTGCCACAAGACTTCTGCAACCGTTGCGACAGGCCTAAGCTCTGCGAAAAATATCGAGAAACTGTCCGATAAACTGCGCTGATTTACTTCAGATCAAAGCTGAATATTTATTTTGTAAAAGAGAAACTTTACAAACTCTTCAGCAAATAGTAGGAGAATAACTTGGCAAAAAAAGGAATGTCTTATATAAATGTAAAAAAATTAAGGCATGACTGAATAAGGTCCCGGCAAGTGACTTTTTATAAAAAGTAAAAGGAATTATACGCAGGTGAAACATAACTTAATTTTGCAACCGTAGCGGCCCCGCAGTTTGTTTTCATGAGGCACATCGGATGCCAGACGGATCTGCGAGCAGCCGGGAGGCGAGGGCCATAATTAGTATTGGAAAATTCTTCCTGTGGCAGTTTTAGAGCCAGGTAAAGTACTTTTCTGAAGTTGCTCAACTTCCAAAAGTAAAGTTTTAATAGTCTGCGAAACCCATGATACCATTTTATAAATGTTAAGGTCGCTTGTTCTGGAGCGTAATTTCAGTGTGTATGGAGCAGTGGGATTCGGGGCGCTTCCGATTGGGTAGCAAAAGTGAGTCTTTATGTAGGGCTTGAACTGTCTCAATGACCCCGACAGGTGCCCTGGCTTCGACTTATTGATTCAGGTTTCAGACGTTTGTTCTCAATCAGTTGCCGGGTCAACATAAGGCATGTTCGATAGGGCCCCAAAAAGCTTGAGTTGTCCGGAATTTTATACAGAAGCTTTGGCTTTATCTCTATGAATCATGTGGCAACTATTAGAAGCAGCGCGATTACGCTGAGCGTAGTGAAAATTTCATATAACGGAGTAAGATTAAGTTTCTGGAGGTCGCGTGGTTAACCGAGATAAGATCAGTACCTGAAACTTAGTTCAGCGGGTCGAAGCCAGCGCACCAGCGTCAAGTTTTGAATAAATTAGGCCTTAAAGGCTTAATTTTGGGGCCCAGTCTAACATGAGCGTAGTCGGGCTACTTCTAGCACCTTCATCACAATGTAAAGTGACAAAGATAGCTACAGTTCCCGCCTGCATATCCGGACAGTCAAGTCCAGTGAACTCGGCCTAAATCGACAGAACTAAGCCTACGAGGCCTGACTTGTCCTAAAGTTCAAGGTACCTTTGCTTCCACCCACAGATTTATGTTTCAGGCGTTGACCTGTAAGCGATTACCTGTGAGACTTCTAGTAATGCAGACTTACTTTGTATAATGGAGATTTCATTGAGTCCAACCCAATCGGATTGCTTCTAACACTTGTAACACGATTCGAAGTCAAAATAACGAAGCGAAAGTTCCTGCCAGTAGTTTCGGAACGTCGAGGCGAGTGGGTTTGGGGTAGATCGACTTTGACGATTAAGACTTCGAGGCTTGTTTGGCCCTAAACTTCAGACATGCTTTGGCTTTGTCACTTCGAATGGTGTTGCAAGTGATAGAAGCAACGCGATTATGCTGACCCTACTCAAATTTCCATTTCACGGAGCAAAATTCAGTTTCTGTAAGTCTCAAGAGTAAGTTACAGACGAGAGCCATTGCCTGGAACACAACTAGGAGAGTCGAAACCAGCGCACCTGCTTGAAGTTTGGTACAAGTCAAGCCTCTAAGGTTTAACTGTGACGGCACTCGAACACTCCCTGACTTTTCATTCGTGAAATTCCCAGCAAAAATCGACTTCTCGAAAGAAACTGTATTGAAAGAATATTTACCAATAAATGCAGAAATTTCGCAGCATCGGAAAACGTTTGTTCGAGGTCGTTTTGAAAACCTAATTTAACAAAGTTTCAACGAATTTGCTCGAAACTAAAGTGCATAGTATATTTCACTCCAATTCATTTTTAATCTTGTGATGAAGAAATAGTTTCAATAGTTCGTTGCTAAACATTCAAACACATTCTTATATCAGCTCTCTAGCAATATATTGCAGTTTATTTCGAATCGATATAAATAACGAATTTCCAGGTTCCATATGTTCAGAAGACTTACAATAATACTTCTTCTGCTCACAACAACAGCAGCATGCCCTGCATGCCTGACTTCTGGGCTAGAGGTGCCAGGATCGAGCGACGAGCCTGACGAGCGATCTTTGCGGCATCCGGTGTGCTGAGTCAGCAATTGCTTGGCATGCGGAGCTGGATGGGGGCACTGCCTGACAAGGAATGGGAGGGTAGGGGGCTTGGATCGTTGAACTTTCCGTTTCGGCGCCTTAGTTGTTAGCGACCCGTGGTCGGCTGCAGCTGTACTTACTCCTCTTGGGCCAGTTTGCCTATATCTGCAGCACGAACCAGTGTGTGTGGGTTTCCCAGTGGAGGATACAGTCAAAGATGACTTTACCTTCTTACTTTTGGAGTCTGAATTTTTATTTTAACCAAGCTTTCCACGTTCTTCGCGAATGTCGTTGCCAAGGTGAGAACTTCCAAACTTTTAGTATGATACTTATGATTTGCAACTAATGGGTATTAATGGTATCTTAGAACATTAAGTATAGCTTAATTTGATAGGGTAATCAAAAATCCACGATAAGGACTGAATTACAGGTCTATAAATATCTGATTTTGTCAATATCTATTGTAACATTTTTGATTGAACTCCAAAAAGTTGATTTCAAGCAGTATCATTGCTTTTTTGTTAACATTGCTATATAATTTGAAAGTCTGACGAATGATTGAAGGTCCAGTGTCTCGTTGCTACATATGTTGATACACCAAAGAGTTGAGTTACCATTTTTAAACCCTCGTTTGATGTTCTTTTATTCTTGTGCTGATGTTTCGGCCTGTCTCTCCAATGTGCATTTATTCACAATTTTGACAGTTTAGTTGGTGAACCACTCCACTCAAATCCAATGACTTCTTTTGATTTTGAACCCGACAAAGCAGACCTGGGTTGTATTGCACTTCACCCGTCAGAAATTTGCATATTTATTGTTTTAAAATTTCAGTCGAGTTGCTGGAAACTTGTGACTTTTCATAAAATGGTATATTTCATGTTTTATGAAATAAGTTAGGTGAAATTACCGTATATAAGTGAAAATACCATAGATTTTATGATAAATGGTCCCTATAAAGGGAGACCTGCGCGGTAGAGCACTGCACCCTTCATTCTTACGGCCGGCAGCCCCGTACGTGTCAAAGTCTGTTTATTCTGGGTATCTGCATGTAACTTCATCCTTGGGTTATAATTATTGATAGACAACGGAGCTTTATACACATTATTTATAATAAATATTACCACCTTAGCTAAATGGGGCTACATCAGTGCAATCGCAGTCCATTGTATACTGTATCATTGAATGGATATTGTTGTGTACACTCATAGTACATTGATTGTTCTGCGTACGTAGACAGCACAGTCCCTGCAATACAGCAGGCACCTCACAGTTCCCGCAACACATGCACACTGCCTGCATAAGTGAGCAAAATTGCCACTGTTATCGTACAAAATGTATATGATTGTATACTTCTTAGCGTTCTTTTAGAAAAGTTCATTTTATGGTGTTTTATTATAATTTACTATTGAATTGATGATTCCAACAATATCTCAACTTATGTATGAATGTCTGAAGAGTATTATGCCTGTTAATTTTTATTCCAAAAATACCAATAAACAATGAATTTATTAGCAAATCATTAGGGTGAGGTACATTACACCTTACCTTTCCCGTTATAACTCTTCGCTAGGGGTCTGCCTTTGATGGTTAAAGGGGCATAATTTTTTTACGTACGGTAGTTCTTATTTTTTTGGAAGTTTGATGTTATAAGGCTTTAGTGTCCTATTAATTCCTTCGGATATCCTTTTTCTGTGAGGGACACTGACTTAATTAACGTTTGAGCTTCATCAATCTTAATCCTTACATGCTTGGCTTGATCTTCATTTACGTTTAACTGTTTATTTGATTATTAATATTTTTTTTTTGGGTAACCATTTTCAATAAGTTAGGCGGTGATAGTTTTTAGTTCTGAAGCTATTTCGTCTATGCTACAGAAGTTGAAGAGTCTAATCGCTAGGGAGTTGATGACACTTTTCTTTTAGCTAACAGCATTGTTTAATTGAAAATCTAAAAATCTCTCAGTGTGAGTTGGTTCTTGATGTATAGTGAATTAAAGAGTAGGATTTTCTTCATATTTTATCCTGAGATCTAGGAAATCTGTGGAGTTATTTCGTTCTTTTTCCACAGCGAGTAAAACGCTTTCCTTATTGCTCCTTAAGAACTCATGGAATTGATGAAAGTAATTTTTTTTATTGCGGCAGGGATATCATTGACACATCTCTTCTAGAAAGCTGCTGAAATCAGAGATGTATTGAAAATTTATTGTTTAACGTTCACGGTGGCTTCAGCAGTTGCAACGGAAACGCTGCTTCCAACCGGAGCTGCTCTAACTTCTTGGAACACCGTGGAACCCCGACTTAAGATATTAATCCGTTCCAAGAGAAGCATCGTCAGTCGAAATTATCGTAAGTTCAAGCTGTTTTTCCCTTTGTATTACATGTAAATGCAATTAATCCGTTCCAGAGAGTAATACATAAGATATAGAAATTAAATAAAACGCATAGAAAAACATATTGTATATTGATGATTTATTGATGAAATACACATTGTATTGAAGATGATTTACTGCTGGGAAGATGTTGACTGCGGCTCTGGCAGCTCTTCCACTTTCTCTACCCTTGGCTTCTTGGCCGGTGGTGAAGTGAAGAAGCATGTTATCACAGTCTGCTTCTCACGCGCTTTCACCTTCTTCCTAAAATGAGTCACTACAGCGTCATTGAATAACTCAGCAGCTCTCATGGCGACGACTTTATCAGGGTGAAATGCTTCGGTGGCAGATATGACCTCGCTCCAGCTTTAAAGAATCTCCTATAATTCGGTGTTGCTTATTTCTCCAGTTTCCTTTGTGAGGAGGTCCTTCACACGCAACCTCCTGAACCACTTACATCTGTCAACTGACTGACTGTGTGCACGCTGCACTTCACAGCATCTACGTTCACTGCGTCTACGTACAAGTGAACACAAGGATTTTCCAAGTATTTTAGGCATATTTGAGCATTATCGTAACTCGAAGCATTTTTGTAAGCCGAGACAATATTTTACCAAAATTGTTTATCGTAAGTCGAAATTATCATAGGTCGAGACCATCGTAAGTCGAGGTTCTACTCTGTATCATTATTCCATTCAAAGAAAGTAGAAATTAGGCAAAGGTCTAGTAGATATATTACTTCGTTTTTTTTAAGAAGGATGTGGTTCTTCCATAAGTCATTCTGGCTCAGTAGTTACCTAATTCACTTCAATGCCATAAGATTTGGCATGCGCAATCCATGACAAATTGGAATGAAACAGTTACGCAGCTGTGGAATACTCCGGTGCCCGATCGTCAATTTGACGGCAACGAATACATCTTGGCCTCTTTCATTTCGCTTCTATATAATGAGACAAAAAAGAAATAATGAATTTCAGGAAGCAGCAGTCATTTAACCATAATAGCTTCCTAACTACCCAGTCGGAAATTGAAGTTGTGATTATAGTCGAATATAGTGGTGTGTGAGAGATTAAAGTCGATTTTGGATGATGAAGCAAAAAGGTAGATATGTCGACCATAACATAACGTGGATTTTAGTTTATTTAAGTCGATAATGGTGGAGGCAATATTTATTGTTTATGGTTTGTCAAGAAACGAAGGTCTATGGTAATACATGGATGTTTGACGACTATATATGGCAGATGGTTGTACAAGGATGTTTAACACTATATATGGTAGAGCATATATTACAGCATAACTATGGTAGCTTATCAACGGATTTCCGTACGTACGATCATGAGGGGAATTCCTCCCATTATATGGGGCAAAATATGAATAGATTGCCATGGATTTTAATAATATGGCTAGAATTCTCAACATTATCGACCAAAATTATATTGTATGACTATAAGCTTTAATGCGAAAAATCTAAAAATTCATATCATACGTAGCGCAAAAAATGTACATATTTTCAGTCTTTTCTTTCCTGTTGATGAAATGTAATCATTGCACTGTATATATGGACACTAGCGGCCGTGACGTTATTTTTATCTATTGCTTCCCGATTTTTTTTTACGCTCAGCCACTTTACCGTAGTTACCCATCATAATCATTTTTATTTGTTGTATTTCTTATTAAATAGTATTGCAATCCTTGATCAAATATTGCCATCTATTTTTATGTTTATTCAGCTTATATCTGTAAAGATTCATCAAGAAATTCTTCCCATAAGCTTCATATGAAAGATGTCAAGTTTTATGAGATATTTAACCTTTCGTACCCGGATAACGAGTACCACCCGAAATCATTATGGATTGAGTGGTGACTTCCTCTAAATTGGGTAGAGTAGCTCTATACCGACTTAGAGTTAAAGAAGTTATATATAAACGTGCATTAACTGCACCGACTGGTTCAAGCTCCTACTCTAGCTTCGTTCTCAAGCTTAGAGCCTTAGACGATTCTGAGATGCTGGCCTAACACGCACGTAATAACTAAACTAGTATTATAAGCAACAAATCGTCAGCAAACAAAGCAGGCATCGACTGCATAATATGTCAATAAATAAAAAAAGTTTATCTTGGTAGAATATAGTTGTATCATCCGCTGAACACAGTCGATTTTGGTTGTGAATGGTTTTTTACGTTTCATCATGGTAAATCATGGTTGTGCAGCTAAAACCTCACTAGTTGGGGGAATAGTTGGGTATTTATGGTTAATATTTAGGTCGATGGTGGTGACATATCTCTACCATACTGCACCCCATAAGTGGTTGAATGTACTATACAATAATTCACGTTGTGTTTTTATTTATTTATATATTTATATCTTTCCTGTCACGCTCTAAGGGAATAACATAGGAGAAAATTCAGATTTCAAAATGTAAAAAAAGTGGGGTACCTTGGAATCTTTTCTTCAGTATTAGATAGGGGGAAAATAGAACTAATAACATAGGAGAAAATGCAGATTTCAAAATGCAAAAAAAAAGTGGGGTACCTTGGAATCTTTTTCTTCAGTATTAGATAGGGGAAAAATAGAACTAATAAGATGGGAGAAAATTCAGATTCCGAAAGGCGAAAAAAAAAGTTGGATACCTTGGAAGATTTTTCTTCAGTATTAGATAGGGGAAAAATGAGGAAGCCCAAAAGACGACGGGGGTTTTGGTGAAGTGTTAATTTTTTGCCGTCATTTATAATGACGGCAGGGGCCACTAGTATGGAGGATATTTCGATAATAAACAACCAAAGTCTCGACCATAATCATAGTTGTTCTACTATAATCACAACCATAATTTCCGACTGGGTAGAGACTGATACATCAAGCCCAGTAATGTGGGTAAAAATCTGAATTTCAAACCTGTTATACACACTACGTGGACAATACCAATAATTTTCTAACTAGAGCCCTCTGTGAGCGCATACCTCCGCCAAGCAATGCAGCAGTAACGAAAAATTCAAATTGAATCTGAAACCATGATTTTCTTTGTATCAACACCAAAATATAACCATTTGTGATATTTGACAGTGTTACCAGCTTCTGTAAATTCTTTGAGATCCGTTCATAACTTTTTGAGTTATAGTGCTGACAAACTTTCTAACAAACATTTGTCAAACACACCAACGGACGAACC
Source organism: Parhyale hawaiensis (assembly GCA_001587735.2). Classification (NCBI taxonomy): domain Eukaryota; kingdom Metazoa; phylum Arthropoda; class Malacostraca; order Amphipoda; family Hyalidae; genus Parhyale; species Parhyale hawaiensis. Next base: position 3,680,045 of record LQNS02276882.1, read on the forward strand.
GATTTTCCCCAAAATTTAATGAATCATGCTTTTTTATCACTAGTAACAGTTCCTGTAAATTTCATAAAGATCTATTCTTAACTTTTCGAGTTATTGCGCTAACAAACATAAAATGAAACACATCGACAAACAAACGAACAGATAGATCATCACAAAAATTCGATCAATTACTCTTTGTAATATATCAAACACCTCATATAAACCTTATTAAAATCCGTCAGTTACTTTTTACGTTATGGCACTAACAACAAATATGCAGACAGAGAGACAAACAAACAAACGGGTGGATAGATATTTTCCAAAAGGTAATCATCTTTACCTAACAATCCATGTAAATTTCGGCAAAATCCGTCTATAACTTTTATCTTGATGACAGACAAACAGATTAACTAACAAAGAGATAAACCCGATGAAAACATAACCTCCTTGGCAGAGGTAATGAAGATATCTTAGTCGAACAAGGAAGACAAATAATGCAACGGAATCTGTAAAGAGAAACGCATTTGGCACTGTAAAAAAAAATAACACGGCTAATGTACAACATCAGAAGCATGGGAAAGAACAGCCGATTAACAAAGAAGCATTTACTCTAACGAGAAATATGTCAAGAACTATCTAGCAATAGCTCGACCAAAGCCAATGACTATATTTGCAGCTAAATTGAGGCTCGGATTTCCTCCTATCGTATTCCATGAGTTTCAGCAACTGAATTATCTCCTATCTAATCTATCGAATGGGGACAGAGAGGCCAAGCAAGCAACAAATATACTGTGTGTAATGATAGTGGAGTGTGTATGTTTTGTGTAGACCATGACACCTGTGATATCAGGTTATAGTTTTAGTGTAACTAAGATACATTTACCAGCATTTGTCATCAATGGGAATGGAAACAATTTATTGATCAGTAACGATTATACCGGGTGTTATTTTAGGGGGACAAACTTCAACCACAGGAAGAAAAACTCAAAATAAATCGATTTTCACGAATGATAAAATGCCCAAAACTTCTTAGTTTTCGAGTTCTAACGACTTATAGAAATTTAAAGCTTCAAGTATTTTACTACGTGCGCGCCAATGTTGGCGCAAATTTGATCGTTCAGCACGTTTTCTGACCACATTCCTGCCCACGCGTTTACACTGTATCGATGTTGATGATTATTTGGGCGAATGACATGAGGATTACTAGGCTTGTGCCCAATGATGATTATTGTGAATGTTAAAAACCCTTTCACGAGTATAATACGCTTTACCTATGGAAAAGAATCAGCTTGAAGAAGTTGGGATCCCTTGTTCTCTGTTGCATGAGCTACTCTTAAAATTGTACACAAGGTTCAAAATGTGGTGGCAGCAGCCCTTCCATTTTTTTTTTTAACGACACAGATGTAAACTCTGACGACGTACTGTCCGCCATACAGTAGTGTGATTACGTTAAATGCTAGGTTTGAAGCTGCAGATATTTTTTCCTAGCCATGAAATATTTGCAGTTTTTTGTAAAAAATAATGTAAACTGCTTTGGTGGGGTCGGAAACATGCAGAACTATCAAAACTAGTGCTAACATTGCGCACTCGTAGTAAAATACTTAACGGTTTAAATTCCTTTAAGTCCTTATAACTCGAAAACTAAGGAGTTTTGGGCATTGTATTATTGATGAAAATCGATTTATTTTGAGTTTTTCTATCTATGGTTGAAATTTATCCGTATAAAAAACACCCGGTATAAATAATATATATGAATCAACATATTTTTTTAAGACTACCAGAATATTTCACCATAAATTTTTAAATATACCTTTTTGCAATTGCTTTTGACCAATTTAACAACTGATTTTGACAATGTACAATACAATTTAACCAATGTTCATTACGCCTTGACATTAATCAAATTGGTTTGACAAAGTCCACACTGAGAATGAAAAACTAGCGAAACATATTGGCAAATGAAGACACACAGACAAAATTCACATCGCTCTGACATTGATAAAAATAAAACGACCAACGGAAAATTAACTTCACAATGATTAGGTTTCTCTTTCACATTCTTGAAATTTTTTTTAATCATTGAAATAGCTTGAGAATTGCTAAAACCTATTGGTTAACTTATTTTCATTCAAATCTTTCTCATGCAATTCCGAAAGAGGGCGCTTATTTTCTTATGTACTACGAAGACACGCCTGTTTGCCTTTGCGTATTTTGTGTTATGCATTATGTATTGCATCTCGCCGGTTCGTTGTCTTCTCACTTCTGGCTTCCAGTCCTCCACCACCTCTTACATAGTCCGCCTTCTTACATTTATGTAGATTTAAACATTGTCAAAACGATTTCCAGAATTGTTATATTCATTTGAACATTGTCAAAGTGGTATGGAAATTGTCAAAAGGTTTTATCGATAGAACCCTGACAAACTGTTTTGTTAAATTGTCAAACAGTTTTGTTCGCTGCTTTAATTGCTTTGTCCTCCCTGTCCTGGAGTACTGCTCTGTAGTCTGGGGTTTTGCTACCGATTGCCATCTGTGTTTGCTTGACAAAGTAGTTGGTCGATGTGCGTTCATGCTGGGTAGTGTTGTGCCCTGTGATCTGGCGCATCGTCGCAGAGTTGGTGGTGTCTGTTTTTTGTATAAAATCTATAACTGCCTCAGTCATCCACTGTCTGAGTTTCTTCCAGATCCATTTGTTCGGGTGAGGTATACTCGGAGGACTGGTGCTCTTCATGAGTTTGCCTTGGAACCGTTACGATGCCGTACGGGCCAGTATTCCCGTTCGTTT
>LQNS02276882.1:3727572-3744882 GCA_001587735.2 Parhyale hawaiensis
TTGATTTTACCTTACATTGTTTCGTATCTCTGTGCTATTTTCAATGGGTGTATCAATATTGGTATTTATCCGGATGTACTGAAAGTAGCGAGAATTATTCCAATACATAAATCAGGCAGTATCAATTTTGTGTCAAATTTTAGACCGATTTTAACTTTGACCGTTTTTAACAAAGTATTCGAAACATTGATTCATTCAAGCTTATCTCAGTTTATTACTGCACATGAAATTTTGAGGGGCAGTCAGTGCGGATTTAGGAAAGGAAAAAACACGAACGATGCCATTTTTAGCTTTACATCCGATGTTTTACCAGCTTTTCATTTCAAATCTGTTACCATTAGTTTGTTTCTAGATCTTAAAAAAAGCGTTTGACAATGTATATAAAGATATTTTGATGAAGAAGTTGGTACACTATGGCATACGAGGCTCCTTTAACTCTTTACTTGATAGCTACTTGACCAATCGTCAGCAATTTGTTGTGGTAGGGGATTCACAGTAATGCACACGTTGTATCACTCATGGTGTTCCCCAAGGATCCGTTTTAGGACCTCTACTTTTTATTATATACATCAATGATATGCTATTTGAAGGGGCTACTGCGCAGTTGTTTGCAGATGATGCAATTTTTTATGTTAATGGCCCTAATTTACAACGAGCGCTAGAAAAAGTACAACAGTTAATTGACAATTTAACCCTTAAATGCATAGCGTGCCATATATGCAGCATATACCAATAGTGTTATTTCTACGGGTGTGCTATGATTAAATCAGGCATTTAAGGGTTAAGTTCTTGGCTAACGCTCAATAGGCTAACTCCTGACGTAAACAAAACGAAGCTCATGCTGTTCAGTGCAATAAAATCACCTGCTGTACCTGATTTATATTTTAACGGGGTCAAGTTAGAATGGGTTCCAAGTTTTAAATACCCTGGAGTGATTATAGATAACAATCTTACATTTTCTACCCATATATCTGTACATTGTGATAAACTGAGCAATGCTAAAGGTGCAATCTATGCTGTTTCTAAGTACATAACGAGAGAAGCATTGGTATTGTTGTTTTATGCGCTACTGTATTCTCAATTAACCTATGGTATCATTTTCTGGGGTGGGGCAACTGATAACATGGTGAGGCGAATTAGTACAATAATGAATAGCACACTTAGAGTAATACTAAATGTCAGGCGGGCCCATAACAATATACCACGGATGTCTACAAATGAAATGTATTGCCGACTAAAGCTTTTAAAGTTTAGAGATATTCATCGTTATTTTATTCTGAAGTTTATGCGAAGAGCAATATCAGGAGAAACTCCCTATTTTGAATCTCATTTTAGCCATCTACTTCCGACGGATCACTATAATATAAGAAATGTTCGCTTAAATTTACCCTCTGTTCGACTCAAGATCGAAAAGCGCTTCACTGTATTCCAATGTGTTAAAGTTTATTATCAGTTGCCGGATGAGCTAGCACAACCAATGTTGCACGGAACCTTCAAAAATAAATTTAAGAGCATTTGCTTGCAGCAGTACAATGATTAAATTCTGTGATATTGACCTACCCTCAGGCAGTAGTGAATGGGAAAGAGGACTTTAACAGCTTTGATCTCAGAGCTGTAATTGCATGCCGATCAATATTTAAGAATACCAAAGGATGCACCTCTTGAATATTGTTATAACACGAATTTCACTGTTATCATATAGCTATACATGAATATTATATTGCGTTGAGACTTAATGAAGTAGTATGTCCTAGTCTCATGAATATCTTACAATAGTACAGATAGGCTTTCTGGATATACGTTGATCTGGATATAGGTAGTTAAAATATGTGTGAAAGTAACCTATATTTTAGTAGGAACTATCGATTTCTGTTTTAGGTAAATGACAACATTGATGATTCTGTGCTTGATGTCCCATAAGTGTACTCACTTTCACGGGACACGTTCTCAATGATTACTGTATTCTAGCTTTATTTTGACTGTACGTACTTGTAATTTTAAATGTGAGAAGAATAAAGGTAAAGGTATAGTGGACATGTGCGTCCACGCAATAACCTATACGCTTGCCTAATGCCTCTAGGCCGGTGCGGAATCTCCTCTTCTCTTATTTGCTTCTTAATTTCCTTCTTTTCTTCATTGATCCTTTGTCGTGCTGTCATCCTTAAGTCTTTAATATGGACAGGCAGAAGTAACATCTTGAGTAAAACACTTCAACAAACTTAAAAAAATACCAGCTTATATACAATGTGTTCGCTCCGTAGCAAAGATACCGTTGATACCGTCTTTACCCTCATGTATCTGTTTCATTTAAGGTGCTCAAATTTTGACCTATGGAGAGAAAACTGCTTCGTCAGAGGAAAACAGCAAGCTAGAAGAAATAAATGTTTACTGCCCGTGAAAACTTATATTTCGTCAGTTTCGTTGACAATTGCATCAAAGTGGGAAGAATAGCTCATTAAACGAAATCATCTGTGGGAAGAAACTACCAATCAAGAAGCATGAGAGTGCCAACGGAAGCTTCAGAGATCTTCAGTGCTACGATTTCAACTTCGGCAATGCAAGAAGTGCATTCAGACATAAGGTCGCCCTATACTTTGCCGTAAATTCGATGTATGGAGAAGCTAATACTCGTAGAAATCAGACTAAGCCTGCGATGTTTTCATAGTTGGAAATTCAACTGTCCCTGCTTAAGATACGCTTGCAATCTTCTGCAACCCGGCCTATTTTCTGCCTATCACTTTCAATGGAGCTTGAGAGGACAACCAGAGCCTCCAACCTGGGTTAAATTCCGCCTATTACTTCGTTAAGAGCGTGACACCGAACATCAGTACTATACAATAATTCACGTCGTGTTTTTATTTATTTATTTATTTATTTACTTATTTATTTATAACTATATTTATATATTTTCTGTCACGCTCTATGGGAATAAGATAATAGAAAATTCAGATTTCAAAAGGCGAAAAAAAAGTTGGATACCTTACAATTTTTTTAGGCGAAAGAAAAAGTTGGGTACCTTGTAATCTTTTTCTCCAGTATTAGATAGGGGAAAAATAGAACTAATAAGAAAGGAGAAAATTCAGATTTCAAAAGGCGAAAAAAAAATTTGGGTACCTTGAAATCTTTTTCTTCAGTATTAGATAGGGGAAAAATGAGGAAGCTCAAAAGACGGCGGGGGTTTTGGTGAAGTGTTAAGTTTTTGCCGTCATTTATAATGACGGCACGGGCCACTAGTATAAATATATTTATAAACACACGACGGTCATTCTTAGATTAGATTTTGCAAGCGTTACGAATGCTTTCTCTGCTGCTAGTGGCTGTGGCTCCAGCCGCGGTACACATACAGTAGCATTGAACCTAGTGCTCTCGGTCGGACCAACGTTATTTCTCAACAGTGGCCCACTGCTTGTTTTTGAAAAGTCAATCCACTGTTAGTTTCTCAATCTAGGCCCAACACTGTCGATGAATGTTCAATCAACTAGGTAAGTACGTTTCGTATCTTACCTACATGATAATGGAACCTTTGCGCACTAATGCTAATTTTGATTCAGTATCGAGCATTATTCTCACCATCAACTTCGACTTGAAAATAAGCATACGAAGTTGATGAACGTGAACAAGCTTCATGTAAAATATTCTGCTCTGCATTAGCGGCTGACGATAATTCAATCAATCAGATATGTTTCGATCATGCTATACACAATCTCGTTTTCATAATTATTATATGAGGCTTATTAAATTTCTTTTCAACACGTCCTCATTTCTAAATAAGAAATTGTTAATTGTTGGATCCATAGTGTAATTTATTATTGGCCCAATATTGTTATCCAGCATTGGTCACTTTGGTATATTTTTCCTTACGAGAGAAATTTGATTAATTTTCAATTAAATGTAGTATAATAATGCGTAAGTTAAACCGACACTTTGATTTCTTGCGCTTTTTCATAACGTACTCCCCAAGACTGACCCAATGTTGACCCAACAATACTTTCGCAATGTATACGTACCCATATCTTGACGCATGTTGATAGCACTTGGCTCCAGTGTCGGTTGGCAATGCTCACAGATTCCCCCAATCTTTTAGCATTGTGACGACCTCTATCCAAGCATATTTTGATACGTGGGTGCGTGCATAATCATATGCTGCAGAGAGGTCGCGTGACGTCATGGAGCTCGCATCCAACACAACGGTCCTCTAGATCTTTCCCTTTACTCCACATCCAAAGCAGAGAACAGTATTCCACCTTAGGCAGCACCAGTTGTTTCCATAAGGTGAGCATTAGGTCTGCCTATCGTATGGAAGTTAATTAAGATCTTTTCTCTTGTACGGATAGACATCCCGAACTTAAAAGTACGAGATCGTTCACTGTGAAATTTGAGAGCTGTCACCATAACTAAGCAAGGGTTGTAGGGACTACTAGAGCTGTTGTATATTACTGCAAATTATTAACAATTATATTTCAATCACAAATTGAGATAAAGGGTAGCAAGGCAACTTCCTTATTATTCAAATTTGGCTCGTACGAGAGGATCTCTCGAAATCAGAACTAATGAATATTAGTTATATCAATTATCAGGAGAATTATTAATGACTGGTCTGATCGACAAATATTAATGTGATATCTGGCTTGAGCGGAGACACGATTCAAAACAAGGGGTGTATGGCGCAGCAGAGGATAAGTAACGACAAGAGGTAAAATACCTTATCTATATATTCACTCTTCACTAACGACCCTGATACAACAATTCTTCCTGGATCCTAAGACACAATGGAATCACTACCTACGTGTAGCTGCTAGGGAAACACAAAACACTCCTACCGCCTGTCTACACATCTCACCGGAATTGTAAACACCACTATCATGGATATACCATTCAGATACTTACCTCAAAATTTGAAGTTGAGGCCGTTTGGATTCCGTCCTCGCTATTTCGCGCCTCTCCCGCAGCACTTGCTACTGTGAACGTCTGGACACACTGGGCTGCCTTCCACGGTCCACGGTGAGTGGAGTGAAGAGAGGAGAAAATTGGACGATAGTGGGATAGTGGGCTGCCTTGATAGGCTGCCCTACGTTTTTATACCCGGCCCTTTGTGCGAAAGTAAACAGCCAGCCGATCTGCACTCCCTGACACTTTTGCCCCTCACAGCCTGCGATTTGTGCTTGTCTACTCGACTATTTTACCCTCTAATTAGCTAACCATGACGCCTATCTCAATGAATTAGATATCAAATTACAGGTCTCGTGATATTTCAGCTATTTAATGATCTTTCCCGCTCCTACGGTTCCTAGTTTTGATACTATTTGTAATAACTCGAGAGAGGAGAGCGATGCTATCTCGTTTTTCCCATTAGAAACTCTAGTTTCTCTACCTTGGCGGGTTCCGTGTGCCTATACACTTATATCAAGTCTATGGGTATATCCTAGCTATGAATACACATTCATAAATGTTTGCGGCATGCCCTGGTTCGGCCGCAATCGTCTAAAAAGGGTTCTTGAACAAACACAAATTAGATGTTCCGACTACAGGCGTCCCTCGGGGAGGGCTGCTATTGGAGGAACACAGGTGCGATGCTTGATGACGTCACCGGCGTCCCTCGGGTCCCTGCGCGCTTCCCGGCCAGCGTCGCTTGCCGGTTGCCAACTTGCTATAACTGCGTAATAGCTGAATGCTGGTATTTTGGTGGTGCAGCATGTGCATATCTACAGCTCGCTGTTCCGTCCAACATTACAATTTAGCAAGTACGATGCGGCTAGAAATGCAGTCTGTTGGCAAGATGGAGCTCCGTAGCGCTACGTCCAAAGTAGAGCAGCTTTTGTGTCTGGACAGCCTGTTAGAAGACTAGATTAGTCCATGGGTTACTGTGAACGTTCTTGCTAGCGAAGAAAACTTCTTGGGAAGTACAGCCAATTTTTAGTCCTTTAAACTGCTATACCTACTCATTTTTGGCTCAGCTTCAAAGAACATTGCACATTTCGAGAGAAAGATATGCATACACTTTTCATTATAAACGTTGACGAAAAACACACATTTAGATCCACACATGTACACATGGAGGTGCATATTTAATCAAAGTATAGCAAAATGCCAATTCCCGTAAATGTTAAAGGTATTATTTCTTTTAGTGAGCACGAAGTTTGCTGGAGTCAGAGTGACATCCAGCGCTGCATCTTATGCCGCCACGGTAGCTGCATGCTTCCGTTCTCAGCTCTAATACCTTGTATCGCTCGTTCGATTCCCCATGGCACACGAGCTCTTTGCAGATCTTGGTGTGCTGACTCGGCAGTTGTGTGTGCATGCTGGGCACTGTGGCGGAACTGCTTTCCTCAGAGATGAGGGGGGTGGGGGGTCTCGGGTTATTAGTTCCTTCCGTCAAATTGGCGCCATAGTTCGTAACCCGAGGGCGACTGCGACTACACTTGCTCGTCTGGGGCCAGTGGGCCTATACCCGCAGCACAAACCAGTGCATGCGGGTTTCCCAGATGAGGGTGTGGTCTAAGTTGACTTTACCTTTACCCATAATACACACGGTACGGCAGCTGCTGTTGCCCGTGCTTGAGACACGTCTCTCCCCTAGACTGTACCTTCTTTTGCCTCTGTGGCCTCCCTATGTCATTTGTCTTTCGGATCACCGTGAGCGGAGTTTGGTGCGAAGTAAAAAAAAAAAAAAAGACAAGAGCTACAGGAGGCTGCAGACGCGGAAATCGGTGGTCTAAGGGAGAGATGCGTGGCAAGCCTGAGCGACAGTAGCTGTTGCACTATATGTTATATGATCATAAAGAAAATGCACAGTGCTTAGCGGCCCTCATTCCTTCTACCATTTCCCGCACAAGTTGGTTCTAATAATGTTAGTGGACCTGCGCGTGAAAAAACATTACGCAATAATCGGAATTTTAATTAATATAGGTCGTTGCGGAATTTTCTCTGAATTACTTCAGTTTCTTACTTGATCCATAGTCATGCTGACAACCTTAAGTCCTTTATTCTATGACTTGTCGTTTCCTCATTTTCCTGCTCATTCTGCTTCAAGTCTTTCTTGACTGTATCGCATAGACGATTCATCTCTCTCTCTCTATTTGTAGACTGTAGTAGTTTCGTACTCCGTATACGTTCCCTATCTTCCTTCTTAATTAGACGTGCGTCTTCAATATAGTGAGAAGCAAAAGTAAATCTTGAGTAAAAACTGCAATAAACTTAAATGTAACTCTAGCTAGCTTGTATACATGTAAGCGCTCCGTAGCCAAGATACCGTCTTGCGAACTTGATTTGAAATTTTTGGGCAATGAAATATTTACCCCTTCAGAGAACGACAGTGTGAGGGTGATATGCGTGGTATGGAGCTGGAGGAACACATGGTAATGGACAGAAATATAAGGAATAGTAACATCTGCTTCAGCGACCCCTCTGAACAGGAGTATCACTGCTGTAGAAGAAGAAGAAGAGAAAGACAGACAGAAATAGTTGTGTACTACCCGTGAAGAATCATCATCTCGTGAGTGCTCCGTTGTTCATATGTCGAATTTACGCGTCATGACCTGAGAGAAAAAAGTTACAAAATCAGACTCAAGAAGCTGCATACATATTGTTCCGATTTCAAGAAGTGTTTCAAGCAAAACGTGTCTTCAGAGAAAGGGATAGGGATCAGCCTTCGCCATTTTCTGCAACCTTGCCATCGATTTGCAAAATCTGCAGTCTGGTCTATTTCTGAATATCTATTTCGTTAAGAGCGTGACGCGAAGGATAGTTACATATAAATATATAAACAAATAACTCACGACGGTGTTTTTTTGTTGTTGTTGATTCATTTTAATAGTTACCGATATATTTGTGGACGCTGAGCTGTTCATCTTATAATTATTTTCTAATTAAAAACGCTTAAAAAAACCTGTTCGCCAAGTGTATGTGATGTTGCTATGCAGACAAGGCTCTATAGAAATAGAATACGACACTCTCAGCCTTATCCAATAGGCCGCAGCATTACTGAGTGAAGTGTTTTGCTTGTTTCGCATGCGCTGCAACAGAAACTAAAACAGATCAAAGCGCTAATTTTTAATGAAAGAAACTTTAAAAGTGTGCAAGTGTATGTTGTCCCGCAGCAGAATGACAGCAATCGTCATCGGTGGGTGCGACTGTTGCTCCATGGACCTGAGAACAAGGCTCTAATATAACTTGATGTAAGTCACAAATGTTTTAAATCTTCTGCAGGGCTACCATGTTTGATTCTCAGGAGAGCGAGTACCGAAGAATTTCTTTTCACAAATTTGATAGCATCAGAAATATTCAGCCCCATAAAGTATTCTGTGTCCTCTTCCCAAGCCCCTCATCCCCAGCCCCCACACCAGAGGACCCGCAACCCAGAAACCACACGATACCTGACTGTCCCCATTCCTCGCAAGTGGGGGTAATGCCTAGTTGAAAATACCTGGGTCAATATTTTCACCAATGAACACAATAACATAAAATCATTAGTAAACTGCTCCTGGAGACGTACGGAATGCTTCTAGTGGAAATAACCAAGCACACATCAGCACTGGCCATTGGCAAATTGCGAAATTTCTTTTAGCCAACTTGAGGTAATTTTGGTGTCCTGAGATTCGATAATCGCCGTTCACACTCAATGTATAGCAACGAATTTATGTGTGTGTTTTTGCAGATAAATATATTATTTGCATTACCAAAAACAGTTTATTTCGTGTTTTTGGTCACTAATTAAGTTGATTAAAAAATAATTATCGAGGCTAAATCAGTGTGCCTTCAGCCCCTGCAGCAAATTTGAGTAAGTAGTTAAGTATGGCGTTACCGACAGTATGTGCTATTTATTGGCATCATTCGAACTCTCAATGAGTTTCAGACACCGAGGCAAGTGTCCGCAGTACTCAGTAGTGTACACAGTACACAAAAGGGTCCTAATTCTGTGTACTGTGGTAGCGTACGATAGTTTGTTCCATGCTTGCTAAGTTTCTTGTAGCACTTCCTAGAAACTATTCTTTTTTTTTCAGAAATAAAGATCATAAATCAATATTATATTATATTGCATACGTTGGAACCTATTAACTATAAGCGTTGACTATTTGATGCATAAACAATTTACAAAAAAATGGTAGTTATACTTATACCGTACTTGTAACATCTCTAATGTACGCTTTATTTTCAGAGTATGTTCATTATCAGGGGTCTGAGCTGTCCGGGGGTCTGAGTTGGCCGGGGTCTGAGTTGGGTGGGTCTGAGTCGGTGGGGTCTGAATTGGGGGTCTGAGTTGTCCAGGGGTCCGAATTGACCTGTAACCGTATCTGAAAGATACGCTACAACAGCCGCTCAAATTGCCATATGAGATATGTGCCCTTTTTCAATTCATCTATGAAGCACAACCGTCTCCCACCTTGTATCACATGGGGAAGAATCTTACACTAGCAAGTAGCGAAGCATTACTGAATTTAAATAAATTCCCACCGCGTATCCTACCTACCGAATAAGCCTTCAGTGCATCGAAGATGTTGTGTTGAAGCGGAAACTGCTCCGTCTAGAAGATAGCAAGCTGAAAGAAATGATAATGTCTACTGCCTGTGAGAAATTGTCGCTTCGTCAGCCCTTCGTTGATCAGCTACTCAATTTATATAGGTACGTCGTAAACTTAGAGCAAACATATGCTTCGATGTATGGAGAAAGTCATAAAAATCAGATTGCATATGGGCGCGCTAAGAGAACTTTATTGTTTCGTTTTCACGAAGTGTTTCAATCAAGAAGTGCATTGAGATAAAGGAATAAGGATCTCCCTTTCGCCGTCTTCTACAACCTGGTCATCGATCTCCATGAAAATACAACCTAATTACCAAATCCGCAACTTGGTCTATTTTCTGTTTCTTTGAGAGCGTGATCAGAAACATACAAATACATTACTATAATTGTTGTGAGCAAACACACGACGGTGTTTATAATACGTAGTGTGATAATTATTGAATTTCAGGGCGCAGGAATGCCAAATCCAGGAGTTGGTATATTAAAATTCCCCAAATTAAACGTCCATTATCATTATATGAGTAAAAGAAAAAGGCTGCTCTTCTGCCCATAATAATATCCGTTCTCTGAACAGTTACTAGACCTTTAGCGACAATGGGCCAACATACAATGAAAATTAACGTGCCAATGTAGAAGGCTTGCGACAGAGACCAGATGGGGTAACGTAGCATGATGAGGAGCATACTAAATAATGTTTCTAATTTTTTCAGAAGATCGAAAGGATCAGCTGTACAATCGTCACCCCAAACGCTTCTGGGGTGACAATTTTACAGGTGCAGGGGAGAGACTGGGGTGACAGTTGTACAAATTGTCTAATCTAATTAGTTAACTAACCTAACCACATAAATACACTGGGGTGACACCTGCACAGGTGGGATTTCGGGGTAACGATTGTACAGGAGATCCGATTAATCAAAATTGAATATACATTCACGTCGTTTTTTGTCTTTATTATCAGGTTTAGTGAATATAAACGCATTTTGTTCTGTCCAGGAGCTTTCTGCTCATAATTGTAAATTGTGCTCAGACAGGTAGAGCATCGAAAGTCGGTGTTATTAGATATGTTAAAAAGCAGAAAATTTGTTCTGGTAATCTTAACACTTAAAGGTATTAGTACTTTCTCATACCCCCCATGACCTCGTCCGGGGGTCGAACCAGTCAACTAATTCTTAACAGAAGTATATGTACTCAAAAGTTCTGGATCAGCCTAACGCGGAAAATGATGCAGTTAGAACTCAACTATTGCAGTGGCTCTTTTGAGTTAGAGTTAGCTTCCCAGTTTTCTCGATGTAACTCTGTGCAGGGAGAACGCTGTCTACACAAACTCTATTTAAGCTCAAGAACGAATAAAAATCAGAGACAGCCAGATCCGGTGAACATAATAGACGAGAGACGAGTTCGGAACAAATGCCCTGGAATGGCTTCATCGCCTCCAGCGATCAGCTTTTGAGCCGGAGCATTTTGTTGACGGAATAGGACCCAAGGAAGGCCAGGATCTTGTAAACAGTGGACAGACGCATAATATCACGCCGAGGCAATGAGAAAAGTTTGAAACCACTAAGTATGATGCGATCTCCCGAGAGCAAGAAAAACAGAGTACCATTTCATTAATAAGTATCAGTGTTATATAAATATCGAAATTAAAAGCAAGGCGATTGGCATAAGCAATTAAGAGGTGACAGTCTGTTGAGCTGTGCGCTAAACGGGAAACGCAGTCTGAGGCGCGGCCAGAAGAAGTAACTGTAAAAAAAATTTAATGTGGTAGGGCAGGACTTACCACTGTATGACTGCAGCGAACTTCACGGCGCACAACACAGAGGCAACAGGCAGCACGGAAATGAAATTCAAGAGAAACAACAACGAAGAAGCAGGCTGTACAGCGGTAAACTTCAGTAGCACCGTAATAACAAAAATTGGACCGTAAAAAAGTGAAGAATGAGGCTGCACAACAATATTGAACGAGTACGTGCAACAGCGAAGAATGAAGACGTGTAAAAGCGACGAATAAGGCCATGCCCTGTAAACAGCAATCTGCAGTTCAACATTTGTGCAAATGGTAGAAAATTATGTTTTATGTTATGCACTACATGCTTGCAAGTTGGAAAAATTATCGATTTGGCTCCATTTTAAGGGATAAATTGAGAGACGATAACCAACAGCTAGTGCCACTGATGTTACGACGTTGGGCCACTACACATCCTCGGCGGTTTTATTGGGCTGTAAGAAGCTTGAACCCCTTCCGTGCACTAACCTATTCTCCATCATCCTCCATACTAGAACCTAGCTATTTTTATCTAAATCAATGAACCTGTGCAGCACCTCGTATAACTTGAGACAGCACATTTACAGAGGTCGGCATCTCCGATCATGTTACGATGACAAAATCGATGGTACGATGGCCATCGCCATAGTTCTTACGATGGCAATGGCAATGTCATCGCTCCATAGGCATCGGAACCAAAAATCGCCAATTTTTATCGGAGATGACATACGAGGAAATAATCGTCGGCGACGGCCATCGTAGGGTGTCACAATCGGCGATGACCATCGCATCAACACATTTTAAAAATGCGAATATCTCAGACCACAAACATCGAATAAAAGCAGCATCACTTATAACCTTGACCTGTGTGCAATTTTCAACCAGTAATACTATTCCTAGCTGATAAAAGGTGCGAAATGTAAGGCCCAGGTTATTAATTTACATTGTTCGATCTGAAAAATCTATTCAAATTAACTTCGTATACTCCTCTTTGTTTTATTGTTACTGAGTTACTGTTACAGAGTTTCGACGATATCTATATATATTTTTGTCTCCTTAAATTTCTCACTGATAAACAAGTAACCATCAATACTTCATACATAAGGCTGAAGACTGCGCACAACTATTCGACGTGTATGTATCGCAGGGTCACTTGACGAATGTTTTTTGCCGCATGACCTTCTGTCAGCGGAGTTTTCTGTATCAAACCGCTGGAATATGGAATAAGTTACCCCCTACTTCTAGGGAAATTTCCTCTGTGCGAGAATTTAAGCAAACTATTAAGAACTATTTGCTGCAAACCCAGAGTTTTGGGTAGCATCTTTCATTGTGTCTGACTCTCCGCTTCTCTCGGTTCGGTGTGCTGGGTTAGTTGGGTTTGTCCATTGTGCTGTGGGCGGTAGGCGCTAGGCTGGCGCTCCGAGCCACGGGGTTGGGTTAGTTAATTAAGCTCGCCCATCTATGTTGTGAGGCCGACGACTCGGCCGCGTTAGTGACAAGAGCTAGTCCAGCACCCCCTGCGCGGCCGAATAGGTGTGCACCTGAGGCCTGTCGCATTCAGATTGCCTCAGAGTTACTCGGTGTTACGCGGCGTTACTCACTCGGTGTTATTATAGAGGTGAATGAGACAGGATTTCTCAAAGCGTAACCCCGAAGCAACGAAAACAAAAACAAACCCAATGTAAACACAGACATTTATTCGTAGTTATTGCTAATTTTGATGAAATAGCCTCTCTATATAATTTCTATAATTTTCTTGATACGTTCACAATTTTTTTAGCTATGCTGCAAGCAAACATTCAGACTATTATATGTTAAGCACAAAAACGGACCCACCAATCATCACCAACTTATAATCAATTATGTCTTTTAAAATTACTAACGAGTTATTTAATTTCATAAGATCCATCCATACCTTTTTTAGTTGTTGGACCAACAAGTATAAAATCAAATACCGAAACGAACTATTAGATCACAACGAAAATTTAGTCACTTACTCTCCCTCCTATGCCAAACAATCTTGTGAATTTCATGAAACTCAGTCCACAACTTTTTAAGTTATGGCACTTGAGAAAAAATCACAGACGAAGAGAGGAATGGGGAATTCCATCAAAAGTTGATCATATGCTTCCGTGCTTCCGTTTAACAACCATAGTAAATTTGTTAAGGACCCGTTATAACTTTTCAGTTGTCGTGGTGGCAGACAAACAAACAGTCAGACCTGACATACAAACACGACACAAACATAACCTCCATGGTGGAGGTAATAAAAGAGCTGCTGAATCAGGACGAATTTAAAATTCCTTGCATGCAAACCCATATATTATTCACTTAAAACAGGCAGAAACAAAAGAGAAGCAATTAAGAATCAATACAGAAAAGAAATTAATTAAAAGCTGGTTCAGCTGACTTGTATGAACCTAAACTATGGTTTTTCAGCCTGGTGGTTCTTTTTATTAAGGATGATAGCATTGGCAGGAACTGCATCCTAACTCGATGACATCCTGACGCAGTGGCCTCTGAATCGCTTATCGACGAGAGTTGCGAAGGTCATTCACGTATAGCCGTGTAATAGCAAGGCGAGTATTGAGTGGAGAGGCCGTTCAGGGTTGTGGTGAGTGGTCCACTCGCCACCGCCTCTGTGTAATGGGGCCATAATATATTGCTGTAGTAAGAGACGTCACGATAATTAGAGAGAATGCGATTGGAATTTAATTCTATTACAGAAATATAAAATATTATTTAGTCAGAGACGGCTTTAGCAACGTTACTTTTACTAACACTTTAACGGCTTAAGTAACGGGCGTTACTTTTACTAACGAGTAGATGTATCGCCTTAGCAATTTTTAAATCGTGACGAGTAACGGTAACGCCTGGGTAGATTTTATCAAAAGTAACGGAAATTGCTGTTACTCGTGTTCCTCGATACATTCCCAAAATTTGCAAAGGACGAACGTAAAATCATACATTTTACTGGGTTTCTGCACGAGCATAAAGCGGAAGCCACATGCACGTTCCCCAAAATATAGTTGGAGGATTATAGCTATATTTTCTGAGAATTTTTTTTATCAAATTAACGCGCCGATCATTCCAGTAGCATCAAGTCTCTAGCGAACGTCTAAATAAAAATTTAATAATACTCACCTTTTTGTCGGTCATGACGGGAAAATAAGAATATAGATCATAATAAAAATATGTAACACGCTGGTTGCTACAATGCTCTATCTGTACCAATATACTTCACGAATGTAAAAAATTCCATGACTTTCCGTAACAAATTACACTATCCTTTGATAAATTATAAAATTGAAATTGACTGTACATGTTCATTTTCTTCCCGCCCTATTATAATGACTACGACTGTACCACTCGTCACAACCATGGCTGACACTTCCCCCCCGACTGTACTCGCCCGTTTTTCCTCCGCTTCCCGTGCCGCTCGACGCTTATATGAGGACCCCATAGCGCACCGTGGTCATTAGCCCTCTAGCTCCCACCCTGCTAACACCACCAATATTTAGGTCTCCTTAAATAAAAAAAAAATTTGTTTGGTATCCATAAAAGATTTTAGTAGGTTTTTGAAAATGGGAGAAGGATCCCGAAACGTCAAATTTTAATTAGTTCGTGTCGACTTTTATTTCAATTTTATCAATTACAGTATTTGATGGAAGAAGATAGGGGATTGATTTTAAGACATTTATTGGACTCTACTCGAAGTAGAATTTATTATTGGCCTTTTCATAGCCTCAGTGCACTAAACTGCTCGAATTTGCAATGAAAAGCAGGTCGCTTATTTTCTCGAACATTTATCATTAAATTTTTAGTGTTACTACCGTTGACCCACGTATATCAACAGTTTGCCACCATCTCTTTCAATTACGTCTCACTAAACAATCTTATGTAAAGCTGGAGCACTGCAACATGACTCTTGATTTTCATTTACTTCAAGACTAACTCGGTTCGTTCTATTTGTTAACGAAGCTTCAATGTTATTTCACATGTTTCACTGAGAATTATTTTCCATAGCAAATTTAGCTGAAATCTCTTCCTCGGCAAATATATTATTCTCCGAGAGGAACAATTGAATGTTTGTACATGATAAGCATTCTTGTTCTTAGGACCCTGGATTTACATGGAAAAAAGAACGAGTTTTATTCACAAAACGATATGACAGCGATAGTTAGATCAGCTGCGCTGATCGGCATGCTACTGTTTGTTCAGTCCCACAAGGCTATATAATATCGTTTTATATTCCCGCAATAAAATTAAATAACAAACGCAGTCTCTCTAATTATCGTGATGACTCTTAGAACAACAATATATAACCATATAACTTTTAATATCGTATGCTTTTCATCTAAATAAACTCATCGTGTCCATGAAGAATGGTCTCTAGAATTGCGGCATCTGGCAGTTTTTAAGAGGGAAGCGCAGGGATGTGGGACAGAGAGAGGAGGTAAGGGCATCCAGTTACATTATACGTATGCACGAACGCACGCACTCGCTCGGGTGCACGGCACAGCCACGCGTAGCGTACTATACGTATGCACGAACGCACTCGCTCGGGTGCAGGGGGTGCTGGACTAGCTCTTGCCACTAACGCGACCCGGCCCGGGGGCTCGTGTAGGTTACCATTAGCTGGGCCTTCGAGACGTCTGACTTTCGCGCCCATTTTGCTTCCCTCCGTTTTCATACTCCCACTTGCTCATGTTTTTAGTCTGTTTTTTCTTCTTCTTTCCTGACTTGGTATTCCAGAGCGCGCTGATCCTGTGTGGGAACACCTTCGTTCATGGCTGCCCCATTTCTATCGTCATACTATATGTCCCTTGCTTCTCCCTCTGTTAGATCACGGTTGCTGTGGAAAAGGAGGCTTAAACTATTCAATATAATAATTTAATATTATAATAATAGCACTCCACGCAATCCCTAAGCAAAGCTTTCGAGGCGACCGTTTTGCGTGCGTACAGTGTTTCCTTTCTTCTGCTGCTGTCCTTGCCAGCCAACTTGAATGTGTTTGTTCTCCTCAGTCCTGATTAAATTTTGTCGCTACCGGTGTGCCATCACATCTGTTTTGGTGTGGCAGCATCGCCACATCGTTAGTTCTCCTTTTGCTCTATCATTCTCTCTTTTTATGAAAAATTATTGCCACCTGGTTGAAGAGGCTCAACTGTAGGACTGCTTGTGGTCCTACATTATAAGCTAGGCTAGTATCTGGGGTATCTTTCTGGGTATATTTTAAATATACATAGTTGCCTTAATTAGCTCTTAAAAAGCTATCAAATGGGCTTAATACTATCTTTTGTTTTGCTTCAAGTGTGATGTGGAATTGTGTTAGTAAACTTTATTATCATTATTATAAAAAATGTTTCAAACTCGTGAGGTTGTTTTTCTGTAGGTTTAGCCTTATTGCATCGGCATCGGAAGTACAACCGATGACGATGCTCATCGTATGCCATCGCCGATTGCATGTTCAGTCATTTCATTGGACCATTTCTTCCTCATAACACCATCGCCGATAGAAAAAAATGGCCATCGCCGATTTTATGATACGATTTCTATTGGACCATCGCTATCGCCGATAGATTTTTGCGATGTTCCATCGTAACATCGTAATTTTTCTGATGGCGATGGTCTACACATCATCGCCATCGTCTAATCGGCGATGGCCATCGTGCCAGGCTCTGCACCTCGTCTAACCCAACTTATCTCATCTTACTAAAGACTCATCTAACGTTTTTTCTCTAAACTAACACTCTTCTGCTAACTTAACACTTCTTATGTAAGCTAACGCTCTTCAACTAACTCATCCAACGTAACGCTCCTCGTCCAACCTAACGCTCTTCGTCCAACCTAACGCTCTTCGTCCATCATAACGCTTTTCATATAAGCGATTTAAGTTAACGCTACTCATCCAGTCTAACGCTCCTCACTCGACCTAACGCTCCTCAACCAAGCTTACATTCCACATCTAACCTAAAACTTCTCACCTAACCTAACGCTAACCATCAAACATAAAAGCCTGCATTCATCCT
>LQNS02276882.1:3772498-3782862 GCA_001587735.2 Parhyale hawaiensis
CAACTCAACTTATCCGTGTACGTAGCTACGGCACGGCTTCAGCTTGCACAAAATTTAGCTGCTTCAAAAACTTTCAAATATTTCAGTCGCTACTGCAATTTCTACACCCTAGCGAGTCGCAATGTTGAACTTTCAACGATCGCTCTTAATTATGAGCGGTTGATGTTCACAACGATTTGTATTTTAAGAATTACAGCACGATGTTCATAGACGTCATGCTGAAGTGTCGGCCACGGCTGCGCAGTCGGATAAGCTAAGTTGCGTCTAGGCTGCTAGCAACAATGAAAGTTGTTATTGTGCAGCCGGCCCAAGAGTGGCAGTTGCCAGATGACCGGGGTAAATGTGAGAATGTTTTGGACGCGATCATTCTCTTATTTTGAACTGTTCAATTTTTGTCATTGTTTGTTAGATTGCTCTAATGTATTAAATATAGTTATGTTTGTCCTGATATTTTGTAGAAATATGATATATGCATTCCTTAGTGCCCCATCAAAAAATTCAGTAACCTAATTTACAAGGTTAACCTTTATTTTCAAAAACATGAAAATTGTTCTCTTATTTTGCCCGCTAGTGTACATAGACGAAATTGCATTTCTTTCTGATTAACACATATCATGTATCACCAAAAACAGTTTTCTTCTTGTTTGAAATCGCTATATTGACTGGAAAACATTTTATAAAAATTTTTAATAAATTGTCATCGGGTGTACTTGGGATTTTGAGTGGAAAATCAAGATTAGTGTAAGCTGCGGCCAATGCCTATTCCTCTCAAATAACAAAATAGATTTTAAAGCCCTCTCTAGTCAGACTTTCGAATAGGCTGGTGTGAGCTGAACGTTTCGCGTTAGATCGAAGACAGAACCAAGAGATTTTTTCTTTGACGTATACTTAGTGATCGAAGGACAAATACGTTTTTGTATATTTATTTCTCACAAGATAAGCGCTGTTTGAATTGTTTTGCTTGATAACTTTTCTTATTTCTATGCTGTAGAAAAAGGGCAAAATGCTACTCAATTTTTCTCTAGGATTCTTGTACCACTTCTGTACTACTTACTGCATCCAGACGTGAATCTGTTTTCAGTGATATTTTTACTACCCAGGAAAGAAGGACTTTACTTGCAGTGGAGAGTTGATGGAGTTCGCCTCCTGCTACATTATTATCAAAATCAAGCAGGCCGATACAATATGCATTGCACGACAGAATCACAACTGTAAAGTACAAGAAAGATACGTCCATGCGATTTTTTGCCGTCGTTTCACTGACAAATACACAAATATCGTAATACTGTATAGCATCATTAAAGAAAAGATACACGACGTGTGAAAAATAGTTACAGAACTTCGTGTTATCACTGTCTTGGGTGCAGCTTCTGCCATCTTCAGTCGCCTAATTCAAAAATATTTTCTTCACAATAAAATTTTTGAAGACGCAAATTTCAACTGCTTATAGATAGCCGTCGGTTATGTGAAAATGAGATTCAACGCAGCTTTTTCCTTTCTAATTTACGCCGATGGAAAATGTTGACTAAAGTGCTATGTATAATACAAGCTCTCGTATGTTAGAAAGCTTTCATTCTGCACAAAACAGATATTAAATCTTTAACATATATTTCTTTTACATTAAAAATAGAGATCAGTTACCAAAATGCTAGACTGCTACTTTCATTATAATCAAAATATTATTACGAACTTTGTGGCAAAAAAAAATTAAAGTTACGCCAGTTTTGGCATAGTTTATTACAAAAGCAAATTTTATACGATGTTCAGGTTAGATATACAATAAAAATTCCGATGTAACGAGTAACGAAGTAACGGTCGTTACAGTAACGAGGAACGGTAACGCCAGGTGCAATATTGTAGCAGTAACGGTAACGCCCCCGTCATTTTATTAAAGTAACGACCTCCGATATCATGTAACGGTGCCCATCACTGCATACAGCTCAATACTTATCGGTCTTTATTATATTCTAGCGTGAACTCAGAGCAACTGAAGCTTAGATGCAGGAAAACTCAGAAAAGAAGACAAATCACTCTGCATGACAGTGCTAAGCCATGTATCTTCATTGATTGGATATCAACGTTGACAAAGCAAGAACTGCATTCAGCTATATGTTTGTCATTATCTGCAACCTGGTCTATTTTCTACCTATCAGTTTTCAATTGAGCGTGATAGGATGACCACAGTCTCCAAGCCGGCCTACTTTTCGCCGATATATTTTCTGAAAGTATGACAAAAAATTGGCTGATACATAAATAAACTAGAGCACTCTGAGAGCGCATACCTCCGTCAAGCGAGGCAACGGTAGCAAATTGGATCTGAAACCATAATTTTCTTTGTATAAACTCCAAAATCTAATCATTTGTGTCTTCTGATTGTAATAACAGCTTGTGCAATTTCTTGAAGATGCGTTCATAACTTTTTGAGTTATACTGCTAACAAACGTTATGACAAACATGAGTCAAACATAGAAACGAACAAACCGATCTGCAACAAAATCAATCATTTATGTGTTTCAACATTACTAACAACCCCTATGAATTTCATAAAGATCCATTCATTATTTTTTTAGTTATTGTGCTAACAAACACAAAATTAAAAACAGTGACAAACGAATGAACGAAAAAAACGGATCATTACCAAAATTTTGTCATCTACTCTTTGTTATATACCTAACAACTCGTGTTAATTTCATAAAAATCCATCAATTACTGTTTGAGTTGTGGCATTGAGAAAAATGAGGCAGACAAGCAAACAAACGGACGGACATATCTTCACCAAAAGTTAATCATCTGTTCCTCCTAACGTACCTAACAATCCCTGTAAATTCGTTCAAAGCGGTTCAGAACTTTTTGAGTCATCTTGGTGACAGACAGACAGAGAGACAGACAAACACGACGAACACATAACCTCCTTGGCGGAGGTAATGAACAAACGAATAAATGAACAAATAAAGAAATTGATGCACATCGGTCTTTATTATACTGTTGATATGAGCCGTTACAGCACTACTTACAGTCCACTCGAAGTCATATATAGCCATATGGATTCGATTGATGGAACTTCAATGATTTTTTCCATAGACGGAAAGCAAGCTGTTTATCGAATGCAGATCATCGCCTCGGGAAGCGACAACAATCGAACAACAAAATATGCCCCCAAAAAAAAAAAAAATTGCAAAAAAAATGCCCCAAATCCTTGTTTCCCCCTCCCTTCCCGATGGCCAATGCTGTTGCTTTGTTTTTCTTACTGACGAGTTCATTGTGCTACCATGAACAGTTTTTTTTTATTTTGTTCTAGCATTTTTCATTTTAATTGGAAAACGTATAGAATTTGAGTGAATTTACATATTTACCAAGAGCAGACCGCCAACTACGGTGCAGTTTATCCTTGGGCGATTCAACCCCCCCCCCCCCCATATTTTCGTTAGCCCAAACGGCCAAAGGAGCAGCTCAAATATCGGTGCGATGGTTGCCCCGCGGGATTTCAGTCATCAGTGTTTCTTTCCTGAGCAGAGAAATTTTCTGTTACTTTCATTCTGCGCTCCGTTTTACGTGCAGCTGCTGTGGGAGTAGAATTACCACTGAATATTTCACGATTGCACTGAGCATGCTAAATGCTATGAAACTGAAGCTAACTGTGAGCAGTACGCAATGGAACATCATAGCATTTTGTAGGTTATTACACACAGCGAATTCTTTGTTCCAAAACCCATAATAATTTCGTTACGCAGATTTAGCGTGTTGAACTAAGAGTTATCGTTACGAAAACTGAACTTAATGTAATGAATGCGATAATGTTACATTACCTCAAGGATAAATTGATACTCTGGACTAATTTGATTCCTCAAACCAGACGTTTTCACTTTCACCATAGACTAGTAATAAATTTACTGTAGTCACCAAGCAGGCATTCTTACTTGTAGGTGTTCAGTAGACTTAGTTAAGTTTATGAGTTATCATATTTTCAGCTTCTCCTGAGCTAGCTTACAATTTTACAGGCTGCAGATGAAAGTTTAAGGTAGCGCTAGCTGATCGCCAACCAATGTCTCAACACTAGTACTAGTTACTAAACAATGTTTTAATATTGGTAACAGTAACTAGGCAAAGTAGTCGATGAACTAAAAAAAATCGGGACACCCAGCCAAAATTTGGGTGACAGGAAGTAAAATTGTCAATAATTATATTCCATTATGCTGCCCTTAACTAGTACTTTGGTTTGAGTTAAGCTAACCGAATGCTTCAATTGCAAGCACCAAAACTACCGTTACTGCAACTAAGCAATTTTGTGAGCGCAGATTTATGTTCAGAGCCATAAAACTAAAATTAGACAATACCCTGTGATTGGCACTGCGACCACAGCTTCACGTAACTTGTGAGTATTATATCTATATAAACATTAACTTGCTAGATTGCAAATGAATAGTTGAGAAACGTATCACAAGCAAAGAATTGGACTTCGGGCCCAACAGACTGAGCCTGGAGCAGAGCTTGTTTTTGCTGAGCACTCGTGGCAACAATGAAATTTCTTCCCTGGAAGCTCGAGATCAGGCAACCGTTAAGAGAGCTGTTAAGGCTTAGTATGGACAGACCGGCGGGAGCTTAACGAGGGTAGATGCGGTAATTTTTCGGAATACAGCCAGGGATGAATTCAGAAACCGTAATGGAACCTCGTCCAAAAGTTCCTGTATATAGTCGTTGCGAGCTCAGCAAATGCGTTTCTTTGAAAAGAGAAGTTAGAGCTCGATCTTAGCGTGTTCGAGGCGCTTTGTCGAATGCTAGTGGCGCACACACTCAGCTGTGGGATGCCGCTCAATTTGCCGACAGGTATGGGCACTGAACAGGACAGGGAAGTTGGAACACGGTAAATGACGTATTGCCATATTGTTAACATCATTGACGATTCAGTTTAAACGTACGTGGCTAGCTGTCACGGGATGCGGTGCTTGTTCACTTCGTGGTGTTTTAGTCCCTCGTTCGAATGATAGTAAAACCTTAGACCGTGTTTTCAGTGAGCAAATCATTCTACGTGATTTAAAATTGCTCGGGCAGAATGATTTACTCACTGCAAACACGTTGCAACTATCATTCGAACGAGGGACTATTTACTCAACGAAGTGAACAAGCACCGCATCCCGTGACAGCTAGCAACGAATGATTGAACTGAAACGTCAATGATGTTAAAACTATGGCAATACGTCATTTACTCTGTTCCAAATTCCCTGCCCTAGGAGTTCAGTGTCCATACCTAGAAAAACATATTGGGTGTGTTCCATTCATAGTACGGTGAAGGGTCAAATGTATAGCTGTGAATACGACAAATGATGTTTGTTATGACCGACGTCCAAAGAACGTTAATTTCTCGTTTTCGAATTAAAAATAATCGCTAATGATTATACTGTAGTTATAGTATCTAAGAGAATTAAATTTTAATTTAATTACAATAATAATAATTTTTCACTCTATCACGCAGCAATATTATGTAACTAAAATAACCAATAACTTATATACGAAAATAATTTCCTATTGCAATGCTGTTTAATCAGAACAATATAAGACACACGGTCGGGTGATTATATGTTCACATATTTACTAGAGTACTCCCGCTTTCAAATATGACCGCAAAAATTTGTAATGACCCTTCTTCATTAATCATACTTTCTTTACTAAAATGCCTCTGAAGGATACGCTGCAACTGCCAACTCAAATTGTCATAAGAGGTGGGTTTTCTCTGTTTCGATTCATCGAAGTAGCACAGTTCTTTTTCCCTTAGATGACATGCGAAAAAATCAGTTAAAACTAGCCGGCAGTGAAACATCACTGAATTTAATTAATTTTTCCTCGCGTATCCAGTATACGCCATGATACAATTTCACTATATCGAAATTTCTGTTCCCAAGCGATAATTGCTTCGTTGGAGGAAGAAAACAGGTATAAAAAATAATCTCTACTCCTGTGCTTCGGTGATCATCTACTCAATTTGTGCGTCGTGAACTAAGCACATATATAGATTCGATGTATGGAGACGGTAATAAAAATCAGGCTCCATGAGAGCGCTAAAAGAAGCTGTAAATATCTTCATTGTTTGGATTTCAACGTTGTCTGAGCAAGAAGTGAATTCAATTATAGGGATTCTCACGTTGGCCATCTTCTGGAACATGGTCAGTTTTTCGCTTATCGATCTCCTTCTAACCACATCATAATTGCAAACTCTGCAACTTGGCCTACTTTTCGTTTATTTCACTAAGAGCGTGAGACGGGAGATAGAAATCAGAAGATAATGAAGCGCTTCATGTATTTATTTCGTGTCCGCTTCTTAAGAAACAGGCTGAATTTTCAGCACTTCAATCAAGCAGATATTTGAGTTTGAAAGGCAGTATCATGGCTACGGTACGCTCACATTGCATATAAAGCAGACTGAAACGTATTAGCTAGACCCGACAGCGATCACTGGTTTACCCTGCCGCGTCATGGAGGCACGGACGTCAACTAAAACAGGCCTTGGTTAACAATGGGTATAACATTGACTATCACATACTCCGTAGCTACTTAGACAAGAAACAACGGAACGCACCTCCAGCCACAGACTGTACAATTCATGTTGTACTTTACAAACACCAGATCACGAGCTCTTATATAATGCCGATGAAAGTGTCATCAAGACAATTTTGAAACGAACGTTAAATGCAACAACCGTAACGAGAAACTGAAACTTATTATTTAAGAACAACCGCTCGTATAAACTGCTACTAAGAATAAGGTGTGCCATATGATAGCTTTATAATTAGAGAGCTAATACGAGAAGTACAGTAACGCTTTAGATAACAGCTAAGGCGTTACTGCACTAGGCATATTAGCCCCCATTAGCCCACCAACGCGAAGGAGGTTATCGTAATAAATTGTAGGAAGTTGCCTCAAGGCAGGTGCCACTCGGAATATGAATGCGGCCTGAACCAGCCCTACATGTAATAAGCTAGCAATAAATGCTCTCGGTGCCAGATAAAATTACGGCATTGGCTAGCCACAGACGACCACTGGTGTGGTGTCTGGGTGTGCAAAAGTCTTCCAAAGACGACACAGATATAATGTTGCTACTTACACCTTAAACTGAACATCAACGAAACATTACAATAGATCATCAGTGGGGTACTAACAGCGTGACCATTTCACCATTTACATTAACGTTAGTAAACGAGATCAAGATGAGACAATTGGAATATAAACGAGTAATAACAATCTGTTCACTGATGCGAAACGATTACTTGCCGCGAAATTTTAGCAAGACAGCGTTGCTCGTGTTTACCAATAATACTGAAACACGTTTCCTATGGCCAGCTACATAGATGGTACTGAGAGATCGATTTAATAGCCAATTAAGATAACTCACGAGACAGGCTATCAAATTAATGTGGTCACCAAAATCGGTGCTAACCAAAGTTAGATATTCGCGCACTACCTTTCTGAACAGTTAAGAATCGTCACATTCACAGCAACTACATGATTATCACTGAACAGTACATTAGCAAAGATTTGTGATCAGTTAACAAATTTCGAAATAGTAAACTACGAACAATGAGCTTGGATTTGGCGGGAAGAAATAAATAAAAGAAATGGCTAGGTACGAAAGTAACTCTCTCTTCCAGATGGCAGTCCTCAGAGAATGCAATCTTGCAAATTAGTGCTCGGCGACGATGCTGAGTAGAAGAGACAAGCACAGCCGCTAACCCCAGGGCGGCTGGTCGACAAGCGCCTGGGAAAAGGGGAGGAGTCCTGGCAAGAGGAACCTGCTAGAGATTGAGTTTGTTGTCAACTAAAGAACAAACAAGTCTGCAGCAAGCTTTGTAGCATAGCCTTAGGAACCGCGCCAGAAGAGAAGAGTTGCTTTCTTGCCTGATGATTAAAAACAATAATAATAATCGCAAAAATTAAGCATTAACATCTCAAGCTGAGGTGGCAGAAAATTATATAAGTTTTTTCCTCCACCGGATGCAGAACGAGACAAGTGCGTCTACAAAATATGCAACGAACCAAGACGCGACTGTGAACTTGGGGTCACTGTCTTTAAATACTGCGCACTGGCAAAATAGCACCGATAGGACTCTGCCCTCAGCATCAAGAGATTAGGAAAATAATCCAAGCGCTTTGCACAATACGCTAAGGAAGATGAGGGTGCGGCCTCGCGCAACTAAACGGACAGCGACCCGCGCGTCGAGCGACGACAAGCTAAGCCCCGTCCAGACTACAGCAAAAGATCTCCAATGGCGCTTTCACTGATCGCTACGAAATTTTCTTGTCAAATCGCAGCTTTCAGTGTGTTCGCGAGCGTCCAACTTGCTGGATAATTTCGCGCAATTTAAAAGATTTTCTTATTTCTTCAATGACACTTTAAACGCCATAAGCATTTCTGAGTTCTAATTCACTGCCAATTTGACGAGAAATATGAAATTTTACTACAGTAGTGACGCTTGTGAAGAAAACTGAGTTGACTTAATGACGTAAACATTTTATCACGTTCTGTGAATAAAAATGTTGTGGTTAAGAGACAAAATATACTATTCTAACACTTTACACTACGCAAGAAGAACAGAAAATATTGTCGACTAACCCCACCTTAAAGATTTATTTACTTGGCAATCGTTTTGAGAGTCGTTCTCCAAACTATTCAATTGAATGTGTTGCTATGCCCTGGAAAACGCTACAAGTTCAGTTCTAGTTTTACTGGAGAACGCATATTACATAGTAACTGCATTTGCAATGATTGCTTATCCATAGCTGTGTCGATACTAGAAGTATTCTATGTAATGAATTGTGATAAAAAGTACTGTGTCTTTGGATCAGGGAGCGTGGTCAAGGGAACATCTGCGCTTAGTCTAATTGCCAAGCATCGCTGACTGCTACAATGCACCATGCGACAGTGTGGGCTCTGATGTGAAATTTTCACTGCGTTCCACGAAATCGCAAAGGCGTGTTTCGCACTTATGAGCCGTAGTCTGAACGGGGCTTAAGGATGCTGGAAAAATAAAGGAAGGTTAAGTTAAGCTATGCAT
The DNA here is from genome assembly GCA_001587735.2 of Parhyale hawaiensis. NCBI lineage: Eukaryota > Metazoa > Arthropoda > Malacostraca > Amphipoda > Hyalidae > Parhyale > Parhyale hawaiensis. The sequence goes on from LQNS02276882.1 coordinate 3,781,543, forward strand.
CACCGACAACGCGATCGCTAGGAACGGCCCGTAGTGATCTACAACCTGAAAGTAAAATTTATTTATTAAAGAAGAAATCTAGATTTTTTAAAGTAATGGTGAAAGTCTAAACGCGTTGACAACAGATTTCATCAGAATCTTGATGAGGATATATACGTTTTTAACTTTAAGAAGGAAAAGAAATAGCAAGGTAGAGACCTGCTCACATACACAAAATTAAGAAATAATACTAGTAATGCCGCGAAAACCTTACGCATAAAGTTAACCGATACTCGATATGATTTTGTGTACTGAAAAAATAATACAATATTATTAGCAATGAAAAATTTACGATATGAAAATGCAAAAGCGCAAAATTGTAAACATTAGCAGGAAGCGAAAATGATCATAAACAAGGTAAGTTCAAGGTATAAAATGGTTTAATTTACTATTAAACACCATAAAAATTCATAGTAGAGAAATCTGACTCTGAATAATACATCCAAGGAAATGCATTAAAGTAAAATCCTGATTAATAGAAAAAAGGCGTGTTCGATTGGGACATCGCTATCAGGGATTCAAGTGCACTCGACATGATTCTTCGGACCGATTTAAGCGTCTCCCAATCGAACGGCTTTTGGGAGTTAAGTTGTAAAATGTTAACCTAAGCTGAGATGTCGCAAGCAGACTGTCTTAGGCTCCTAACATTTAAAAGTTATGTATCCATGAATGTTAAACTTATGGATTTGCACTGCACAAGCTTCAGCGATGTCGTACCTGAGATAGATTAGGAGAAGTAGACGTATGGAGCCAGCTCTTCTAATTTTTGCAAGTTATTTAAGCAACGATGAAACGGACACAACAGTGACGATACTAACTAAGCAGAAAACAACACTAGACCGCTTAAGTGAGCGACACAGTAGCTGGTACGTTTCTTTATTTTACGGATCTATGTGTTATGATTCAGCGAAATATATTGAACCCTAAGATAAGTTTTTTCTGTTGGTCTCAACGAAAACGAACAAACATTTATTTTTAAATCATTGTTGTTTGGAGGTTAAAATTCCAGGTTATTAACTTTTCAGGGTAGACGGATGAGCTCCCTCATATATACGTACGACTCTGCCTTAAATGTGTTTGCCAGAATGCAGCCGCCAGCACCTGCACTTCGTGTGCTTGCGTTGCTTTTAGCTGCTGTGGCTTACTGGTAGAGTATCGGCGTGGTAATCTCTAGGTCCCCAGATCGAGTCCTGGCTCGATGCTTTGTATATATATATATATATATATATATATATATATATATATATATATATATATATATATATATATATATATATATAT
>LQNS02276882.1:3820748-3833720 GCA_001587735.2 Parhyale hawaiensis
CGAAACGTGCAGCATTTATACGTGATATCCAGTTTTCTTACAGTGATGCTCTCATATCCAAAAACCTACAGACTACAATTTTCAATGTTTTATACTTTTGCCTTGCACCTTGCTCTAGCCTTGCGCCCTACTTTCATACAAGCTGCTTCAGCTCATCCCTTTGATACGTAAGCAATACATCCCTGTGCTGAAAAAAATTGTGGTTATATATAGTGTAGCTGTTGGAAAAGCAGTATTAGTGTGTGTCACGTGTGATGTAAGTTTACATAGGAATAATAATAAAATAAATATCGATCACAAGTTCACACGATTCAAGAAAAAAAAACTGAATGGAAACACCAGGTTGAATAAAAAAATTCATCAAAACACCAAAGGTACCGTACCAAACTCAACACAAAGCGACATCCTTTTACATAGAATACTTTATAATTCCCAACATCAATTTTATAATCACAATTCGTGTGTAAAACTCGTGGGTAAAACATCGCAATCACAAAGGCCTCTCCAAGCTCTCCTGACAAACATCGCGTTCGCTCCTCTACAGAAACGGCGCCTCGGATACCACTGGCGAAAACAACACTACACCTTTGTTCCCCTCAGCACTTCTCTCGTATAGCTTGTCGTTCAACCTTCTCTCACGCAAGCAACCCTCTGCTGAAAAAAAGTTAGCTAAGTTAGCCTGCTTGTAGTGTAGCTGTGGAGAAATCGTAATTCATGTGTCACATGTGTAATGAAAATTTGCATACACATCTCTATTAAATAAATTTTTTATCCTTTGTTCGCATAATTCAAAAGAGAAAGAAAAAACTACATGAAAATGCCCCGAAAAATGTATAAAATTACTCAACATTCCTAACACGACACAAGGTGACACCCTTGTTTCATATATAAACTTATAGAAAATTTGCAAATCTGAATCATGATTGCGCAGCACAATGAATACGTAAAATTGAATAAACCACCTTTAAACGATACGGTATGCAGAATACATTATATGATATACTTCTTGATTTAGTTTTTTTAACGGCGTTATATGGTTGCAATTATCAAATCATGGTTTGCCAGTTAATTATGCATTAGAATTTTTCTACATCTGTAAAATTATTATCATTTTCTTGTTGTTGTCTCACAAAATACATCTTTACACTTTTTTCTTTGCACGAAATTAATTTTATTATTTCTGTTGTTTAACATCAATTTCAATGGATTGAAATAATAAGAGAATTTCCTTACTACTAGTAATGTGCGATGAATGCTAATTTTGAGACTTTATTTCTCTATGCGCAGAGCTGATACATTTCGATACATGTAGTATCAGAAAAGAATGAAGAAAAAATAAAATTGTCATTGCATCGTTAAAATACAGGAAATAATCAAGACTCTGTACATTTGTAGACAGAGCACGAGAAAAATACATTTTATGCAATTTCTTATGTTTGCACTCACATATTGCAGTAACAAATCTGTTATAAATTAGAAGACTGGCTTGAAGAATGTCATGAATATTGATTACAATCACCGTTGTCCCACCATTTTCCGAGTGCGTACTTCTCGCTGAAATAATATTTTAAAATTATCCCCACTTTAGAAATAGATTACCTCCGATGTGGCCGAATTGAAATGTAGTATTTATCCTCATTATTCTTCCCTCGATAGCACACCTCTGTGGGTGTTCATACCCAAGAATCAATTTGTATTCTTGGAACATTAAATAAGGACCTTTCAATCCTCCATTCACTGAATGACTCTTGTAAAACTGCATAATAGTGCTCGGTTATGAGATTGAGATCTAATTCAGCCATGGTATTTATTTTCGTACGACAAATCACACAGTCACTTAGGTAGTCGGGCTTAAACAGTCACACAAAAAATTTGAATACCCACACTCCATATCGGCCAACATCGTAGTTAGACAGTTCAAGGCATATTTTGATCGTACCATGCGATTGTTAAAAAAAATTGCTGCTAATAAGAAACCCAACTTTCATTAATATTTAACCAGTAACATTTCGCACGAGTCTTCATTATTTTCATTGTACACCATCGATGAATATTGCAATACCTTACCTACCATGAGTTACCTTGAAAGTCTTCGGAAGAAGTCCAGGTGACGTTGCTCACGTTACCCCACGTGTGTGGAGTCACTCTGCTGGGTGTCTTCTGTGGTGCGGCAGTTTGCGACCAATGTGTTTATTTTAACCACTATCGTCCCAATTACGCTTACGCAGTCTAACCATCCTTTCCAGCCCATCATGCATATCAACGGCACCTAGAAACTTTTAAGACATCCACAATCATATTCTCACAGCTTCTCGATGTGTCGAGTAATATTTTATTCTGACAATTGTATAAACCGTTGAAAATTTTTTTCGTATCCTATAGTTGTAACTTTCCATAAATCCCGACTACTCATGCTCTGATACGACCCATTTACCATACGTACTCCCTAGCGGACAGTGCCTGAAGACGTGAGGAGTGGAACAAAGGGGGGGGGGGGGGGGACTTGAGGAAGGGAGTAACATTAAAATATGTCGAGGTCCCATTTTTTTTTTTCGTATGTGCTTAATAGTGTCATATTATTATCTTACAAAATGTCTTACGTAATAAGTGGGTAACAATCACATGAGCAGAAAACGAATGCTCGGTTATGTATAAGAGATATGTTCTCATAGTGTGATAAAATAACGCTAGGCAAGTATTAAAATAAGCATTAGGTATACTTACGCCTTAAGTTTAAAAAAATGTCCTCACGATGTTTCGAACGTTTTTTTTTACTTCAGGGGCAGGGTATTTGTTATGATATTGTGTAGCAAATGCCATCCGGGCACAATAATATATACATATAACATAAATATAAACTAGCAGAGAATAAAATAAACGTAAATTGCAGCAAATTTAAAATTCATATTTCATGATTACTTATGTTCAGATTGCAAAATAATTGACGTGGCTCATGATTGCAAAATAATTAACGCGGCACGTACGTTTATATGCATTTTAAATAGCGGTACTTAATCATGAAATCATATACTTGTTCCAAGTCTCTTTTATATGAGATAACATTACAGAACATTTATGTCACATTCGGTCAAACCACGCTGTAGGCAAGCAGAGACCGAGCCCAGAGAACAAAGCAGCCCTTGTCCTTTATCGACTCACACAGACACATACGTGTAACAACGGTGTTTCGCTTGTGACAAGCAAACCGGTCTTCCAAGTTAATAGATAGGTATTACTAAGATGCCGCTAACTAATAAGTCTTGAACATGTGAATATTAACATTATATAGGTTTAAATTTGACAGATTTTTACACGAAAATTGGTTCTAAGTAAGGATAGGTTTGAAAAGCCGTAACGCGTCAGCGCGTATAACGGCTGGATGCTCAATGAAGCTTGCCCTCCGTGTCGAAAGAGTCAGTCAAGCTTGGGGCACCTTGCGGTGTACCCAAGCCTTCCTTGCTGCGTTATTCCCAACGGCGAGTGGGTTGCCGATTAATGCAACCAAAGTGTCATAGGAACTGTTAGATACTCAAGAAAAACACGCATTCTAGTTTGACTTGGACGTAGTGTAAATTAGCGCCAAGTGTCAAGTGCATTTCCATTTCCAATTTACACAGTGTTTTCTTGTGTCAACTGCAGGATAGCGCCTTGCTCGCTTTTGCCATATGTGACCAAAGATTAGCTCAAAAAATTGTCTCGCTCGAAGAAAGTCTGATGGTGAACGTGCCAAGATCTACGTGACACGCCACAAAAATGGAGTGTGATTTTGTTAATACAAGCTGTAAACATTAGAAATACGCGTGTAAGGATGGTGACGCCGTCACAGACCTACCCACCTCCCCATGCTGCTCGACTTCCCCACCCCTATGGCGGGCAGCATTGTACGTGAACGCCATCTTCCTCTGGTGCGGTCCGTTATACGCTATGTGGCGCCGTCATTCGCAAGGATTCATATCAGCAACAGAAGTTTATAGCGCTGATCGTGCCATATCTAGGATTGCCTGCTAAACGAGAAGTGTAGAGAATCATCTGTCGACTTCGATAAACATGAAAGATCAAGAATGATAGGAATTATTTCTCTGACAAGCCGATGACGCAGTCCCAAATGTACGAAGTATGCCCGAAGAAGATTCAACGATTAATATCCTTCATCGAAGAATTTATCTCTACCTAAGAAGAAGATTTCAACTTCAGTAACCAGTCGGAATTATCCCCAATTTTAGGTCTGACGTCAATTCAAGTTGATTTCCCTGACACCGATGGTGCAGTGATCGTACGATCTCCCGTGTGTAGTTGTAGGTTTGGACGCCTGAGGCGCAGAAATTGTCAAAATAATGTAAAGGTGCAATGTAAGTGAAAGAAAATTTGGCTGGCCCAAGGTGGGCTTTCCACAAAAAAAAAAATGGTAGGAACAAAAATATAAGAAAGTTTTCACACAGTGTTATACATAGGTCATTAGTGAATAATCAATAGAAGTAGAGTGTAAAAATGTATATATTGCGGCGATTACCGAAATTCTGTTCATGTGTGCTTATCAGTGTTCCATCTACAGTGTATGTGTGCACGCTCGCCATCTCGAAATTTGTGATCTAGGACGACGAGGCAGCCCATAGAAAACGAATAGGTTGCAGAAGAAAACGATATGAGCAAGATAGCAAACTCAACTATCAATATGTACCGTATGAATAATGTGCCAAGAACTAAAATCTCGATCTCGGGGCATTAAATTCGGGATGTTTCTGCTTTCGGGATGTTTCCGATTTTTTCCCTCGATTGTTTAGTTTGAAATTTAACCGAAACGATCATACGTTTGGATCGAGTTGAGTAGTTATATTCCAATGGCACTATATGTTTCGTTGATTTATTTTATGTTCAATCTAAGCGGAACCATGTCCGAACTCTTTGAAATCATTATTTGCCGTCACAAAATCAGTCATTGCTTTGCTTTAAAACCCAGTAAAAAGGTATTTATTTACTTGTGTTTTCTTTCCTCTGCCAACGACATTTCCATTGCGTTTCTAAAATTGGAGGTCCACCCACTCCAGATGTCGAGTTTCTGTGATTGTATGAGTCATACGGTGTACTTTGTTATGCTGATTTATGTTTTAAATATCATGTCATTCAATTGTTTGATTCTCCTATTACCAGATAAAATAATACGCATGTGTCATATATTATTATTAATCGTTTTCTCATGCATTTATTCATTATTTCTATAATGGCGACATTCTTTACTTATATTATTATTCATAATATATTTACGACTCATACCGTCATGGAAGACTCGTAACATAGCTACTGATGCCATTTCCCTTCTCTCTGTTCATCAGATTCAGGTATTCTATAAAATAGTTTGATAATATAAATAGGTAAAATTACCAACGGCTGAACAGCCAACTAGTATTCTCCTCAACATCGAGTCTTGCAAGCCAATGACGGAGTTATATTGAATTTTAGGAATCTGTAAACTATCGGTATATATACACACTATAATTATATGTATAAAACGTCCCTGGTGCCCCTACCCGACCTTCCGGCAAAGGAAAGTGCGAAGGAGTGACAGGGGTATTTTTTAAACTGTTCGTCAAGCACGGCCATCGCCGCCTCGGCGAAGCCCAGGCTCTGAGAGAGCAGCATTAGAGCAGCTCTTATCTCACGGAGCAGCTAATCAGCCGCTGCTGCACGGTCGTGTACTTCCCCCCTTAAACGCGGACATAGAGCGCCTGAATACCGGCTGATATACCCCGTGGGGCGAGCTTTTCCAGCTTCTACGGCGGCCCTTGTTTGTGATAAGGTACAGAGTGATACTAATTTCCCAATCAACTTCTGCCGTAGACAGTTCCCTTTACTTATAGCATTTGCAATGACGATTAATAAGTCGCTAGGACAGCTGTATGCAGCTCTTAGTCGAATAAGAAATAGGAATAACATTAAAATAGCAATGAAAGAAATTGAAGTTCAAGGAAATTAGATAGATGATTTGCTGTCACTAGGAATGTTGTCATTAAAGAAATACTCACTTAAAACACTTGTCCTTTGTAATAAATGTATATAAAACTAAATATATTTCACTTCGTTCTTATATGTTATTTTATTTAAATGTTTTAACAGTATATTCCATAATTTTTATGGCACGAGTACACTAGTTATGTTATAATTGTGCTTTCCTTCCGATGGTTGAAACTCCATAGAATTTATTCGTCAATCAGTGCATGGATTCAGAAAATTGTCCAATATCAACGTAATAAAAGACGAGAGGTTGACAAAAAAGCCCCTCAAGCCCAATCGCTTCTTCGGCCACATAAAATAATAAAAGTACATATGTCACTGACAAAAATTCACGTTATCTGGAAAAACTGCATAACAAAAATCTTAATCACAAACAGCACTGCACTCTAAGAAAAAAAACTAAATAAACAGCAGTTGTTGCTTGTTTTAAATTTTTTTAAACCATAAGCTGAAATAGGCAGTAACAAGTTCTCATTTACCTCGTTTATTACCTTTACTAATTAATCAACCGTGCTACGTTTTTCAGCTTGAGTCGTACAGGAGAAGTCCTCAATCTGTGCCTTCTCATATCATAATTATTCAGTGGTAGGTGAGGTGAATGGTATTTAGTAAAAGACTCATGGTCATCATATAAACACCTATGAGCTAACCTAAGAAGAAAAAACTTACGTACATCATCAAACTGTAATAGATCTAATGTTTTGTACATTTTACCCACGTGGAGTTCACACACATAGTTATAAGTTTGAACTTTCAGGATTGCTAGGAGAATTTTATTCAAAAGAATTGCGACCATGTTCCTGCTAGACGGGGGTACGCCACCCCATACTTCTACACAGTCAGTAATATGGGAATAGACAATGCTAGAATATCTATCTTTCAACGTTCTTGGCGGAAGTTTCTTAGACGCGCAATAGAATAATCCTAGCGCTTCACTCAATCTTTTACATACTTCTACAACATGAAATTAAAAGAACTTAGAATCTAAGATGACACTTAAATATTTTATTTCTCCGGCCTACTCTAGTCTAACATCATTAGAAAATATATCTGGAAGGTCGGAAGTGTATTTCATTGTAACAAGCATTTGCTTAGTTTTACTCTCGTGCGGGATTAACTTTTCAGTAACTAGACAAGACTCTAGACGCTAGATGAATAGCTTGAGTTTGTTCAGAGCGTTGTTAAAATTCTCATTAGTAACATAAAACGCAGCGTCATCAGCAAATGAAACAGAGCTAGCACCAGGCAACAAAAGCAAACTGTTAATGAAAACAATAAAAACTAGAGCACTCTGAGAGCGCATACCTACGCCAAGCGAGGGTACGGTAGCAGAAAAATTCAAATTGGCTCTGAAATCATAATTCTCATTGTATTAATTCTAAAATTGATTCACTTGTGTCTTTTTATAGTAATAACAGCTTGTATAATTTTCTTGAAGATCCGCTCATAACTTTTTGAGTTATTCTGCTAACAAACGTTATGACAAACATGAGTCAAACGTACAAACTCATGTACCGATCTGCACAAAAATTCAATCATATATGTCTTTTAACATTACTAACAACCCATGTGAATTTCATAAAGATCCTTTCAATATTTTTTGAGTTATTGTGCTAACAAGCATAAAATTGAAAACAGTGACCAACGGACGAACGAACAAGCGGATCATTACCAAAATTTGGTCATTTACTCTTTGTTATATGCTTAACAACTCATGATAATTTCGAAAAAAATCCATCCGTAACTTTTTCAGTTATGGCAGTGAGAAAAATGAGGCAGATAAACAAACAAACGGATGGACATATCTTTACCAAAAGTTATTCATCTGTTTCTCCTAACGTACCTAACAATCCCTGTAAATTTCGTACAAATCGGTTCAGAACTTTTTGAGTTATCTTGGTGACAGACAGAAAGAAAGAGAGACAAACACGACGAAAACATAACCGCCTTGGCGGAGGTAAAAACGGCCTCGGGTTGATCCTTGACGGACTCCAGTGACTGGCTTATCCAGGCCAGTCGTACTTACTACGACCGTGACATTTTCACCAGCATTAGATAGGGGGAATATTAGGGCATCCACGAGGTATTCTCGATACGACCTGAGAAAGGATCGATAGGAGACAGTCAAGTTCAAATTTAAGTTGCTACTGCTCGCAGGTCTTAGGTAGAAGATACAATGCCTGAATTGGTAGATTTTTCAGCCTTCGAATGCATGATACCGGTCCGACGTCATCATAATTGAAAAACAGTTCTTTTGTTGTATAGACTTTCCACAGGTTCATTCAGTGAAATTTCCACGGGTTCCAGATAGTATCATACTATTGTCAGAATGTAACTTAGGGTTTGCAAGATGCACTTTACGAATATGAGATTCAGAAAATTATTCGACTGTTCACTGATGTAGCGCCAGCTTTGTGTGTGTCATTCACTGAACACATTATGCAGATATCGCAGACTCTCGTCGAAGCGTAAGTAGGACTAAAATTATTCCTCATGCACAAGTAATGTGCAGTTCCAGCTCTTGAATTATGTTCCTTGGGCACTTAAAGTCAAGAAACATTTGCGAAGTGTAAACAAGTAACTTGTCATGTAACTTGAATGCCCATCCGCGTGGTCTTTTATCATTGTCAGAGCACCTCATCAGCATATTATGGATGCGCCAGTGAAGGCAAGGATTGGCAAGGCAGCATACGATGTTGCAGTAATTTCACTTTAAAAAGCGTTTCAAGAATGGCAGACTCCATACGGGAAATATATTCTTACAGGTACTGGCAATATGGACTTTTGTTGCCCAAGCAAGGCCTTTGTGTTTAGGAAAATGTGCAGATCTCCAAACGTTAGAGATTGTGACTAACCTTTGAAATATTCTGCATTCCTATAAGTAGAAACCACCCGTGAACGAAGTGAAATTATTTCATATATGTTCTTTGTGTCTGGATTCTACTAAATGCTTATTTCCGTAGTATTTCATCGGCCGGATACTTGTGAGGTTGTCCGTCAGTTCCCGATCTGTATTCTTCCACAGCGGCTCTGAAGTGTTACGGCTGATTTGTTGCCATCTCGTGCACAGCGATAATCTGCCGCGGGAAGATTGGAAGCTCCGAAAGGTATAGCTAAAGAAAATGGCGAAACATTTCCGTTCTTCATGGCTGTTAAAACAAGGCGCTATCCAAAGAGACGCAATAGCTTGGCAGCTTTGGTGCAGTGGCCACCAAACAGTGCAGACGGCGTGGGGAAAATGTGCAGCCTTTGAAGACCAGGGCTTAGTGAGCGCACAACACTAAAGAATTTTTTGACAAAAGTTGTATATTAAAAATTATTGAAAGATGAGCTATGCTCTTGAAGTCTGACTTGGGTCAAAATGGAGTGCCATGTTACAGACATGCTGGTGAATATTATATGAGCGTTGAACGAGTTGGCTGCTGGCAATAGTCACAACAAAGGTAAAGATGCACCCGGTATGTTCACTGCATCTTAAAATAACAGTATGTACTTCATACGAATACCAATCGCATTTAAATGAAAGAATTTCGTGAGTTGTAACGACTGTCACTGCATTTTTACTGTTCACTGAATGCTTTGCCAATCGATAGGAGACATCTCACGAAAACTTGACTCTGCTATATAACAGAGAGCGTTTACGTGACTAATGCTGGGTATACACTAGGAATTTGCACAGATAACTTGATGCAAGGATGCGATACACGGACGTCATTTGTGCCACTGTATCTATGCTACCGAGCTTTGTATTTATCAAAACCGCACGAAGCTGCACATCCGAGCAACGAGTTTGGAGTAGAAATGCATATGTGTTCCCGGCATCAGAAGACCAGATCAAGCCTAATAGCATGTTGCAAGAATTGACTTTTTCAAGGGCAAGTGGTCGTCAGACTCATATATGTACATACTGTACGTATGACTTATTTACCTGTACAGTATTTATTTTTTCAATTCTTTTCTCAACCGTTGATACTAGTCACTATAAATTAGAAATATAGTGCTCAAAAAGCTCTTTTTTTTGCAATTTGTTACTGATTTCTGAAGCTTAGACACATCAGTGATACATAAAATTAGCCAGGGAAAGCAGATACAAGCTAAGCCCGCAAGGCTTGATTAACCAGGAACTGCACACACAAGAGCAGAGAGCCTTATAGGCGGCAGAAGCTACCTCATTGGGCTGAAAACTCGACTTGATATTGAGTGTTTGGAGGTGTCCGGGGCAAATCGACATGAGATACAACCTCAAAATCGATTCAACAGATCAGAGCCAGAGCAGCTGACAAGTGAAGCATATAGGGCTAAATTTCGCTGGTCAATCGATGACTCCTACCCGTTCAGCATCGCAGGAAGATACATTTACCATTACGTGCACTCTCTAATAAAGTACCGTCTCGTTCATCTTCCGGGAGACAATATTTACCTACTGCTCTCCGTTTTTAGGCTGTTTCTTTACAGTTTAATTTACAGTCCTGTCTAGAATGTCTGTGCCGTCAAAAATTACAGCGACGAATTTGTGATGACCCTACTTCTTTAATCGTACTTCTGTTTCTGATGTGCATTTGCAGGATACGCTACAACAGCCAAGAATTTTTTTTTGTAAAAATATGAGTGTTCTCTGCTATACTTCATCTCAGCAGCGCGCACTTTCTTTTCTGCAGCAGGTTAGCTTCACTGAATTTAATTAAATTCCCGCCGGGTATGCTGTATACGGGATGATACAACTTCACTTCAACGAAAACTTTGAGCTCATGCGATAACTACTATGTCAAAGAAAGAAATCTAGAAAAAAATGTTGTCTCTACTACACCTTGAAAAATTGCATCTCCTGTCCTTCATTGATCTTCTTGTTCATTCGTACGTCGTGAATTGAGAAAAAATACATTTTCCATGTATATAGAAAAACCTGGTAATGCAAGTCAGACTCCATGCGAGCACTAAAAGAATTTGTAAAAATCTTCAACGTTGACTGGCAAAAAGTCCATTCAATTATAAAAACAAGACCAGACGATGTTTCAGCGAAAATCCTAAAAATGTGCGAGCTAACCATGTTTTACCCTCTTTACCTTATGTAGCGTAAGTCATTGGACTATGGAGTAATGCCAAATACTGATAAACATGCAATCTACAAAATTGAAAACACTAAGGATAAAGCTAACTACAGACCTGTCTCTATAACTACCCACGTTGTAAAAACGTTCTAAAGGGTGTTCCGTAAGCACCTAGTACACCATCTAGAGAGTAATGATCTACTCACATCAAAAGGACATGGTTTTCGACATAAACGTCACACTACTTCGCAATTCTGGAACATTATGATTCCTTGTTAATTAAGTTACTGTGATAAGGAAGAAATGTGGACGTAATGTACAGTACCTAGATTTTTTTAAAGCTTTCATAAGGTTTACCGCGCAATCCGGATGTTAAAAGTTTCCCGTATGGGTATCCTTGAAATATGTCTTCGGTGGCTTGAAGCATTCTTGTCAAGTAGAACGAAACCAAAGTGTAATCGTCTACAATACAGTGTCTTCAAGACAGCCGGTGCTCAGTGCAGTACCACAAGGCACCGTGCTTGGGCCTATACTTTTTCTCACTGTGTTCAACGACATGGGATACGGTGGCAGCTACGCTGTCCGAGCACCATTTGCTGACGAAACACGAATATTAGCTGCAGTTCAGTCAGTGGAAGACATGCTGGCTGTTCAGCGAGATTTGGAAAGTATCTACCAATGATCGGTAAAAAATAATATGACTTTTAATGCAATGAAATTCGAGCTGCTAGGATATGGAAAAAGTCAATACTCTTTGAATCCGCACCATATACTACCAGTGATGAGTATGAAATTGAAATATAGGCAGTTTTAAAAGACCATGGAGTTAGAATGCAAGACGATGCTACAGTTAAAGAACACGCGAAAAAGAAGTGTTGCTCACTTCATGGAAGCGATTAATTCAACCGAGAATAGAGTACCGTGCTTCAAATTAGATACCGAGTACAAGAAAAAGATAGAACAACTTGAAGCTACGCAAAGATCGTTCACTGCTAAATTTAACATGTAGGATTACGACTACCATGGACGACTTAGCTGTCTCTAGTTATGTTCATTACAATGCAGATTCGAGCCCTTTACAATCATATATGTCTGAAATGATTTGGAACGCATATCCGTGGATGCGGATGAACGGATTGTCGGCAGACACTTGGGGAAAACTGGAAGAACTTAAGATATATACAGTATATATATACAAAGCATCGAGCCAGGACTCGATCTGGGGACCTAGAGATTACCACGCCGATACTCTACCAGTAAGCCACAGCAGCTAAAAGCAACGCAAGCACACGAAGTGCTTGTGCTGGCGGCTGCATTCTGCCAAACACATTAAGGCAGAGTCGTACGTATATATGAGGGAGCTCATCCGTCTACCCTGAAAAGTTCATAACCTGGAATTTTAATCTCCAAACAACAATGATTTGAAAATAAATGTTTGTTCGTTTTCGTTGAAACCAACAGAAAAAAAAACTTATCTTAGGGTTCAATATATTTCGCTGAATCATAACTCATAGATCCGTAAAATAAAGAAACGTACCAGCCACTGTGTCGCTCACTTAAGCGGTCTAGTGTTGTTTTCTGCTTAGTTAGTATCGTCAATGTTGTGTCCGTTTCATCGTTGTCTAAATAACTTGCAAAAATTAGAAGAGCCAGCTCCATACGTCTACTTCTCCTAATCTATCTCAGGTACGACATCTCTGACGCTTGTGCAGTACAAATCCATAAGTTTAACATTCATGGATACATAACTTTTAAATGTTAGGATCCTAAGACCCAGGCAAAATAAATTGTCGAGCGACAGTCGTGCGACTGCAGGTAATTGCTGTAGGACGTGTCGGAAAATCGAAGTAGAATTGTCGTGTACGAGTCGCTATGTCCCTTTTTTGGGCCGAATTTTACAGCTCATTTCGACAAT
>LQNS02276882.1:3851206-3869719 GCA_001587735.2 Parhyale hawaiensis
TAATGGGTAGGAACCAATGCTCTATAGTGCTGTTCAAACAAGTCAGTATCACTAAACATAGCTTTTCGCAAAAATTTCAATAAAAAATATTTATACACATCGGGTAACTTGAGTAGTTGCAACTCAAGGTACATGGCATTAACTCGCATCGTTGGAGCAATCATTTGACAGTGACTAGTTTTACTGTCGGGGTTCAGCTCAATGTAAGAATGTGTAGATCTAAGGACACGAATAGCCACTGAAGTTGATGCAGTTACTAACAAAACAGCTTCGATTGTTCAAAAGTTTTTAAAAAGGCACAGTCTTCTGGCCCGTGACAACGTGAGTAAGAAAGTTTGGGTTGTTAAAAGAGGTCTCAAATAGAATAGAGGAAAATGGCAGGCAACGACGATCCTTGTAAATGTTTGATATGCTGCTGAACAATTCTTTACGAAAGTAAACGAGTAAACGTTATCTTTGGTCGCAAATGGATCGTTAAGGAATTAGCTGCGAGTGTTTAAGATCTGTTAAATCCGAAAAGAATTGAGCAAAATACACTGGAACTAATACGGGAGAAACAAGCTGCCAAGCACTCACTATATTTCTATCTTTTGAGAGCTTAACTGCTAAAATTTGGAGAGTATCAAGTGTCTGTGGTCATTTCGGACGATTTCTGGAGCTTTAGAGAAATTCTTTGGAACAGATTCTGTAAAGCGAAGTTGCAGTCACGGACGTGCCAAAACAGCGTAGCTACCGAGGCTGACGGTTCTTGTAATGCTTGGGCTTTAGCGAAGGCCATTTAGATGTTGGGAGTTACTTCCAGAACCTTATTAAGAAACTCGGGGGAGTAATGCGGCTATCTGCGCCTGCATCACAGATCCTTTTTGTGCGCTAAATTGCACAGGCTGTCGTAAGTGACATATTTGTGATTCTGTTTAACCATGGAGCGCGTGAGGGTATGGGTGTCTGCACAAGCTGTGGGACATGTCAGGCTGTGTGGGATGTTGAACTCGCTGTGTGGGATATTTGCACAGGCTGCGTTTGATATTTGCTCAGGATTTGTATTGTATTAGAACCGGCCATGTGTGATATTTGCGCAGGTTGTCTTTGAAATATATGTATCCGTACTTCCTGAAGGCTCCCAATTCAAGATACACTCAAAATTTTGCTCATTTCAAAAAATACGTAGCAAAATTGCGCATTACCAGAAAGAGCCTGGTTTATTGGTCAGTGGTTTAAATGCGGGAGTTTCCACAGGTGCGACAGGATATCAAAGTGTTTAAGCTATTCTTACGGCCCTTTTGGGTATTTCTAGAGGGTGGGTACGAAATTTGCGCAGATTGTTGGGATATTTGCACAGATTGTGTATATTTTCGATGATTGTGAAAGATATTTGCCCAGTTTGGATGGGTTACTAGCAGCCTAGTGTGCTGAACACCAAATGTAGCTGGTCGAGTACCATACCATGTGAGCGAGCTTTGCGGCACTTGGCGCTCTCA
Organism: Parhyale hawaiensis; assembly: GCA_001587735.2. NCBI lineage: Eukaryota > Metazoa > Arthropoda > Malacostraca > Amphipoda > Hyalidae > Parhyale > Parhyale hawaiensis. The sequence continues at coordinate 3,852,685 of LQNS02276882.1, forward strand.
GTCTGCGGTTGATATGTATGCACAGCAGCCGTGGGAGCAGTTACCTTTCCTAGAAATGGGGAGGGTAGGGGCTCGGGTCGTTGCATCAGAACTTTCCCTCGATGGCGTCATAGTTCATGATAGCCGTAGTCGGTTCTGGGGCCAGTTGGCATTACCCGCAGCATGAACCAGTGCATGTGAGTTTCCCATTAGAGGGCGCGGTCAAGTTGTCGTTACCTTTACCTTCCAGCATAGTCTGTGTGGGGCAAAATACAGAAAGGGGGAGTATTTCCAAACGATTTTGGGCTAGTGACGTTGGGCGAAAATCCGTTAAGTAAAACAGCGGCTCAGTTGGACAATACTGACGGACGAAAGGCGTTACGCAGGAGATTGCTCTCGGTAGTACGGCTTTCAGCTTTACAAAAGCTGTACTATAGGCTTGGATATTATTACTAAATATCGCTTCATTTTCATACCACTAGCAAAGTAATGTCTCGGCAAGAAAAGTTATCAGGAAATAAAAATTTTTCAGGCATATCTTAATGGAGAAAAGTTGGTACACCCATGGGTTGAATAACGCAAGAGGTTGGCCCATCGCTTGACCAGTTTGAGACGGTTTTGCGCATCTCCTCGTATGACGTCAGGTGGAGCGAAGAACGTCGGTGTTGCGAAAGTATCCATAGTATTCCTGTTTCAGTTTTGCCTTCATTTCGGTTACAATGGGCTGGCGTTTGATATTAGCTGCTTTGAACACGGAGAAAGGAATTTATTGAAGCTTCTTCGTTTTCCTTAAGATCCGAAGTTATGAAAAAAGGGGGTATAGCTAGAAAAAGAGCATACTCAGTTTTCGCTGTCACCTGTAACATCTACTCCATATATTTTTCGCCCCAGCTATATGATAAACGCTAATCTCGTATGAGTGCAATGCTTAAGGTGAAAACTGAGTATCTGTCTGTGGATCATGCAATGTTTCTTTCTAGTTTTAATAATTTTTTTGGAAACAAGCTTCATTCTCAACATTCTATTTTTTTCAACTGGTTCAACAACTACTACATAGTAATTATGAGTAATTCAGTATTCCTTCCAAGTTTCCCCAGCAACCACAGCTAGGGAACACTAATTTCTCAATGAGAAGCCATGAAAATTGAAATAAAATCTTTCCTGTTTAGGCTGTGAAAGCTTGTCTAGCAAAACTGGCCCCGAAATTACTTTCTTCGGCGCCAACTCGTAAGGAAATTATGACGATGGAAAAATTGTTTAATTACTGAAAGATAGCGTTCAAATGGCGTAAATAATTGAAACTTAAGCTAGCAAAAATCATCCCTCTGTTTGAGAATTTGCAATATTTCGATGAAAAAAACACTTTAAAAAACAAATTTCACAGGTTCAGTTCATTAATTTGAATTTAAAATTACTTCTAGAGCCTTTAATACTTCTCCGATTATTCATACCCAGCTGTAAATTTTTCTGAAGAACAGGTTCTTCCACGGTAATTTTTGACGGTGGAATGCACTAGTATGTAACTCGGTAATATGATGATTACGAAATAATCTATATCAGTACCTAACAATCCGTAGCTATGTTGCTGTAATATTGATTTCTTCATCTTTCAGCATATTTATTTGACATTTTATTGCCTAATGTCTAACAAACGTATTGTTCCATCGCACAGTAAACAGATGTGATCGTACGAACATGATTACCCTTCTTTCTTTTTCATAGAAGCCTATGCTCACCCTATTTATAAAGCAAGCAACAGGCATGAACTAATTACACGGTTTGCTATCTATCGCTTCAGGTGCCCACCTCGGGTACTGACATCAAACTGGTTTTGAAGATAAAGAAAAAACGGGATGGGGGTCACAAGAAGTTAAACAAGCGATGGATCCAAGGATCGGAAGCTGGAAAAAGGAGCTACTGCCATAATTCATCCACTCCATTTTTATCGCGTCGACTGCCAGCACTCCAACTTTTGAAAGAATCCAGTCGCATGTGTGCACTGAGAAGAACGGGGAAAAAAGCTGCCCCTCGCCACCCCCATTCCCAGTCTAGTTACTTGATATCAATAGTTGAGCTTCTATACATTATGACCTCTGCCTTGGGGATTATGTTTAGTCGAGTTTGTCTGTTACTAAGATAACTCAAAAAGTTATGGACGGATCTTAATGTGATTTACAGGAATTGTTAGGCATGTTAGAAGGAACAGATGGTTAACTTTTTGTAAAGATCCCTTCAACTGTTCAACTGTCTACCTCATTTTTCTCAGTAATGTAACTCAAAAAGTTATTGACGCATTTTTCTGAAATTTAAATGAGTTGTTAGATATATCTGGAAGAGTAAATGACCAAATTTTGGTGATGGTGGGTTTCTCCGTTTGTGTTTTGACAAATATTTGTCAAACATAACTCAAATAGTTATGAACAAATCTTTAAAACAATACAGAAGCTGTGATTACTGTGAAAAGCCCCGAACTACCAGATTTTGCTGCTGATAAAGGGGAAAATTATAGCTTCAGAACCAATTTGAAATTTTCGTTGACGTTGCCAATCGATGACAAAACAGGCAGTTTTACAAAGTAGTCTGTAATTCTGCCATGCTGACGTCCACATTCTTTTAGGACAAACCCGGAGACTTAAATCAAGTGGTACCATCCACTCGAGTCAAGTTTAAACAAAAAACTATATACTTATATTTTTCATTGCTCGCCCGCTTTCTTTTGATATTCCATATAAATGCCGTATCACACATAAGAGTTTTACCCTACGTTCCTGCTTCACAGCATTCGAATGCGTTGCTGGGTCTGTTTAGAAAACAAAAATCGTAAAAATGCTTGGCTGCTAATTCACCCAGGAATAGATGAAACATTCGAAACCATGATGACACTATAGGGAAGCAAACTTACTTGACGCTCAATATTTTCCGCACATCGTTTAGTGTACTCGTATATTTGTTGTTTATAATAAGCACCACGAGTCATTGGGATGTATTGTCGTATCTACGAAGGCCATAGAAACAACCAACGTGTGAACTGGCTTACAGAAGTGCCTTTTTTTCTACCAAAGTGAACCTCGTCCTTATTTGTCTCACAGCAAGCAACCCACCCCCGAAGCTAAAGAAAGAAAAAAAAAAGAAAAAATCGGGCAGTGTCCACTCCCGCTTAATAAGATCAAACGGTGCGAACAAAACATCCGAATAGTAAACTGATGTTAATAACTATTGAAGCTACGTTCAGTTGCTGTTATTAGTTGCTATTAGTGAGTGCGCTACGAATATAAGTTCAAAATCCTGCATTATAAATTTTCTTTCCGCGCATTCCTAAATTCTGATGTTAAAGTCGATATCACAAAATCTTGGGAAAATAGAAAGGAACGGCGACCCTTAAAGAAAGCGGCTGAATCTGAGCTACAAATCTGTGAAAACTCGTTCTCCGTTATCTGCCTTGCACCACATCAGCCGACTGTACAGGAGCTCACATACAGCCCCTCCACGTAGCTCTGATCACTCGCTTTTAAGACTTCCTCTCGACGGCATCTATGCTCCTCTCACTGAGTACGAAATAAAGAAAATTTTTATTATATGTTGTAGATTCATTTTTCTCTTCTGATGATGGGATTCATTCATCCCGAAACGTTACATTTTATTTGTTAGTCGACGTTGCATTCATTATTTTGTACATACCGTGTTTCACATTAGCGGCGCCCCAGTCAGCATATGAGACAACTAAGCTGCGCTACCGAAAGAGAAGCAGGTCGACTGAATTCCAAGGTCAAGCTGGGCGTATACTGGGAGTTTGCAGCTGAAATTGGAATGACACCTCAAGAAAATTCCACGAGTGTGAATGTTCCGATATAGAATAGATTGAGTTTTTTTTTTTCGCCGAGAATGAACTTGTTTCCTAATAGAGTCCAATTCTTTTGCAGACTGAACTTCAATTTTTATTAAAGTGAGTTGTCAAATAAACGTTTTGAGGTTCTCCGTGCGAGGATTGTCGCCCAAGAGCAAAAATTCGATTTCTCGAATGTAAGCGAGGAGCTGTCAGTACATTTTACTTCACCTTCAGATTTTTTATAGTTTGCTGCCATTGTATAGATGTAGGGTGCATTAGCTAGCACAAAGATGATTTTTTAGCGTATTCAATCATATCATATCGCAAACCAAGAAACAATACGAGTACCTTTGGCAAGAGAACAACTATGAATGATATGTGAACGTTATTTGGAAAAAAAAAAGAATGACTACAGGACGAACTTAAAAAAAATAATTTTCTAAAAAGCGTATTAAATTGCATGAAGAAAATAATAAAAAATATTTTAGTCATTGCCGACGCTAATAAAAAAAAAAAAACAAACAGGTTGAAAGACGGGACCCGGACCCGCTATGGTTGGGATGCCTGTGCGTCTACAACCGTGTAGACTCTGCGAAGGCTCTCTGCAGATGAACCGCAGGCACTCATTGCATTAGGAGGCGATACTTCTGGGTCCTGTGGCTCCTCCTCTCCCCCTACTCTCGTATTTTCCTTTCTTTCTGTCTAGTGTTTTCCTCTACTGACAGGCCCCTGCTGCCGACGACCTGCCCGCTTTACTATTGGCAGACCCTTTCCTGCTTCTCTTCCGTTTTTGTCCCATTCCTCCCGTTTTTCCTTCGTTATTATTCATAGTGAGGATCCTGTCTCTGACTTAACGACTTGACTGTGTCCGTTTTGGAGAGGTTTGTCCCTAAGAGGACTATTCTTGTGAGGTCTCGGGATAAGCCGTGGTTTGACGACCAGTGTCGGTTAGCGTTCGAAGCTAAACAATCGGCTTATCGGGCATGGTGACATTCGCGTGACCGCACGTTGTGGTTGACCTATGTTGATCGTAGGGCCGAGGCTAAGGGTGTGTGTGAGGAGGCACAGTGTCGTCTGAGGCAGCGTTCCAGGGAGTCCCTGCTGAGTATTGACCATCCACATCGTTGGTGGAGTGAGCTAAAGGGTTCAGTGTTCGGTGCTGAACCCTCGTTGCCGCCCCTTGTTGGTGCAGGTGGGGGCATCATTACTGATCCCTTGGCAGGTGCGGAGCTTTTCTCGGCTCACTTCGACGGGAAGCAGAGCAGAGATGTTATCGCATAGCTTCATGGATGCCACCCTGAACCTCGCTTGACTTCTTTGACATTCAGATCTGGTGCAATCAAGGTGCTGCTTGAAGGCCTTGATCCGTTTATAGGTGTGGATCCGGTGGGCATGTTTCCTTTGTTTTATAAGCAGCTGGCTGATGTTCTTGCCCCCAAGCTTGCAGTGATCTTCCGGCGCCTGATACGGTTAGGAATTCTTCCTCGATGTTGGCGAACTGGGAATATTACTCCTATTTCCAAGGGTCCGGTGTCGCCCTATGTGGCCAACTATCGACCCATCACACTGACGCCCATTTTGTCGAAGGTGTTCGAGAAGTTGATCGCTGGTAAGCTTGGTCGTTTCGCTGAGGTTACTGGCTTGATGTCTGATGGTCAGTTTGCGTACAGAATTGGCTTGGGTTGTTGTGACGCTGTGTTGACGGTGTCACACCATTTACAGTCTGCGCTGGATTGTAGGTCGGAGGCACGCCTTGTCCAGTTGGACTTTAGCGCGGCATTTGACAGGGTTAACCACAGGGGTCTATTATACAAGCTGGAGTCCTTTGGTGTGGGTGGTAGGGTCTTGTCAATCATTCGCGACTTTATTTCTGAGCGGGCGCAGAGTGTGTCTGTTGACGGCGCTTTGAGCGCCTCAGTCGGGGTGGTGTCTGGCGTCCCTCAGGGTTGTGTGCTTGGCCCGCTGTTGTTCGTTCTCAATACTAGTGACGTGTTCTCTTCGCTCGAAAATACATTGATCAACTATACCAACGATTCCACTTTGATGGCAGTGATACCTGCGCCTCGCCTGCGTGATGCTGTAGCTCAGTCTCTGAATAAGGATTTGTCATGCATTAGTGCATGGTGCTCGGCCTGAAGTATGAAGCTGAATGCCAGTAAGACCAACTCGATGATTATCAGTCGGTCACGGACACTTGAACCGCGGCATCCCCAACTGGAGATTGGTGGCGCTTTGCTTCAGGAGTCTAGCTCCTTGGAGATTGTTGGTGTTGTGTTTGTTGAGAAGCTCACTTTTAAGCCGCATATTACAAGGTTGGTGTCACGCGCTTCTACTAAGATTTGGCTCCTGCGTAAGGTGAATTCCGTGTTTGGTGATTGTCAGGTTGCCCGTAGATGATTTTATGCGTTTTTGCTGCCTGTGTTTTTTTATTGCTCACCGGTCTGGGCTTCAGCTGCTGACACTCACTTGCGTCTGTTGGGCAGACTTGTTAGTTCAGCCAGCAGGCTGTGCGCTGATAATGATCTGGTGAACCTGTCCCACATGAGAAGAGTCGCAGAGCTATGTATGTTTTATAAGGTGTATAATAATGAGAGGCATTGGTTGTATTCTTCTCTCCCTGCCCTCAAAGTTTTTGGGAGTGACTCATGATGTGTACGGAGCGCACTCTTTCACTTTGGAGGCAGTCAGATGTCGAACTAATCAGTTCTGTCGGTGCTTCGTGGCGTGGTCGGCTAAGATTTGAAATTTGTTGCCGGTATCGGCTTTTGATCGTGTTGGCCTGCAGGCGTTTAAGACAACTGTTAATGGTTTTTTGCTGGATTTCCTTTAGCAGCGTTTTGGGCTTCCCGGTGTTGCAAGATGCTTCATTTGGGTTGTATTACCTGTCCATGGGAGTTCAAGCGTGAAGTTTTAACAATGATAATAAAATATGGAGATATTAACCCCAACCCTGGCCCCACCTGCTCCTGCTCGGTTTGCACTCGGAGTGTCACCCGCAGGTGGTGGTTCTTCTGGTGCTCACGTTGCTCGAGCAGGGTCCACAAGCCCTGCCCAGGCTTGTTCAGCGCCGCGAGCTACCATCCTGATTGGATTTGCCCCTGATGTGCACTACTCCCTCCCCACCTACCTCTTTCTCCCCTCCGCCTCCTCGGTCCCTCTCCCCACCCGCCCCCACTCTCCCTCATAGGAAAGCTGCCAGTCTCCTTACGATTCTTGCTCGCTCTCCTTCACTTTTATGCAATAAAACTGCAACTGACTCTTTCATTGCAGACTCTAACTCCCCGCTTTCCTCCACAGCAACAACATTGCCGTCGCAGTCCTACAGGAAACCAAACTTACTCCTACAGTAGCTTTACCCTCCCCGCCTTCCCCGGCTACACTCCGGTCCGGAGAGAGTGTCCTACCGCCGATGGTGGTTGCGGTCTGCTCTTCCTGATTAGACGAGAAATTCTATATCATCAAATTATACAATCCACCTTTTCTCTAATGATCGCACAGCTGAACACCTGGGTGTCGCCATCACCCTGGATTTCTCACTTCTTATCCTTCTTAACATCTATGTTCCTCCTGCTAGTTCCTGTCCTCCTGGGTATCGTCTCGAGTCCTCCACTCTTTTCTTTGACTCCCATGCTAATACCCTTATAATGGGTGATTTTAATGCCCACAACTCCGATTGTTCTCTGCAACCCAGGATGAGCGGGCTGCTGCCCGGGGTGCGGAGATCAGTGATCCCTATCAACAACAGAGCTTTCTCTCTCCTCAATGACGGCTCTCCAACCAGGGCTCCTCGTGATGGTCCGGGCTCCTCTCCAGGCCTGACCGATATCGCAGCACACCTAGCTCTCGACTACACCTGGTCCACCACAACCACCATCTCCTCTGACCACCTACCTATCTTAATCGCTGCTGAATCCAATAATTCTTCACCTCCCGGTCCTAGACGCACTTCATAAATTTCAGGAGGGCCAACTAGGAGGAATTGTCATGCGAGAGTGAGGAACTCGTCGCTTCTCTCCGACTCCCTTCCTCCTGTAGCGGCTGACTGAAGGCTCTCAATTGTGCCCTTACATCAGCTGCCAAGCATCATATACCAGCCGGCCACCGTAGGAAATGTATGCTCACCCGGGAAGCCAAGGACGCTATCACCCGCCGCGACCACCTCCGCGCCACTACCCCTTAAGATCCTGCCCTTCCTCAGTTGCAGTATGAAGCTGATCGCCTCATCTGTAGCGCTGCCCGGGAGGCCTGGAAACAGACCATCCAAGATTGTGACCCTAAGTGCAATGCCAGCGAATTTTGGTCCCTCCTCCGCTCTTTATCACGCAAGCGATCTTCCGTTCCTCCCAACCAGGCGATTTCCTTTGGAAATCACAAGTCTACCCGCAACGGCGACATTGACAGGGGCTTTTGCAAGCAATTTACTGCCGCCTTTCCTCCTGTCCTAGACACTTCACCCAGTCAAGCCAGACGCGTCCTCTGAAAGCGTCATCTCATTTACCATAGTTTCACTCGTTTCACTCCCTCTCCGGGTCGAGAGGCCATTTACGCTTCTGGGACCTCTGACGCTATATGCTCTGACCAATTATCTACCTCACATATTAAGCACGTTGGCGCTCGATGTCTCCTCTGTCTAACCAGATTCTACAATATCTCCTTTGCTGACGCAAATATCCCCGCTCTTTGGAAATTAACAAACATAATAGATATTCTAAAACCATCCAAGCCTGCGGACAGAGAGACCTCCTACCACCCAATATCGCTCCTGTGTCCTGCTGCCAAGGTCCTGGAGCGCCTTCTGCTGCCTTTCATCAATGAGGCATTCCAACCCTCTCTTCACCAACATGGCTTCCGACCTATGCATTACACAGCATCTGCTCTGCTACCCCTTTCCTTCCAAGCATCCAATGGCATGAACATCCTAAACCCCTGACCGTACGGTGGCTTTGCTGATTAATTTCAGCAAAGCCTTCGACACTGTTCAAACTGAAGGCCTCCTCTCATCGGTTTCTAACACCACGCTCCATCATAATATTGTCAGATGGCTTGCGGCTTACCTCAGAAGTTGTGCAGCATGCTGCCTCAATAACGGATTTCGTTCTCAATTTTCGTGGTGTCAAGGCGGGGGTTCCTCAGGGTTCTGTTGTCTCGCCTTCCCTTTTCAACCTCTACGTCTCTGATTTCCCATACCTGGGGACCAGCTTTGTAGTCCCCTCGTGACATCATACACCGACGACTTCACTGTCGTGGCGTCCCATCGCCACCCTCTCACCGCTGCAGCCGCTCTATCGAATAACTCTGACTTGATCAGTAACTGGGCAACTGCCAAGGGCCTCACCATCTCAACATCTAATAACAGTATGGACGACACTCACCCATCAGTCTGGACTTCACCCTCGAATCACTGTTAACAACACTGTCCTACCTCTGGAGCGCCGCCTCAAGATCCTCAGCGTCGCTTTTGAAACCCACTTTACTTTTACACCCCACATCACTTCTATCACTGGCCGAGCCTCCAACCGCCTTAGATTGCTCAAAGCCCTAGTTGGCACACGCTATGACCAGCGCAAGGAGACCCTGCTTCTCACATATAAGGCACTTATCCGAAACATCTTCACCTACGCGGCCCCTGTCTGGTATCCTGGAGCTCGCCATTCCGCGATATAGAAGCTTCCGACAGCTCAAAACGCCGCTCTCCGTTCTGCTACCGGTTGCCGTCGCATGACATCCATCGATCATCTCCATTCAGAGTCCAAGTTCCTAAAGGTCAACCAATCTCTCGACCTTCAGTGTTGCCAATACCCCATCTCCCCCCTTCGTCCCGAGCACCCAGCCCACTCTGTCGTCACTGCACAGGCCGGTCGTCGACGTATCCGCCAAAACCTGGCAACCAGAGGCGATTCTTTGTGGCGAAGTTGTGTGCGTGAATACAACCACAAGTTGCAGAAACGACCAAATTCTTGTCCACGTGACGACCAAGAAACGTGGTTGTCGTACGGAGACTCGTTTTTGTTTATGTTCACGACCACAACTCGCAACTTCATTTTGAGTGCGCTTATCGGTCTTGGTTGTGACGTCACATTGTTTATGTACAAAGTGAAGTTGTTTGATCGGAGTATAATTTGAATTTTCATGAGGGCTAAAAAGTTTTGTTAATGGTTATAGGTCACGTTAGGCTGAAATTCACACCAAAACGGCGTGATTAAAGACTGCCATTGTTTATAAAGGGGCATAGTTATTTGTTTGTTTACAATGAGAGCTTGTCATGTTCGTCGAGAGGGGGCGTTGAATACCATCCCATGTCCTTGTGACTGCTCTAGTTGCTCATCAATGGAACCATAACTTTGTTTATGGTTGCGAAGTTTTGGTTGTTCACGGAGAAACGCCTTAGATTCCACTCTGACGTCAACCACTTTCTAACAGATAATATCATGCCATCTGAAGAGTACCGTGCAGCTATCTCCTTCCTCCGTCAGTCTGTCGTGCGAGTTTCACTAGACCGTCTCTCTGTAAGCAGGGCCTTGGGCGCTGTTCCACCGGGGATCTCGCCTGAGGAGACCGCTCTTCCACGGGCGGCCCGCTCTGCTCTAGTAGCTACGTTCAGGCTTTTGCTCTGCCCTGCTTTCTTACCGCCACAGGGTCGGGCAAGCAGACTCAAACTCCTGCCCCGAATGCCACAATGACCCTCACACTGTGAACCACCTATTCGAATGTCCTGCCTTTCCCACCCTGCTCCTTCCCACCTCTCTATGGGACAATCCTTTATCTGCTCTTCACCTCCTGTGCTCTTTTCCTTCCTTTTCATGCCTCCCGCCACTAGCCCGACCCCCTCCCGAACCTCCCCCTGCCTAACTAGAACAGCATGGTTGGGAGAAGATGAGCCAGAGCTGCCGCATGCGACATTTCTATGGCTTGTTGCTTCCGATCCTTTCCATATTAACAATACTAAAGGCCCCAGCCGTCATAAATGACGGCAGACACTTGGTACTTCACGAAAATCCCCGTTATCTCCTGTGCGCGTCACTTCTCAGAGGGCTTCTTAAATGGAAATTCAGCATTCTGCATTTAAAACTGACATCTTCCGTAGCACCTTTGAGTATATCCGAACAGAGTGATGTAGGCAAGCTCAGATTCCTCAGCTGTAGTTCCCGAGTGCAACGCCCTCCACGTTATACACCCTCTGCGACACTCGAATTACTTCCTATTTTATTTCCATAGAGTGCCCGCCCCTCTATTGATACCGTCTTCAGCACTCGAAGATCTTCCTATGTTATTTTCATAGAGCGTGACGGAGAGACGGACCAACATTGGAGCACGCAAGCGACCAGCAATTGTATTTTATTACATATTGGATTTTGAGTACTAACGTTGCAGCGAAAAACAAAATGCGAAAACAGAACGTTGTTTATTGTGAAAATGTCCTTCCTACATTATGATAGTGGACGTTTTGATTATGAAGATCGTTCTCAATACCTGGAAAGCATTCTAAAGTATTAACAACAGTGCTTGATAACAATGTACTATCAATTAAAGCCATAACAATTACAGAGTCAGAGACCGCAACAGCACTTGACTCTTAGGTCCAAAGTGGCCTCTGACGCTGGTGCCAAAATGGAAAAAATTGGGATTTTCTCATGAGCTATTATGAACATGTCCAGACACGGTCATGCAGGCAAGCGCCCAAGTGCGTCCCCGCAGTATCCACGCTACCTTCTCCGCAAGAAAAAAATGTTGGGTACCATGGAATGAAAATCCCATTTTTCCGTTGCCGACATTTGCGCGGCAGCGTCAGACCTAAGAGTGAAATACTGTTGTGGTCTATGACAGAGTCATCATTTGACGAGGATAGGCAGCTGACTGTTATCTAAAATCGGTTTGTTCCTGTGAATGAAAATGATTTGAAACTACATAAATCACATATTAATGCCTACTGAGGCCCGACATTGCCAAAACTTTAAAAGTGAATTTTTCGGCATGTTTGTGAATAGGACAGTGAGCTGGGACACGCTTCATATAGCCAGTGTGATGACAATTGCCTAAATACTCAGCAATATGATCACCGATAGACCGAGAGGTCGAACCCACGTACTCAAACTCACACTGTGAGATGTTTGCACTCTTGTCGACTCGATCTACGATTTTGTTATGCCCAGATCATGTTGCTGAATAATAGATTCAACTAGATTGTCATATATTTTGTCGGGCGGTGATGTTATTATGCCTGGCATGCATTAAACAACATAACAATCGACTTTAGAGATTATCTACCAAGTAGTGGTCCACTCCACGAGGCAGTCGAGGTTTTCTTGAAGCTCCTGTTTGTTGCTGTCCAGTAAGGCATGGCAGTGGGAGTAATAAAACTCGGAAACGCATGATAAATTCGCAGAATGCGTTTCATTGTTGCCCTGTCTACGGACGTCCAGACACGTGCTTGAAATAAAAGCCAAGACAAGATAATGAACACGTCGTGTGTTTATATATTTCCATCTTTCGTGTCACGCTCTGAACGAAATGATAGGAGTAAAATAAGTCAGAGTGCAGATTTTATAATCGAAATAATAAAAAAAGCAGTAAAAGTTTCACAGGTTCAGCTAGGACCCGTGAAACTTTCACGGCTTTGCAAGGCCTTTCAGACAGACCCGTGAAACGTTCATATTTTAGCATGGCAACACCACAGTTATTCTTCAACACTGGGACGCGATATATTAAGTCAATCCTCTTGGTTGATAATAATATCTATAATTCCCTGCATGATCGTGGGAGGATCGTGGGGGACACACCCTCCTAAAAAGTTACACGCACCCTTCACTGGAAATGAGGCCCTGAAAAAAAAGATGTACTGCTTAGGGCCTAGCTTTTGTGTGTCGCTGCTCTCCCCCCCCCCCCCCNCCCCCCCCCCCCTCTCATTATTGCTATAGTCAAACCAGCGTTAGGAGTCCGATGGGTGTTATTAAGAATGAAAAGCAACATGGCTAAATCTCACTTAAGCTCGTGGTATAACTTGTCTCAATCAATAAAGTTATATTATATTTGAATACTCAAAGTGCATTAGTCAATAGATTAGATTTGGCACTGCTGCGTTCAATTCAGCCCCGCCCCTAAACGACTGCATACGCTGGTTTGACTATAGCACTCTTAGTGCCCACCCCCACATGGAAACTTACCATGTCCCAAACCGTTAATTCAGAAGAGCCCAGGGGCATAAAAATTATTAAAAAGACTTTGCCCAACTGCACAGGACTGCTGAATTCCGCAGTCGGAATATTTATATAAGCTAGCAGCACCCGTGAAACGTTCACGGTCTGGCTTAAGGCACTTCAGATAGATCAGCGAAACCGTCGCATTGTACCATGGCAATTCCCCCATCAACTTCACAAACAACGCCGAGATTCGATGTATGATATTTTATACGATCACCTTTTCTGCTGATAAATACTGAAGCTGCCCCGTGGGATATATTTATAAGTTGCTCTGTCTAACTGGACCCGTGGAATTAATTTGGCAGTAAACCACGATACAGGTTCCCAAAGATTTAGTCATAAAAATTTCGTGCGTATAAACAATTAAAAAGACCTGGCCTGAGGCCGAGAGATTAGTCACCAGCAGTATCACGGACAGTGATGGGCACCGAAGGTCGCTACCGTTACTCGTTACTTCCATAAAATTACCGGGGCGTTACCATTACTCGTTACTGCCATGATATTGCAAGGGGCGTTACCGTTACTCGTTACAGTAACGATCTTTACTTCGTCACTCTTTTCATCTGAGTTCTTATTGAACAAATTACCTGAACATAATACAATATTTGCCAAAACTAGAATCTTCTGTCATATTAGAGATAGAGTTCACAGTAACATCTTCATGATAATGAAATTACCAGTTTAGCATTTTGGTAACAGATCTCTATTTTAATTGCAAGCGAAATACCAGTTAGGAAAATTACTATTTGTTGTGTGCACAATGAATATTCCCAACATACAAAAACTATTTCTACGTCATGGACTTTCAGCAGCCCGGTTTGGGACGAAGTAGAATTTCATAAGCGTAGATGAAGGAAATAGAAGCGGTGAGCCTCACTTTCCTGTAACCGACTCGTAAACAGTAGAATTTGCAACTTCCAAAAATTGTATTGTTGCGAAATATTTTCGCATTAGATGACTGAGGCTGGCAGAAGCTACATCCAAGACCCTGATGACACGAAATTTTGTAACTGTTTTTTTTTTAACCGTGGTGTATCTCACTCTTTATTTAAACCATGATAAGATATTGGTGTATCCTGCCGTAAAACGACGGCAAAGGATGGCATGGACGAATTTATTGCTCTTCACAGTCATGATTCAACCCTGTAACGCAGATTCTGTCAGCCTGCTTGATATTTGGTATACTGTATTGGAAGGTGAGGACCACTAACTCTCCGTTGTAATTGGAGCATTTTTTCTTGGGTAGAAAAAATACCGCTGAAGTAGATTCACTTCTGGATGCAGTAGGTATTACAGACATGCTTCAAGAAACTTTAAGAAAAATTTAACTTCATTGTGTCCCTTTTTCACAGCATAGTCATTAGAAAGTTTATTTAAATTATGCAGAAACAATTCAAACGGTGCTAATCCTGTGAGAAATAATTGTGAAACGCAGTTGATCCTTGGATCATTGAGTATTCGTGAAAAATCTTCTAGTGCTATCTTCGTTCTTACGGGAAGCGCCCATCTTTCGGCAGGTTAGTCGCTAGTCGGTACAGAAAGAGCTTTGCTACTTCAGAGGAATATCATTGGCCACAGCTTACACTATTCTTAACTTCCCACTCATAATCCCATATGGGCCTTATTAAAAAATTGATAAAATTTTGATAATATCTTTTCCAGACAATATAGCGATTCCAAAAAAGTAAACTGTTCGTGGCTGTGCAAGAAATGTGTTTATCAGTAAGAAATGCAATTTCGTGTACATAGGTAGGTTGGCAGTAATTGAGTTTAAGGCACCAAAATAAGTTAGTTTGGCTAAAATTAATTTTGCAATTTACCCTAGGTCAATACTCATATATACGTACTTCTTTCCATTAGATGCACTCCATGCGCCTGCAAGAACAGTTATTTTACCTTTTTATTGGGGGTCGCTTTGTTTAGTGGAACCGTTGGTTTGTTTCTTAATTTATCATCAGGCCTAATTGGGATTAGTGGTACAGGTATTACATCATAATTTGACATAACATTCAGTGCAATGTAGCCTATTGATAACTGCATATGCTATAGGTATAAAACATGAATTTAATTATAAATACATATATATACGATACGTTTTTTGACGCAACGTACTGTAAATGTAGATATATTTGTAACTTCTACTTCACTTTTACTAATACGGTATATGTTTTTTATTAGTTTCCTTTTTCACGAAGTAGCCCTATCCACTTTGTTTATTGTGGCACATGTCATACACCATTTCAATTATTGCCACTAAAATAATTTCTTCCACACTCAAGGTACTGTGATCTTCTCCTGCGCTGCTAAATTATGGTCTGCAGGGAAAAAGCAGCATTGTTGTCTAAGTCCTGAACGTATTCAGTGATTTGAGAGTATCCTTTTTATATGCACTGTAAAGCTCAATGCACGGAAAGAATCCATATTCTCGATGATAATTTACGGGTCAGTTAGGATAAAGAGTGTTGTTGTGCCGAAACTGTACTGGCACGTACAAATTATCAAACAGAGCATCTAATTGTAGAATTTTGGTAACCTGGTAGAAAACGATGACGAGGCAGCATCACAAATTCTATGCAGCGACATTTGACGGTCGGACTCACTAATTTTCCATACACTATTTAAATCACAAGAGCTTGAGTAACCATCCAACCTATAGGATATTGTTATCACCCGCGAGTGAAGGAAAGAGCGGTGATGATGTTTTCGTCGAAGATTTAAGTATATTTGTATATACATATTTGTATATATATGTATATATTTATATATATTTGTCCACCCAAAAAGAGCTAGGAGCTGAGCAACTTTCATAATATTTTGCAGGAAGTCTGGTGAGTTTACCTAGATGTGACCAACGACAAAAAAACTAGAAAAAGCTGGCCATCAAAAATGACAACGATGAATGTTGTTGTTGTTTGTCCATCCAACAAAGGCAGAAGGAGTTAAGTCACAATAATGATTTTTGTAGGCAGTCGGGTGGGTTGACTGGCATGTGAAAAAGGGCAAAAATTTTCAATCAGCTGGCCATCAAAAATAACGGCGTTGAATTTGTAGCTCCACCCAAGAAGAGGAGGAGGAGGAGGGAGTCAGATTGGTTGACCTAGATATGAGCACGGCCAAAAAACTAGAGGTAGTTGGCCATAAAAAATTACGGCGATGAATTTTATTCTCTGTCCGCCCAAAAAGAGGCAGAAGGAGTTGAGTCATAATATATTATATAAAAGGTGTTCTTTTATTGTACGGACAAATTTCAATCATAGGTAGAAAATCCAAAATAAATCGATTTTCACGAGTGATAGAATGCCCAAAACTCCTTAGTTTTCGAGTAATAATGACTTAAAGAAACTTCATACTTTGAGTAGGATGCTACGTCTATGCCAATGTTAGCGCTAGTTCAGCACATTTTCCGACCACATTCCTGCCCATGCGTTAACACTGAATCAATGTTGAGGATTATTTGGACGAATGACATGAGGATTATTAGGCATGAGAACAATGATGATAATTATGAATGTTGAAACAACCATCGCGAGTAAAATACGCTTCATCTATGAACAGAATCAGCTTGGAAAAATCGGGATCCCTCGCTCGCTGCTGCATGAACCAATCTGAAAAGTGTATACGAGGTCCAAAATCATACTATATACTCTGACGACGTACTGTCCGCCATACAATAGTGTGATTACGTTAAATGCTGAGCTTGAAACAGTAGATATTTTTTTAACCGTAAAATACTTGCAGTTTTTGATTTTAAAAATAATGAAAACTGCTTTGGTGGGGTCGGAAAACGTGCCAAACTATCAAAATTAAAGTGGTGGCAATAATGATAGCACAATTCAGAATTTTTCGATAACTTAAAAAATACTACGCCATATCATGTGAACTTTTGACATAAAAATCTTATTTCAAATAGTTACCTATTTCTTATCATAGTTTCCCTATAAACTATTTGATTAAACTTTTATGATGAAAAGTATAAATTTGTGTTGGAATTTGGGTGGAAATAAAGATAGCACAACTTGAAAAAAATTACATT
>LQNS02276882.1:3900201-3929232 GCA_001587735.2 Parhyale hawaiensis
TTTTGTTTTATGTTGCCCAATAAGTTTGTTAAACTTTCAGTGGCTACGCAGATGCATTATTCTATAGAGTATTACTCCTTTACCAAATACTTGTAATATAAAATGTGTTTGTGTGTAATAAACCTATCAAGTGAAAGTTGGCCTATACTGATAATCTTCTATCAGTCTTAGGAGCGATTGAGAGATGCACTACTATCGAATGCCACAGTCTAAGTACAAAAACCAAGCCAATGAACAGAATCTAGGTGCTCAAGACGCTCCCCGAAACACACCGAGAGGCCTCTCATGCATAGGCTTCTGTTAGGAGCAGACGGACTTGAGTTGCCTATAAGTTACCTATAAATGCCTATCACTACTAAAATATATATTACTTTTAGCTAAAGTGTAACGCGCAGTGCTGTTCTTTATTGAGAACCGTTAACCGTATGTCATATGCTCTGCTGTTGGTGCGAAAAATTAATGCCGGGAACAATCGCAATATTGCACGACTGTTTGCACTGGTTAACACTGTGCTCCAGGCACCCAGTCACTTACGTTCCAATACCAATGGAACTGTGACGCTTCAGCTCGAACGGTAGTGACCGACACTGCTGCATGGAGGACTCTGCAGGCATTTGCAGCAAATAACTTGAGCCACATCGTAATTAAGCCACACACTTCACGTGAGAATCGAGGCCTCGAAATTTACCCTCGTATAATCCTGAAACAGAACACATCTAGGAACTGTACAGACTGCGTAAAATGCTGCGTTTTATCGTTGCTAGACAGTATATCAGTAAACGTATCTCAGTGTACGCGTTTCATTTACATGAGTGACTGCGATTTACCTACGTGTGTTAACCTCAGCCACATCATAGCAGCCCCCCCCCCCCGGGCCATTTTTGCTTTTAATCAAAATGACAGTGATTATTCATCAACTTTGTATTTATATATTTCAAAACCTATGAGTTGAGCAATAAATAGCGTAACATCTACTACTCCATACATTTCGTACATTGCTTTTATGCTGGTTGAAAATGACTGGTTCTGTAACTCTGCAGTTACTGCTGCCACTGCTCTCAAATAAAAATTTGTGAAGTTAATCATCACCGGGTGCTACTAGCACATCCTCAGGCAGCTACAGTATTTATTACCCTTCTATAAGTAGCAATACAGCTGCAGATAGATATGCTAACTGTGCCACGGTAGATACAGCAACTCATTAAGCCCTGTGCACACGAGAGTCTGAACACGGCAGCGTTTCTCCCCTACCTTTCCGATGGTGCTGCCGACGACATGCCTTCGGCTTACGAAATATTATGCTGCGAAAAAGAAAATAATTAAAATCTCAGCCGCCACTGCAGTTATTGCCTTACGGTAGACGTCAATACTTGCACAGTTCCGAATATTTACCTCAATTTCGAGTGAGTTTTCATTTGCTACGATTCAATTTTTTTTTTAAACTGCGTTGATACACAGTACATTGTAGCCACACTCACAGAAACGTTCCGTGTTCCTACTCTCGTGTGCTACAGGCTTTGTTTAACGTATCCGAATAATAATAATCAAAACCATATGTTTGCATGGATAAAACAAAAACACTATCGTATTACAATAGTATAAATGCATATCGTTTAGCCCTGAAAACTCAAATTGTTTCTTGTTGACTTGTTGCATTAGATTAACCGGACAGTTCTCTGCCTGTGATATATTTGGTCTGAAGAAATATCATCTTTGGACTTCACAACCACATCATTTGCTTATATTGTTGGGATGCTCTAATTAGTAATTTATTTGTATAAAGTAAGCAGGAAAATCTCAGATTTTTCATGGCTTAACACAAAGATGTAAAGAAAACTTTGCGAAGCGAGTTTGTTGTTGAAGCAGCGTTATGGAATTTCTATCGAGGCTTGGTACTGTCAGAATCAAGTTTGTACTCCCTTCCCCGTCGACCATGTACAGGCACTCAACCAAGCGTGTGTCTCTCCTGTTTGTTATTGTACCTCTCGTTCTGTAGTGAGTTCTTTTCAAATTAAATCTGCACTCCATTCACACAAAGCGATCAGCAGAATTCAATTTGCTGCATGACCCCGGCGCCAGCGTCGCTAGGGAATGCATCGATCTAGGAAGATGCTTGGGCTCACAGGAGACGCTTTGATGCAATCAAGTTGCTAACTAATTTCAACAATAGTTTCAAGGATCCAAGTTATAAACATTTGCATGCTCAGTGCAGGATCTTGTAAAATCCCTCTGAAACCAGGCTTTGTCCATTGGGAAACGTATCGCAGTTTCATCAGCGCATTAGACGAGCATTAGCCGCGCTACACTGTGCTGGGGCAACGGTGCCAGTGCTGCACAAAGTATCGGGAATAAGACACGATTGGCATTGTCAAACGGTTATTGACGAAAACACAGAGCAACGACACCTTAGAGACTCCTTACTAAACTTTTCTGCTAAAGAAAAAGATTGTGAAGAGTATTACTTTCAATTCTGGTACCAAGTGAAGATCTCGAAATACCAGTTTTCTTAAGAGGAAAGCTAAATGACTGCTGACTCCTGCTCATGCATGATTTGCATGCACCTGAAGGCGCTGACGTATTAGCAACGTTATAAAATATCTAATAATTATATATTATCAAAGTAAATTCCACCTTATCTATGATGAACAAATGACAACCTGTGAACTATCTGCAAACTTATAACTGATGCGTAACTGTAAAGCCACCTTGGCCGCACCAGCTACTGGGAAGCCCACGCGCACTGGTTCATGCTGCAGATGTGGGCCAACTGGCCCCAGAGGAGTGACAGCACGGCTGCAGTCGATCATGCATAATCAAGAGCTATGGCGCCATCGACGAAACTGTTATCCAGTCAATGATCGACATGTGCCTTCCCCGACCCTCTCCTTTTCTGGCCAGTATCAGAACCGCCTCAACATCTCTGCAGACACCAAATGCTGGCTAGGCACGCGAAGAGACGAAATAGTTTGCCTGCCTAGGTAGTATTCTATCAATCATTCTCTAACCTACCGCTACCGCTAGTGTTCATTTCTCCTTTGTATCCGTGCCACCGTCAAAGTTCTACAAAAAATATTTATCGCGGTCATAGTCGAAAACCTGCTAAAAAAAGGAAACATTAATTAGCTATATACAATTGTTCGGCGTTTTACTCGTACAATGGAGCTGTTCGTACGAAAGGAGTGAAAAAAATGACTGTCAGCTACAATGCAGTAGTATTATGTGCCTTGCGTAAGAGCCGACTCTACTTAAGTATTAAACTTCAAAACATTTACAGCCTCGGTGGATATTTTTGGTATTATAGTGTACTACTAATTTCTGCAACTAAATATCCAACTCTCTCTATTAGCCTCTCCAGAGTATGGTAGAGAAGTAGATATTCGATGTGGAGTGAATACAAAAGATGCAACCTTAGTGCACAATAATACATCCAAGAAATGTCCCGCAGTAGTTCATTAATAATATAACTGTCAAAGTGTAGAAAAAATGGTGCTGTACGCCCGAAACACGTACGTAAACACGTAGCTCAACCCGTAGGTAAACTCGTTCGTAGACCTACGTGTTTACCTAAAGTCTATCTATGAGGTTTCCTTTGTGATTGTCCATGTGTTTATCCGCGTGTTTACTTGATAGTTATTCCGGTGTTTAGCTCTGTTTTTTTTTCGAGTTATCAGTGCTTACTGAGTGTTACCTGGGTATTGATCCTTGCGTTTCCTATGTGTTTCTCATCGGGTTATTAATTATACGTTGACTTATGCGATCGCCGGTACGTTTACTTGTCAGTTTACTTCCGCGTAAATTTTTGCGTTTTCCCCTGTATTTACGTACTAGATTATCTACGAAAGTAACGTGTGCGTTTCCTATTGTACCGTACTGGTCACGCGTTTCCTTTCGTATCGTGCTTGTCACGCGTTTCCTATCGTACCGTGTTTGTCACGCGTTTCCTATCGTACCGTGCTTGTCACGCGTTTCCTATCGTACCGTGCTTGTCACGCGTTTCACATCGTATCGTGCTTGTCACGCGTTTCCTGTCGTATTGTGCTTGTCACGCGTTTCCTATCGTACCGTGCTTGTCACGCGTTTCCTATCGTACCGTGTTTGTCACGCGTTTCCTATCGTACCGTGCTTGTCACGCGTTTCCTATCGTACCGTGATTGTCACGCGTTTCCTATCGTACCGTGATTGTCACGCGTTTCCTATCGTACCGTGATTGTCACGCGTTTCCTATCGTACCGTGCTTGTCACGCGTTTCCTATCGTACCGTGCTTGTCACGCGTTTCCTATCGTACCGTGATTGTCACGCGTTTCCTATCGTACCGTGATTGTCACGCGTTACCTACCGACGTGTTTCTATTTACCTACCAATTCGTCTATCTGCTTCGCCAAAACTCTTGTTTGATGCAGTTTGTGAATAGTGTTTAAGTTGCTGCGCCACTGTTACGGTTTACCGTTGACAAGTCACAATTTTGAGGTGGGGTGCTTTATTAGTTGCATAGAATAAACTGTGTTCTGTATTTATGCGTTTTGCACCATCCTTGCTAGCTTGGAATGCGTGCTCCCGACAGGCCGGTCAGTTGTTAAAAGTTATGTAGGACTCTCGCACTACAATGTGATGAAAGGAAATCTGATAGCCTAGAATTATTAGCTTTCTCTAAAATTTTATTGAAGATAGATAACGTAGATATGGGTCTATAATTAGCCACATCATTCGGACTACCTGACTTGAAGATAGGAATGACATGAGCATGTGTTATTACATTAGGATAAATGCCGTTCTCTAAGCACAAATTGAAAATGTGACAAAGAGGATCAGCAATACAATGTATAACTTTAAGCAGTAATGAAGGTTGAATCTCATCTCGATGACAACGCTTATTACCGAAAGATTTAAGAATGTTCGCGATTTCATTGGGACAGGTTGTCCTAAAAATACAATCTGCAGCCTTAAATAGAACGCAATGGTGTTGATCAAATTATTATTGAAATTTCACGCTTGGGCCACGACGGGCAGGTAGTACAACAGAAAAAAAAATGCAATATACAACAATGTGAAAACCGGAACAGTGCTAAAGAAAATTCAACAAGAAGCCATTAACAGCTGACTTCAGTGCCTGCCAACCAATACGACCGAAAGCCGAAAACGGCAGTGAATTCCAAACCGGCACAGACCAGGGCAACAAACACCGACTGAATCGATGAGTTCCCCATCTAACGTTCTCCAAAGTAAAATGAGTAAAAGAGTTATAGTAAAACCTTCATCGAGACACCAGTGTGAAAACACAAAATAAATCACCCGTCGAGAAGAAGGCTCCAAATGGTGTTACCTGCCTATTGGAGGGTACATTGTTGTTTACAATGTTTGTTAAAGAGAGCTAGATTGTCAAGGATGTAATCTACGCAACATTTACGATAATCAGCTGCAAAGCCACTAATAATATCGGCATAATGAGCTATCCAAAATTTAGCTACACATGGACCACACCATACAGTGACTGGACACTGGCCCCTAAGGCAGATTTCGGTCCCGCAATTGGGCCTGACTGCACGGTGCCACAGACGTATTTTTATATGTTCTCCCATTATTTTTTTCATATTTTGCTTAGGCTATTCAACTTAATTCTTTTACATTCAATAATGACTGGCAAACCTGTGCATACTTTTAAAACTTCTACACGCAACCAATTCACAAACATATTAAGGCTTGAAGTGCAATTATATATGTAGAGCAACAGCTTATAACATCCTGTGATATTTGCAGTAAACTTATTTCGCAATAGTTTGTGAAATAAACAGTCTCATTATGCAGAACAGAAGCTTCTCAAATTCGTTGTATGCTCGATTTGTAATGAAATGCCAAGTAAACAGCTGATGGAAATGTTAATTAAATTTATTAGGTAGCTATACGAGCTAAGCGAGAAAATCAGAACAGACAGCAGAGCTGAAAGGTGAGTTAGATCAGCTTGTAGCTATAAAGAGATTGGGCCCGGCCAGCAGTGAAGTGATGAAGCACTGGTCGTCTGGAAGTGATCTAGTATTAGAAGCAGGGAAGTGATATAGCATTGGCAGCATTATCGGCCTTGAAGTGATCTGAATGATGAAACACTGCTCGCCATGAAGTGATGTAGTAATGACAGCAGTGAAGTGATTCAGTATTGACAGCCGAGAAGTGATACTGTATTGGCAACCATGAAATGATGTAGCTTTGGCAGCTGTTAAGTGATAGATCATTTGCCGCCCTGAAGTGATGTAATGTAGGCCACTGTGAAGTGATTCAAATCCGGAACCATGATGCTTTTCAACTTAGGCAACCATAAAGTTATGCAACATTGGAAACGATAAAGGGATATAATATAGGCAACCACTTTTTGGTGTAATATACCTAGGCAGTTATGTGAAATGATATTGACAATCACGATGTGCAGCTTTAGATGGTTCCAGTAATGAAGGGTTGCGCCAGCATGAATTTTTATGTTTTAATTAATAGCATTTACTGGCTGTCTTGGTATCTATATCTCACAGTTAGGCATTTATTTTTATTTCAATAGTAGGTACCAATGAAGTATTACTCTGGATTTAATTCACTTTTTCAACATTACTGAGTTTTCTTAATCTCACTTCTGTTGCTGCTATTGGGATCAAGTCTACTGAAAGCTATGCATACATCAATTTCCGAGGTTATTGCTTGAAATCTGACATTGGAAGAAACACCAATTCAATTTCATGTTAAAGTACATTACATGTAGTATCTTTGAGCCAATTTTTGGATAAAATTTTAATATTCCTAGAAAGTATGATGAATTTTCAATTTTTGTTGGTGTGCGAAGGTATGATGTATACTGCGTACTAAAGATATATGATTGCAAATTAAAATTCCCCGCTCTGCAATGCATTCCTTATGGTACCACGAAGAAATTAATCTTTGTTTGAGGTCTCTGTGATTATTAGAACTCATAAGGCCCTTTGAACTAGATGGGCTTGTAATTTACATACAAGCCTCACCTCCCAAGGGCTGGAGCATATGTTACTTGTTGCTTAATGATCACTTTCCTTGAGAATTTGACCTGCAACGGTATCTAACTTGCTGTATTCTCCGCAATTTTCCCAAATGCAGCAAGGAGTGATGCAGAGTGGTGCCGGGTCTGCGTCGTGGGCCGCGTCCGCGCTTTCTCTGTATGCCGCGGCCTTTTGGCGGGGCTTGCCTTGCTGTTCCGAGCACCCGGCAACGCCGGGTCGGAGCGTTAGCTTGTGCCCTGCTAGGCGGGTTGCTGAGGAGCGTGGAGGTAGGACGCGGGCGTGTCCAGGGGCTCGTCCTGTCGTGTGGGTACGGCGTGGCTGGCTGCGCATCACTCAAACCCTCCTCTTTTTGCTCCCTTCAGGATTATGGTCTGATTGTGGCGCGGCCCCACTTGGGTGGCAACGTAGAGCAGGACCTGCAATACTTGCCTGCAGGATCAAACGCCATCACTATATATTTCTTCCATGCGGTCAGAGAGGGCGGTGTTCAAGCTCCGCTCTCTTGGAGACAACTCAACAACAACAACATTAGAACTCGTTTTATTGACCCTTAGATAAATCAGCCTCCAGGCCCAATTGCGAGAGGCCCAATTTCAGTGTCCGGTTAATGTATGGTGTGGTCTATTAAATATATTATGGTATATTCCTGTGTGATTCCGTTCACTGACTGTACAACAGAACGGGCGTTTTGTTCCAGATTTTTCACCTCTTTATAGAAGTCAATGGATTAATTTTTCCTTAGCTTGGTAGACAGCCTTTGCGCTCTAATCCTGTTTTTTTTTACGTATTTGTTCAAGCGCAGTATCATTGAAGCATGTCTGTTGCACTAGAACTATCCGAGGCATTGCGTCATTAAACTGTCGGTGGGTCTCATCTGATAGTTGAGAAAAACCGACGCCAGCAGGTGTATCGCAACTTGACAAAAAACAGGAGCATCGCAGCGTAATGAAAACATGGCGCAGCATTTACCAAGAATACCACATATGTAGTAATACCACGTAGTATGAAAAATAGGTAGGAAAGTCACTTGATCAAAAATTTTATGGCTGTTCCACGTAAAAATACAGTTGGATATAGTGTTTTATTTTTTTGTTTAAGTTGGCGAATCTGTCATCTCAGATTGTCACCATATTACCAGCTAATCACTCCTGAATACAACCATAAACTGCAGCAACGGAATAACTTTTTCATGACTTACTTACAAACAACATTTTCTGAGATTACCAGGACTATAAAATATTTCCCGAAGCTCACAATTGGTCTAGATCCGTCCATGGCTTTGGGTTCACGGTATCCCGGGATGAAAACCCCACTTGCAGTGTAAGCGTAGGTATGTCAGAAAGCACTTCATACCGAAATACAAAATTTGTTGCGTATGCGAACAACTCACGCAGGCTAGTTGTCGAAGTATCGGGACAGAAATTGACCCACATAGTTAACCGCTCGCATTTGTTGTAGCCCGAACATGATCCAGTAACACTTGGTTCGTCAATATATGAGCCGCTAACTGCCGATGCCTCTTCCAAACTAGTCACAATTTATTAATCGTATGCTAAAAGATGAGGAGTGTAACTGCAGGACCTTATAATCTTTCTTTAGACTGCAGAGATCTTTACCATTAGACGCTTTTCATGTCGCGGTGCGTAACCGATCACTCTCTTTATTAGCTATCGCACAGCAGTAACTCAGAATGAGATACAGCATGCAAGAAGGGATAGCAATTAACGGACGAGCAATTGCCCTGTCGGGATGTCATGCCTCTAACATCAACTTGGATGCCAAGGCGACTTCATGATCAGTAGCACAATTAGGAGAGAGGGACGATGTGTATTGCCATTCTAAAATGCCATTGGTGTGTCGATAGACAGGATCGTTTGTCTATTGCACGAGTATGTGAGGGGTTCCCCTCACGACCCTGATCAACAAATACAAGGATGTCTAAAGATAACTTTAACAGCTTCACCATACAAGCTGGCAAACTTTAAATAAATCCAATCGACAAGAGATCTTCTCCGCCGTTTCACTGATACGCAAGTCATAAGTAACCGCATAGAAGGCAAGACAGTTCAATTCCGGATCATAGTCAACTGGATCTGAGAATTCAATACAATGTGGTAGAGGGGGTGACGGTGACGTGGGATCAGTGTTGGGCAGGAAACCATGAATCATTAACTACTGTTCCAACAATTTTCGTTAAAATGAAGTTTTAAGTTACTTTTAGAATCTATTATGGAACTGTTTACATTCTGTCACTTTGAGTCCCGTTAATTCAGTTTATAAATAGCGAAATTTAGAGATTCATAGAAAAACCGTCAACAAGTGCAAGGTTGGCATCGGAGCGAAAGCATTCTAAATGTGTTGTTATCAATTAGTATTTTGGAATGGGGGAGGTGCAAGTCTCTCCGCCTAGTTTTATGGGGTTCCATAATATGTACGATCTATTGTTATACGGCTGAACAGAAAGTGTTCAGGTGACCTTTATTTTTTCAGTAGTTGATACCTGCGTTTTAATATATCAACTGTTTACACGTGGAACTGCATCTCTTGGTCACGATTATGTCAAATCGCTCCTTCAATCACTCATAAAAAGTGTTATTGCTGCATTTTAAGATCCACATTGTGTTCCTAATGTAATGTACCGGGACATTACATGCCGTAATTTCCATAAAACCTGCACAGCAGAATGATTCTACTCTTCTTCGCTATATTCTTCAACTAAATATGTCTGCCAATTCATGTTATGGACGCAGTCTGACCAGAGTTGTGTAAACGCTCATTTCATTGTTACGAAAATTGAAGACGTGCTTGTTGCGTGAACTACAGAATTAAGTACTTCGAGCATCGTTGTTGTGTGAATTGCAGAAGCAAATAGAAACGCTCCTTTATTTCGCAAGTTGCGAGTTTTTCTACTGCTAAAATGACGTCACTGCATGATACACTCACAGTTTTTGCATCTACACGTGTGGAAATGTTCTCATATTCTCTAATTGTTTATACATTTTGCTTAATTTAAGAAATCTTGCATGGACTCTGAAATAACCTCTACATCTCGCTATATGTTTCTCCACTATCATGATTGCCCGGTCATATTTATTCGACACACTCAGCACTAACTTAATACTTAACCTGTTTGTTATATAGTTTATTCCAGAAAGCTAAGAGCGTAATGGGAGGACTCACGAGAAATTAGCTTCAAAAAGTGACGTCATCATCGACGAATCATTTATGGCTGAGCAGCCTAGGAGTATTTTAACCAATTTTACCAGAAAAATCGTCTAAAATTGCGAAATACATCTCTAGCGTGTAAATAAATTAAGAGAATATACACTAATTTAGCAATTATCTATAGAAAATTGCAGTGCATGCTGGCGGAAACTTCACAGCACTAGCTCCGAATTTGGTCTTTTTTTCGACCTGATTTAACTTCTTTTTCATAATTGAAGCCTTATTTACTCTTTATATTCAGTTCACAGTGCCCTCCACAGAACATATTTATTCCTTACCAAAAAATATAAGCACCATTAGAGACAATTCTGAACACTAGAGAAACCATAGTAACAGTTAGCCTGTTGCTCGAACTTTCTGTACTTGACAACAACATTTTACAGTATTTGCAGCTCAAGTAGCAGGCCAGTTATGAGCGGGAGAGTGAATGAAATAAATGGAAAAAGTACGGTGATATATTAAAGAAAACAATTTACGAAGGCCTAAGGTCCCACACTCAAATCCTTCGAGTCGTCGATGTGATGTAAATTTACTGCCTGCGGTCACGGCTAAGTTTCATTTTAGTCCTATTGAGTCCTCCCGTTGCATTCTTTGCTTCCTGGTTTATTCTTAGTTAGAGTTCTCGTGTTGTCAAAAATAACGGAGAGGAATTTGTTTTGATACTTCTTCATCGAGCTACATATAACGACCGACTCAAATTATCATGTGAGATTGTCATCGTTGTCAACTGGTTATCAGGAATTCTAATAAGCTCGCTAGAACCAACGGACTTCCCGAAAATTAAAAGGAATCCATTTAGTTAAATTTGAATGGAGTATTCAAATGAACAAATTTTGCAGATAATTGTCTGAGGAATAATAGTACATATGTATATACTAGCGGGAACCGTGGAAATTCCTCGGTAAGTTATTGTCTTCACTTCACTACCTGAGGCAGCGCTTCTAACTAAACTCACCCCGCTTAAACTACAGTAATGCTCGCCGCTTAACCCTATCTACCTTTACGCAGTCCGTTTACCATATACCTCGTCTAACCTCTCATAGTATTCTGATGTCACCTTCGAATCTCGCGTTTGTTCTACCGACAAAGGGTTCGTACATGTGTTTTGAGAAAGACTTAAAAGTACGACGGTACTTCTTGCATTGTTTTCCTGTGTATTTGCACGCCTTTTGAAAGTGCTGTTTCCCACAGTTTACAGATAATTTAGGCTTTTTCAATCTTACCCATTTCAAGTTTTTGCAGGGAAATCTGATTTTTAAAAATTGTTTCTTGCACCATTACAGGACCCGAGGATACTGATCAGTAGCCCATATTTTTTTCTGATTCGCTTAATGCGATAGCAATAGAACAAAGTACAACAGACTCGGCCAGTTTCTTCAGTCAGAACAGCGTATTCCAGTGTTCTCAAGTTGTCATTGTATTTCCTTAGACTAGGCACATTCTCTTCAAGAACTACATTAGAGTCGAGATGTCCAACTCTACCCGCTCTGGGGTCTCAAAGCGTCTCCAAGCTATGCATCTGGCCCTATTGAGAATATCATCCGCCAGCAACAAAGCGAACCTAATTAGTCATAAAAAATGAAAAGCGGTAGATATGATATTGGTGATATGATCTTCATGTCTTTGCTTCGAAACTGACTGAATTTTTTTTTTAATAAGCGAAAAAGAAGACAACTATGGTTGATCTTCTCCCAGCAAAAATTAGACCATCTCACAAGTTGAATTTCTCCCTATGTAATACTGAAAAGCGTAACGTGCCGACACATGGACTGACGTACAGACGGAGCCTCAAGTAGAAATATATTATCGATGGTAGGCAATCATTGAATTTCAGTTAGCGTCGTGGGAAACACTAATTATGTAGAATTTAGTTCTTTTAAGGTTTTCAGGGATGAGGAATTACTAGAAATATATGCCAAGGCAGTATAATCTTGACTTAGAAAATCTACGTCAGATACAGTATGGATACGGGTATAGATACGGCAGTCAGTGCACTAATGCGCCTGTCATATCATTGTTTAAAGGGTGTGTGGCCGACTGAATAATTACTATTTACTCTCCTTATATCGGAGCCCTTCAACTGATCATTATCTTTATGACCGTTTGTTGACGGTGATGGCCTCGATCCAGAGCACGGATCGCAAGTCAGCGTTTGTTTTTGTGGAAAATGTTAATGCACACCACAGGGACTGGCTAGGATCTGCATCACCGACTGATTGTCATGATGTGGCTGCGTTGGACTTTTGCACCTTGTCTAGTTGTGTGCATTTAGTTCGCGGGTCCACGCATATTGCTGGTAACTGTCTCGACCTCATCATGACTGATGTGCAGGACTTGATGACGGTGTCAGTTGGCTCCCCTATTGGCTCTACAGACCACTCACATCTTGTTGTGTCCTTGGACCTGAATCACGTTGTTTCTGTGGCTATTACTCAGGCAGTAAGAGCGTTACCTTGGCGCCAGATTGTTCACAGTGAGGATCCTGACTCTGAGCTTAAAGACTGTGTCTATTCTGGAGAGGTTTGTTCCCAAGAGGACTATTCTTGTGAGGTCTCGGGATAAGCCGTGGTTTGACGACCAGTGTCGGTTAGCTTTTGAAGTTAAACAAGCGGCTTATCTGGCATGGCGGCGTTCGAGTGACCGCACGTTGTGGCAGACCTATGTTGATCGTAGGGCCAAGGTTAAGCGTCTGTATGAGGAGGCACATCATCGTTTGAGGCAGCGTTCCAGGGAGTCTCTGCTGAGCTTAGACCATCCACAGCGTTGGTGGAGTGAGCTATAGGGTTCAGTGTTCGGTGCTGAACCTTCGTTGCCGCTCCTTGTTGGTCCCGGTAGGGACATCATTACTGATCCCTTGGCAAGGGCGGAGCTTTTGTCGGCTCAGAGCAGAGACGTTATCTCACTGCCTCATGGATGTCGGAAGCAGAGCACAGATGTTATTTCATTGCCTCATCGATGCCACCCTGGACCTCGCGTGACCTCTTTGGCGTTCTGATCGGGTACAATCAATGTTCTGTTTGAGGGCCTTGATCCGTATGGAGGTGTGGATCCGATGAGCATGTTTCATTTGTTTTATAAGCAGCTGGCTGACGTTATTGTCCCCAAGCTAGCATTGATCTTCCGGCGCCTGATACGGTTAGGAATTTTCCTCGTTTTTGGTGTACTGGGAATAATACTCCTATTCCCAAGGGTCCAGTGTCGCCCTATGCTGCCAGCTATCGACCCATCACACTGACGCCCATTTTGTCGAAGGTATTGATCGTGGTAAGGTGGTAAGCTTGGTCGTTTTGCTGATGTTACGGGGTTGCTGCTGGCTGATTAGTTTGCTTACAGAACTGGCTTAGTTAGTTGTGACGCTCTGTTGCCGGTGTCACACCATTTACAGTCTGCACTGGATTGCAGGTCGGAGGCACGCCTTGTCCAGTTGGATTTTAGTGCAGCTTTTGGCAGAGTTAACCACAGGGGTCTATTATACAAGCTGGAGTCCATTGGTGTGGGTGGCAGAGTTCTGTCAATCTTTCGCGATTTTGTTTCTGAGCGAGAGTGCGTCTGTTGACGGCATTTTGAGCCCCTCAGTCGCGGTGGTGTCTCGCATCCCTCAGGGTAGTGTGTTTGGCCCGCTGTTGTTCGTTCTCTATACTAGTGACATGTTCTCTTCGTTTAATAACACGATGATCAATTATACCGATGATTCCACTTTGATAGCAGTGATACCTGCCCCTCGCGTGCATAATGCTGTCGCCCAATCTCAAATTAGGGATTTGTCACGCACTAGTGCATGGTGCTCGGCCTAGAGAATGAAGCTGAATGCCTCTAAGACCAAGTTGATGATTATCAGTCGGTCTAGGGCACTTTTACCGCAGAATCCCCAACTGGAGTTTAATGACACTTTGCTTCAGGAGTCGAGGTCCTTGGATAATCTAGGTGTTGTCTTTGATGAGAAGCTTACCTTTGAGCCGCATATTAGGAGGTCGGTGTCACGTGCTTCCACTAATGTTGGGCTCCTGCGTAAGGAGAATTCTGTGTTTGGTGACAGTCGAGTTGTCCGTAGATGTTTTCATGTTTTTTTTTTTTTTTGCCTGTGATAGAGTATTGCTCACAGGTCTGGGCTTCAGCTGCTGACACTCACTTACGTCTGTTGGACCGACTTGTTATTTCAGCGAGCACGCTGTGTGCTGATAATGATCTAGTAAACCTGTCCCACTGGAGAAAAGTAGCCGAACTATGTATGTTTTATAAGGTGTACAATAATGAGAGGCATTGGTTGCATTATTCTCTTCCTGCCATCAAGGTCTTTGGGAGAGAGACTCGTGCTGCGTGCGGAGCGCACTCTTTCACTTTAGAGGATGTCCGATGTCGAACTAATCAGTTCGGTTGATGCTTAGTGCCCTAGTCGGCTCACGTTTGGAATTTGTTACCGGCATCTGCTTTTGGTCGTATTGGCCTGCAGGCGTTTAAGTCAGCTGTTAATATTTTTTTTTGCTGGATTTCCTTAAGCAGCGTTTTGGGCTTCACGGTGTTGCAAGGTGCTTCATTTGGGTTGTATTACCTTCCGTGGGAGCTCAAGCGTGTAGTTTTCATATTGATAATGAAAATTTAGAGAACCTGGCACGCAATTCGAAGGGTGCTAAATGATCCTGCTTTTGAGCCCGGAATATCAAATTAAAGCAAATACACAACTTGAGATTTAGGTTGAAGACTCAGCTCGGTCCTACACGGTCCGGTATAACGCATGTTTAAGCGAGATGTGTTTACTGAACGGCCGCTAGCTCCAATCTGTCCACGTCGCTCTCTCTCTATCCACGTAGTCCGGGTGCGTTTCTTACCTGTATGTCGCAATGAAAGGATTAACTCACAAGATTTATCTACACACTGTTCGGTAATTTTTCTATCTATATTTTCCTTATTTCCAGAGAAAACGGCACCCCATGCACAAATAAATGGTGAAGTATATTAACTGGCACATAACAACCTCCCTGGCTTGGCTTCTGTTGCCTTGGATGAGGCAGAGGGAATTTGTCGGTTACTGTTTGCTCCGAAAACGTGTGTAGCACAGTAACTGGGAATGCATATAGGAAATGTCATGGTATCGAAACCATGGCATGAGTGATCTCTGTTTCATTATATCTGTCCAGCAAAATCGTTCTTTGTAAAAAATAATAGGAAACTAAAGTTTTTTATAGCAAACATTCAAGCATCGTTCAATTTAATTCCATCCGCGAACCTATATGCACAATTATTCCAGTACGACAAAATTTTGGCACTACCGCGAAAACTATTTCGTGAAGGGAAGAAACCAAGTTGAAATAAATAATGGAAAGTCTCTACTACACCAAAATAATCGCTTCGTCTGTGCTTCGTTTATCATCTCCTCACTTTGTACATCACGAGCTGGATGTAAGTATCTTATATATGTCTAGAGCGAACAAATAAAGGTATTATTAACAATGATCTTTCGGTCGCTTTTAAAAAAGTTTATATATATAATAATTATATGTATATATATACTGTAACGAACATAAGTTAAAGGATAGTAAGACTCTTAATCATTAAACCATTATTACAAATAAAATACTCAACCTGAAGTCTTGGAATTAAAATAATTCTACACTGGCTGTTGCTTGATTATGCAAATCGTATTTTGGTAAAAAATTATGTTTTTTAAGCTTCTCTGCCTAAATTTTGACGTAATTAGTTTTAGGAAAGTATTCTCCTAGCTATTATGTGATATACGTAGCAACATTCACTTCAATAATTCTGGTTTTAGGGAAATTTGAAAAAGCTATTTATTAGGTGTCTGGCTTGATTATGTGGAGGTAAAAAATAATGTCTTCTGTCGTTTCAAACGCTTTCATTTAACAAAATTATAGAATCAAAGAGCAGAGAAATCAATAAACTGGAAGAAACCTCAGTTGTTAACCTAGCCTCCTCCATTTTTAGGGATCTTCAGGAGACGCTTGCCGACAGATGAAATCAGATTTAACACATCACAAGGCTTGATCGTCAATTGCATTCCAAAGAACATCCAGATTGTTATATTGCTTTCCATCAGCATAAATGTTCCACTTAATTATGGCCCATAAATTTTCAATGGGGTTTAAATCAGGATTGTTGGGGGCAGGGGGCAAACCATCAGGTTGTGTTCATTGAAGCCGTGATGCAAACCAACTCTTTGTACATATAGCGGAACTTGTATGCTGGTGTATTATCCTTCTGAAATACCAAGCATTTCTGCCCAACAAAGTTTGGTCTTCCAACCATGGAACAAAGTATGTATTTCTTAAGAAACTGGCAGTATCCCTTGGAATCTAGTTTCACCCCTTGTGGCACCCTAAGCGGTCCAATAATCTCATTTCCTTTAATTCCAGCCCAGAACATTATCCCTCCGCCGCCTTGCTGTCTTCAAATCTGGGTTCGTATGAGGCGCCCGTCCAATACCCAATCAGACGATCATTCGTCTGGCCCATCAAGCGTGGCGCGGCATTCATCGGTGGAACAACATTCGTGAAATTTATTTTAACGTATTTTCGGGATATTGAACAAGCTTTTCCTCGTGAATATTAATTTTTTTAGTCGGGTTCCTCACTTTTCCAAGGCTCCTTAGCGTCTCATACTTTCATACTTCACATTTTTTCCCCATTTGCAGAGCTACAGCTGCATCAAAAATGCTTTCGCTAGTAGCATGAGGTGTTCTAACCATCTCCCGAACAATTTGGCGGTGAGCCTTATCGGTAAGTTTCCTTAAAATGAGCTCTTTCAGGTACTTTCCTAAAGGCCTTACCATTTATTAGATATGCTTTAATTGTTCGATGCACTGTATTCATTTTCTTGGATATTTCGATGGTAGTCATTCCCCTGCCAAGCACTGATGTGACTCACAGTCGATCAGCATCAGTTACACCAGTTTTTCCCCCATTTTTGAACACTTGGATAATCAAGCCGGACGCCTATAGAGACTATGTTTTTAATTTTCCAACAAACAGGATTACTGAACTGAATATTGCTACTTGTATCACCTGACAGAGGGAGAAAATACCTGATTCAATGAGTTAAATCAGACTTTCTACAGTAAGTCTTGAAGAACATAATTTTCATTGCAAAAATACGATTTGCATAATGAAGCCGCACCCTGTGAAGTTTGTATGTATCTTGTAAATTTTCAGAACATTATAAAATACTACAGTAGAGTGCCCGCGCAGTCAAAAATGACAGCGAGGAATATGCAAAGACAAGTCATCATTTAACACAGTTTTGTTTCCAATATATTTTTGAACGATACGCTACAACGGCCAACTCTATTGTCATTAGAGATAAAGTGCTTTTACTTTCAATGCATCTGAGTAGCGCACTCGTTCCCCACATTATGTGACGCAAGAAAATGAACTTATATTAAGAAGCAGCAAAGAATTACATAATTTAATTAAATTCCCCACCGCGTATCGTACGTACTGAAGGATAGGCCTTCAGGACATCAAAACTTTTGTGTTGAAGCGAAAACTGCTTCGTCGAAAGAAGGCAGTAAACCTAGAAAACATTGTGTTTCTACTGTCCCGTGAAAAATCATCGCTTCGTTCTCGGCTTCATTGATCATCTACTGAATATAAGTTTTCGAGAAAATTTATAAGAAATAATTTTCATCAACTTTGAGCCTCCCACCTGCTAAGCTATGTTACAGCTACAGACAAAATTAAAACTGATTGTCTTGCTTCCTATCTAATTCTTGAATATACGTCGTGAACAGGGAACAAATATAGATTCGATGTATGGAGAACGTAATATGAATCAGTTTCCAATGCAGTACTAAGATAAGCTTTAGATATCTTCATTGTTTGGATTTCAACGGACGATGATAATATTTCGTTTGTCATCATCTGCAACTAGGTCTATTTTCAACCTATTAATTTTCAATAAACTTGACAGGATGACCAAGGTCTCTAATCCGGCCTAATTTTTGCCTATATGTTTTCTTAATTAAAGCGTGACCGAAAATGGACAGATAAAGAAACAAAATATACATATATATAAAGAACAGAGATAAATGCACATTGGTCTTTATTGTATTATAGATAGTAGAAACAAAAAAAAAAAATAGAATGTAAACATTGCATATTTCCTCGGTGCAAAAGTTAAAGGACACCATAAAAATGCAATGGTGACCCTTAGCGATGTTCATATCACATTTTTAAGAATTTAAAAAGATTCTTACATGAACTAAATTTGAGATAAACTGTATATCCGAGGCTTCTACATTATTGGAACAAATTGAACTTCATCATGGCGCCTACGAAATGTCAACCACTATTTAAAGCTGAAGGAAATCGCATTGTGTCTCCGCAAAGATGGGAAATCACTCTCATAGATTTTTATTGCTATTGGAAGATCTCGTAGCATCGTACAACGTATCTTAGCCAGATTTAGACACGAAGGAAACGTCAAGATGTTGTCAAAGACCGGCAGATCTAAAAAAAAAACACTACGGAAGAAGACAGAACCATAGTGAAAGAGAGCATGAAGCACCGTTTTAAGTCTGCAGCTGAAATTGTTTGTGAGAATGTGAATTGTCCGTCGGTAAGGTGTCTAGATTTACTTTCCCCGTTGACTCAAGCAAGCTAGTTTGCTTCTACGTGTTCCTGCTTCAAAAGCTCTGATTTCTTAATAATAAAATATAAAAATAGACTGCCGATAGCTCAAGAACACATCGTCTGGTCGGTTGCACAGTGGGCTACAGAACATTTTAGCGACGAATCCAAGTTCAATGTGATTAGGTCGGATGGAAAAAAAGTATATTAGGTGTAAGGATGTCAAACGATATGCCCAAAGTGAATAAAGAAACAGTGAAGTGCAGAGGGGGTAGGGTCATGGTGTAGGGGGTCATTTTTGCTGCAAGGCCAGGACCATTTGTTCGCCTACATGGTTCGGTAAATGGGCAGTGTATGAAGAGCTACATCGCCTGCATGCACTTCCATCTTTAATTAACTAATGCAACTGTGTAACCATCTATTTTCCTTCACAACAACGCTGCCTGCCGCAAAGCTGAAACAGTTAACACCTGCAGTACTTGCAGGATGAACGAATGGCATTTATGAATTCGTCACACCAACGCTCTGATCTCAGTTCAATCGAAACCGCGTGGAAGATCATTGGAGAACGCGCCCAAGCCAGAAATCTTAGAAATCAGGTTACATTACGGGAATTTTGGAAAAATGAGTGGAACAAGCTAACTTCACAGTTTTGTGCAGAATTAATAAGTTCCTGCCGAAAATGACGCAATGAGGTTATACACAATTAACACTAGCATGTCTACTACATATTGATATTTGCGAAAATGATTGTGTTATTGGGGTAAAATTCATTTACGTTTCAAAATTTCTGGAGTCCCTTGAATTTCGCACAGAAGAAAAACGTAATAATCCCATTCTATTTATGTTTGCTTCGTAGCCATGTTTTATATTGTTCGGAAATTTTATCACGTTGTATACAAAATGTGTATCTAGAATTATGTAATTTTCAAGCCTTTTGGTTCAGCATTTTATTTATAATAAAGGCATAATTATTGTTTCACTGTCCCTGAAGTTATGCTCTCTACTTTATATAATTACAGTTACGATGTAGGAAAATGGTAATAAATATCAGCGGGAAGAGAAGCTGTTAATATTTTCTTTGTTTGGATTTCAACATTTTAAAAAGGCGGGATAAGGATTCCTACCTTGGCCATCTTCCTCAACATGGTCTAACTTTTGCTTACTGGATACCATCACAAGGGGAACAGGGTTGCTAAAATCTCCAACCTGGCCTATTTTAGGGGGGCATCTATTTTGTTAAGAGCGTAAGACGAAAGTTACAAATGTCTAAACATATAAACACACGAGGGGGGTTACTATATTATTTTGATTAACAGTTACTTTGTTTACTTCAGGCAACTTTTTAATTGGAAAGTGCCAGCATCAGTTACGCAAATTATTGATACATAGATGTAAAAATGTCATTAATTAACAGATCCAATATAGCGCCGAAGAATTAACGATGCACAAGAAATGCCGCAGATGATCTACTGGAATTTGATCCCATTTAAGTGGAATGTTGCTCGTTAAGTTATGGGGTTTATGAGATGAAATTAATTTTTGTCAATGTGGAATTCCCTTGAAAAGGAAGCTGTTAAACTGAAGGTTAAATTGTATTTCCATTTTCAATACAAATTTGCAGTGAATAGAACTGAACCCTTCAATTAAGAGCAGACTCATTTGAGGATGAACTAGTCTTTACCGAATGGCCACGGATGGTACTGTGTTACGTAAGAAGTAAACTGCAATAAGTTTCCAAATGGTCTGACTTATTGGTCGAGCTACACTAAGGAAGGCTCATCTTCAGCAGAAAGGGTCAGGTTTCTTTCCAACTCGTAAAGTTGACGTTAATGTTCGAAATATTCGACATCCCATTCTAGCAGCAAAAATGGAAGGCTGCTGAGGTTGTGCCTACACGGATTTGGCCACGCTCAACTCATTTGATATTTCAAATTAGTTGAATTCAGAGACCATCAACCAGGTGTAATACATGATGGAATTAGAGCTACGACTGTGAACAGTGCAGGAGTGCCAATACAAATTTTTCATTATTTTCATACAGTCTT
The DNA here is from genome assembly GCA_001587735.2 of Parhyale hawaiensis. Taxonomy (NCBI): domain Eukaryota; kingdom Metazoa; phylum Arthropoda; class Malacostraca; order Amphipoda; family Hyalidae; genus Parhyale; species Parhyale hawaiensis. The sequence goes on from LQNS02276882.1 coordinate 3,921,065, forward strand.
GTACACCATCCACTTAATAATGTCTTATCAGAAGCAGTTGCTACAGTCACACTTACTCTTACTTTCAGTATTATGTGTCATCCACAATCCCTACATTCCGCCTGAGTCAGACATGCTGCATATCACGCCTATGTCGCCACCATGTACAATGATTACATCGTTTCGTGTGACACTCGTGGTCTTCAATTCCCAGCGTGAATAATAGGACGCTCGCGACACTCTTTTCCTTGTATCGAATATTCTTACCTCCGCCGTTCGAATATTTCATGGCGCTTTGTGTTTCCCAAAAGCAGTTCCATGTTGGTGTCGGGCCGAGCCTAACCTTACAAGAGCCAACGCACCGCTATCGTGGTAGGAGGCCCTTATCGTAGTGTATGGCGCTATAACGGCGTCCCTCGTAACCGTTCTACCGGCATAACATCTCTTCACGATCCGGCAGACGGCTAACTGAACGTCCCACAACAGAGTTTATGCACTCTCTTTTAATTCTTTCTTTGAAAGCGGCATGCATATGCATAGAAGCAGGAATTTGGCGGCATTTTTGCTGGGGCTGCAACCGACATATGCATACATGCATATTCACACTCTCGAAGTGGTCTACAGAACAGGCACGTGATTTACGCTCGTATTTATGACTAACCTGTGAAGTTTGCAGCATAATATCTTAGTTAAGGGGATGCCAATTCGGTCAGCAGCTAGCCGTTTATATGAACATCTGCAGACGATAGCACGTTTTTCATACAGAGGGGGTAAGTGATGGGAACATTTTACTCGGCAGAGGAGACAACAAACACATCAACTGAAGCATTCTGGTTTTACGAATCACTGTAGCAAGAGCTCCCAACCTTTAGTCAGCAGTGTTATTGTATTATCATTGATTAGAGTATACGGAGAGTGCATACCTCCGACAAGCAAGGTAATGCTAATGAAAAAAATCAAATTAGCCCTAAAATTAAGAATTCCTTTTTATATTCACTTACCTCTGCCAAAGAGGTTATATTTTCGTCGAGTTTGTCTGTCTGTCGGTTATGCCATTTTTTGCGAAATTTACAGGGATTGCTTAGTATGTTAGGAGGAACAAATGATTAACTTTTGGTGAAGATCCGTTCATTCGTTTGTTTGTTTGTCTGCCTGCCACATTTTTCTTAGTGCAATGACTGAAAAAGTTCTTAACGGATTTTTTTTTAATTTACAGGAGTTGTTGGGCATATCACGAAGAGTAAATGACCAAATGTTGTGATCTGTTTGTGCGTTCGTTTGTTTGTCGTTGTATTTAATTTTATACTTGTTAGCACAATAACTCAAAGACTTATCAATGAATTTTTATGAAGTTTTCAGGAGTTGTTTGTAAAGTTAGAAGACATAAATGATTTAATTTTGGTAATAATCGGTTTGTCTTTATATGTATTTGACTATTGTTTGTCAGGATGTTTGTTAGCAGCATAACTCAATAAATTATAAATATATCTTCAAGAAAATTACAGAAGCTGTTAATAATTTTAAAAGGCACAAATGATTAAATTGTGGTATTACTAAAAAGCAAATCATAATTTCAGAACCAATTTGAAGTTTTACTACCGATGCCTTGCTTGGCGAAGGTATGCGCTCTCAGGGTGATCTAGTTGGTCATTTGTTTCTCATGACAGTAATAACAGTTATTGTAATTTTCTTGGAGATCCGTCCGTATTTTTTAAAAATATTTTTTGACATGCAATAAGAGAAACATTAGTCAAAAATAACACCTAAATTGGGCCATTTGTGCTTTTCAACACTTCTAATAATTCATATAAATTCCATAAATATCGGACCAAAGCTGCTGGACTTACGTGCTGACAAACGTTAATTAAACACACAAATGGACGAGCAAATTGACACCAAAATTTGATCATTTGCACCATTTAATGTTTATAACAATTCAATAAATTTTATGAATATCTATTCATAACTTTTTTGAATTCTACTTTGACAAATATTAGTCAATTTTAAAAACGAACTAGCAGATTATCACAAAAATTTACTCACCTGTGTCTTTTACCATTTCTCACAATTCTTACAAAAATGATAAAGATCCGTTCAGAAAATTTTGAGGCATGCTACTAGCAAATATAAAAATACATCTAGAAATAGACAAATGGACAAAGATATCAACACAAAAATTTGGTCATCAGCTGTGAGTAACATAATATTATCTAGCAACTTCAGCAAAATTGCATCAAGATTCGTCTATGACTTTTTTGGATATGCTACCAAGAAAAACAAGGCAGACAAACAAACTGTTGAATGAATTTTCGCTAAAGGTTGATCATCTGTTCCTCCTAGCATGCCTAACAATACCTGTAAACTGCAAATTCGGTATAAAAATGCGTCTGTAACTTTTTTGGTTACCTTGGTGGCAGGCAGACAGATAAACACACAAACCGACAAGCTCGACAAAAGCATAACCTCCTTGGCGGAGGTGATAATATCCAAGATCGAAGCGTTACAGAAATTATCATCTCCATTTTTTAGTCGAGTTTTGCTACAGAACCGTAACGAGATTCATTTTGCAATATTTTTCCGAAGTTGTGAAGCGAACTGAAGACAGACGATTAGCTAATTCTGAAAGGGCGGCATCATTGCAAATTTTGTTCCATTTTATTATTGACTGACAATATTTGCTATATACTGTTCATTGCTATTAAATAATTTTTTTTTTTGGCTAGTTATAAAGCACTATCACAAATGGAAAGGAGCTAATGTTTTCCACATGACCGTAAAATGATGGCTCAGTTGTGGCGACGGTGAGTCTTAGAATGCGCTGGTGTACATCATTCAAAAATTCACATTCCATCTCGCCCCAAGATGTCAGATATCATAAAGAGAGAGAGAGAGAGATACAAACTCTTCTGAGTTTTTCAAGCCAGTATACATAAAACTAAATTATTTGCAGTCGCTACGAACAATATCACACTTCGTGATAGAGAAGCGTGTTTAAATGTCTCAGTAATCGCTTAGGCCTGAGGATATCGCTACAAATTATTCTACCCAGTGGTATTTGTCAATTGTTACAGAGGATGATATTTTGAGTGAATTGACTTATGTGTAGGATGCAGTGATGCGTCCGATGTCACTTTTTGGACATCCGCCGATGCAACCGCGGATGTTGCCATCTTGACATCCGCGGATGCAGATGTGGATGCGGATGTCAAAAAAGGGGCGGATGATCCGCGGTTGTGGATGCGAATATTCGCCTCACCACAAACACGCACACCCCCTCACACGAGGGCAGTTTATGCAACACTTGAAACAAAATTGGATGGTGCTCTGTTGACAGGGACAGCACTTGCGCTTGCGAACATTTCAATCCAAATGAGAATTTGCAGTTTTCAGCACTATGGATGAGCTTAGTGCATACAGTGATAAACCTGCACATCCGCGCCTCCTTTGTTGCGGATTTTACAGTTCTGACATCCGCGGATACGATTGCAGATGTAACCATCTTAGTGTCCGCGGATGCAGATGCGGTTGGCAAAAAAGGTGCGGATGCCAATATTCACCTATCACTTGTAGAAAGGCAGCACAGCGATAGTGTAGTCGAAATGCAGTCAGTAACCTCCCATTATTAACTCTGACGTTATTTCTACAGTCAAAATATCCACATTTTCACGGTTTGCTCTCGGGAACAGTCGCAAAACTTAACAACCTTGTCATAAGTAATATCTGCCGGCGTCAAACAGCGTTGGAGCAAGACATATCAGGGCAATGATAAGAAAAATTGCAGCGCCTCGCAATGTTGCCCGAGCCATTCGTCACGGCCTATGACGCTGGGAGCACAGCACTTACGCGCCTCACACCGACCTTGCTGGCACTAGCCTGCCTTATGGCACTTTGGCCCGGATGCGGCTGTGTGCGGGTCGTGTTGCATGTTTGCAGGCCGTCACTGCTGACAAGTGTGCCCGTTTGTTGTTGAAAATATGTGTTCATGTAGATTCAACAGACGCGCAGCCACGTGATGTATGATATGAATTCGTGACACCCATTTCAGACATGTGGTATTATAGGTGCGATTAAAGTTCTCTGGACACCGAAAACGAGTTTGTTGACAGTGACAACAACTGCGTCTCAACAACCAACACCTGTGCATTACTTTGCAATAATTCGACAACGGTTTCCATTTAACTTTACGGTGTTTTTTGGTTAACGAGAAAAAACTAGTTCTACCATGATGTGGGTAGCAGTAATACACACACCTGTTAAACATTGAGAGTTGGTGCCGGCTGTCCCTGCTAATGTTAGTGGTGTTGTGAAACAGTTCTTCTCGCATATAGATGTTCATATGTTTAGGTAGCTTTTTTCTTATTTGCGTATATATATATATATATCTATATTAGAGGTAAAAAAACAACATTTAAGAAAATTCACTAACTAGGTAGTGCTCTAATTCATTCAAAATTTAGAAAATATTTTGACACCAAACTGTGAGAATCTCAGAGCCTGTTCATGAGACACAGGATGTAAGGACCACAAAGGGATTCAAGTGTTAGAGGAACCGTTTGGTTGAGGTCTATAATTTTAAGGACCGTCACTTGTTGTCAACAGAGAAGCTTGTATAGCGATAGTCAAGGTTTGGGGAAGACGAACACACCGTTTGATGTAAGACGTCCCATTGGCCCCAGCTTTGCTTTGGGAGGAGTTGGTTTGAGGCTCACTCGGCCAATTATAAAAATCGAAATTGGACTGGAGGCGTGAAACTGTAGCCCAAGGATACTTTGGGGAAAGTCATTGATAGGTTATTAGGTGGGTGGTTTGTGATTTTCAACATTTAAGATAAGTTGGGAGGTCCTTGGCAAGGTTAGAAATATTAAGAATTAGTACCGAAGCAGAGGTTTGTGGAAGAGCACTGTTTTTCGCCGCTCTCCCCGTCGGGTAGGGCCGGCTTGGCAATCATTTACTGCCGTCCTCTGCCGTATTGAGTCGGATACCAGTCCTTTGATCCGATTTCAAGCGATCAGCGCTTATTGTGCGGTGTGAATTATCCGTGCATCGAACTTGAATATCTTGGTGTTTCTTGTAATAGACAATATATGATTTTCTGCCGCCCAGCGCTATACGATTCGCAGTATTTAATCATCACGTTTAGATTCCTGTTTTGCCGCAGAGTTATGAAGTGAGAGTTGGCTAGCTTGAACGAACAATATGCGTACATCATATAGCAATGTGCTATAGCTACCTAATATACCGCATCGACGATTTCTTGCTGATCTGTTTCATTCTCATCTGTGAGTTTGAACTTTGTGCCTTGTCAGTGCCCGTTGTGCTCGCCATCATCATCTATAATTGAGAACTACATTTAGTCTCAACCACCAACGATTTTGTGCGACCATATTGTGCCTTGTCAGTGAGCAGCTGTACCTGCCGCCATCTTCTTTAAATTTAGAAGTGTATTAGTCTCTTCAGTCGATGATTCTTGTGCTCCAGTTGTGATTGCTCTCACCTTTGCCTAACTGAAAACTATATGTTTGAGTCTCAACGAGTCTTTAGCAGTGAATATTGTTGGCAGCTAATGGCCTGTGTCTGATATCACAAACCATTATAGTGATGATAACTAGAAGTTGCACAAACTTGATACTACCTCCCAGTGCGTGAAGAATAATGGCTTTGTATGCTTTAGCTCAAAAATATATACTAGTGCCATCATCCATATGGCCCGTGCCTGATATCACAAACTGTCATAGTGATTACCCTTAGAAGTCGCACATACGTGATATATCTCGCAGTGCGTGAAGAATTGAAGTCTTGAATGTTGTGGCTCAAAAATACTGGCGCCCTCGCTGAACAGCAGTGCGTCAACGTTGGCGGATGTCTTCTGTTGCAGCGCGCGTCATAAAGTGTCTGATGTGCAGCGTCGTCGCTTCTAAGTAGCTAATATTCACGAAGTGAGAGTGAAATCGATGATTGTTAGCCAACTAAAATGTTCTTTGTATTTTGAAAATTCCGGCAGAGAACACCGACAGAAAAAGGCTTCTCTTGCGGTGAATTGCCTTAAGTGTAGGAGTGGTTTAATATGGGTGATTAGTATACCTTCGAAAAAAAATGAATAAGCGGAAAATGCTAGATTTAATTATATGGTTAATAAAGATCAGAGTAGGATTTGAGCCTGGAGATGCCAATAACCATTAAATAAATATGCTATGTTTTATTCATGCGGGTTTTGCCTTTCAAACATAAGAGAAATTTTGTATGCCCTTTAAATTGTGCGATCGATAGTAAATATTACAGTGTTAGTAAAAAAATGTGAGAGTTGGTGCATAGCCAGTGTAGTCTTTTCACCGGTGGTCCTTGACCCGCTGTTTGATTTAACGACACGTGTGTTTAAACATATTTTATTATATCTTCGGCGGCAGAACATACCGTTTTTGCCACCTGGTTTAATATTTGGCTTTTGATAGTCTTTCTCACAAATTTCAGTGTAATATTCCTGCGCAAATGCAACGTTCCTTTGATTTGCATTTGCGCAGAGTTTAACTCTTTACTTTCTTTCCCGAGTGGTTCTCAAGTCTTGTGTTCCTATTTGAAATTACCGGATAATGTGCGTAGCATCTATGTTTGGCCGCTAAGTTTGGCGAATCAGTAACAAGCAGAGTTATTTGTCACCCGTCATATAATTTCATTAATGTGTTTTTTTTGCGAACTCGTCATTTGTGCAAAACTTTCATGTCTTTTTCCCAGTATATTGAAAGATCCAAATGTGTGTTTTCTTTGAACCAAAGGTACGTACAAAACCACGTTATTTTCTAAATCTGTGAAATTTATTAGGCAATAAAAAGGTTGGAAAAAGGCATGGGCTCAACTGAACATAACTCAAGCTTTTCTGTCAAAACCCTGGTATTCCTGGAGAGAAAGGGGAAGGGACACGAAGTACGTCAATTGAAAAGCGAATCCCTTGCAAAAGAGCGCCTTCCTACTAGACTTACGAGCACAACAGCATGCCTGGAAATACGAGGAATGGTATAGTGTGTAAGATAGCTTAAGATTCTCTTAATCAGTATTTAGTTCTCCCAATAGAGAAAAAGAAGGGGACATATGGTATGCCAAGGTATTATATTGAAAAGTTGAAGTCTCCGTTTCCACAACAAAGGCTATATCAAGGAGGAAGAGAGGACATATAGTATGACGATAGACACGTGAAACCCATGCATGAGGATGTTCCCACACAGGATCAACGCGGATGGGAAAAGCAAGTCGGGAAAGAAGAGGAAGAATATATGGGAGAGAAATCAGTATGGGTATAAGATGTGAAGGAAACAAAGTGGGCATGCCAAGATATACATGGAACACATGCACAAGGATGCTCCCACACAGGATCAACGCGCATGAGCACGGCAAGTTGGAAAACAAAAGCGTAAAAGTGGAAGGAAATATCAGTAAGAGTATGAAATCGGAAGAAAGCAAAGCGGGTGCGATGGACAGACACCTCGAAGGCCCAGATAATCCTAGGAAACCTGTGGTAAGCAAAAACCCCTGCATGTAAACCTAAGTGACAAATGCGACAGGGACAATCTGTCACCGGCTGCCACAAGAGGGTGAACAGGAGCACCTATGCTAAGGCGCGGATAGTCTCCGGTACGGAAGATCACCATGCGTGGGAAGCGAAAATTGGGACGATAAGTAAGGGGAATATATCTATTTACAGCAGTTTTATTACATTGCCCACGGCTGAACGACTTACTTCGCCATTTATGAAGATAGGTCACAGCAACTGACCCAGCAGATTCAACGAATGTTGGTACATGGAACGACAAAGAACTTGGCACCAACAACCATCTAGATACAGCCCCAACAGAGTTTGCGGGATGATTAGCTTCGCTTCATGGTCGCTCTTTCGTAATTTACTCGTCTTACGTTAGAATAGGCAAACTCTACTGTAAAAGGCGCTGAAACAGGTCACAATTTCCGACCGTAGTAAACATCGAGTGCTAAGCGTCCTGGCAGAGCCCGCCCGACACGATGCGTTCGCTCTGGGTGGCGAATTTTTTTCCTGAACCTTTCAGCAAGTATAGTCTCAAGGCAGCCAATGGCGTGGCAGGTCACAGGCCACAGTGGGAGGGGCGAAGGGTGATGGTCAGTGATGGTGTTGCACTCTGATGCATACTCTGAAAACACTATGTAAATAGACTATTTACGTGCCG
>LQNS02276882.1:3978966-3990270 GCA_001587735.2 Parhyale hawaiensis
AAGATGTTTTCTAATTTACGTTGCCTCACCCATGTTAATCGTTTCTTGGCACGTTAACTTCACATGCAACCTTCATTAATAAGCGTTGTTGATAGAATCTGGTTTGTGGCCATAGTAATGCAATATGACCGAGAACTGGACGTATCGCGGTTTAACTGTTAGTATTTTCAATTGAGACTCAGTCTAAAATTTTGCTACGATCAGTGGGTTTTCTCCGGAGTCGCCGAACCGCTCGATGTGAGCCTTATGCATGCATTTATATGTATGTCATAATGTTCGGATCGAGTGCGCGACGTTCGTTTCCCCTGCAATGATTCACTTAATTTCTTGAGGCACGCCTTTCAATGATACAGATGTAAATTAATGAATAACATGCCCTTTTCTTGAGGCGCGCCCAACTGTGATTAATGGTTACCAATACATCCATGTTTGTTTATATCGTGTGTTTCTTTACCCTTGTACTCTCCGGTTATTTTGAACACCTGTAGGATATGTTGAGGCGTGGCTCACCTCATGTGTATTGGGACCTGTCATGTGCCATTTCATGTACTGTATGTCAATTATCCCTGTGTCAATTGTTCAATTAATTACGTGTCAAAATTTAATTAATGTCTGTGTCAATAATAATTAGATCAATATTAATTCGTGTCGTCATAATATTTCTTCATAATAATTATATATATAATTTAAATAAATGGCGCATAACAGGGACAAGAATAAATTCCTAACAAGGCACAGAGCTCACAGTGTTCAAAATGACTTGTAGAGGGTGCAAGGTTGAAGTGGGCAGGCAGGCAAACCTGTATACCGTAGTACAGCCATTGGTACGGGCCACGTCGGTCCGTTTGAGGTTTGCACATCCTGTGTTCTGAGGTCTGCACATCCTGTACTCTGGGGGATGCAGTGTACCTTTCCTAAAACTCCGCGAATGGAAGCGTGGGAAAAGCAGTAAAGAATGCATCGCTCTCTTGTTTTAGCTGTTTAAGCTGTCATTTGTATTTAGATTTAGAATAACTGTGCAGAAAATGTCTTGGAAAAATATGAGGGGCTGTAAACTTTCAGCGTTGAAACAAAGACAAATCAACTCGATGGGCGGGCACGCCGGCATATAACACCATGCGAAATGTTAAAAATTAAAAACTAAAAGTTACGATGGTCGACCATATTAATATTTAATTGCCCATATATAGCATTGAATTACCGACAACGCTGAAAGTTACAGTACCTCAAAAATATTGAATGGTTAGAGCGTGTCGTTTGCTGTCTCAGGAAATTAAATTTTCGTATGCATGCAAAGACACGGAAAAAAATTGATGAAAAGGGATCCCAATTCATAATAAATTAAACAGACGTTAACTAATAAAGAAAGATTGTATAATGCTTGAAGTAGAATACATTTTCAGATTTATTTTCCTCGCAGGTAAAAACATATGTGCTTAAAAATTAAGAATGTTCATCTTTCATTTATGTGGGTTATGTGCATATACACGTGTGTAATATACACTTGTCTTACCAATATGTATGTATGATGCGCGGGGATGTGAGATGCACAAGGCATATGTGTACAAAAATTGGCAGGTGGCTGTCCAGCGTGTGAGTGAGTTGGCGTGTGCGTCATGAGCGTGTACGTGCCAGTGCACACACGCATGTGGATGAGATGTGCGATGCGCTGGTCTAGCATGAAGGCGGTGTGCGATCGTGTAAGCATGGCTGGAATGTTGAGGCTTGGTGTGGCACGATGGGAGATGGAGCGCATGCTATAGCTTCGTGGTTAGAAACATGCATGACCGTAATTTAAATGCTTGAGTAAACTTAGACTGACAATAGAAACTTGCATGACGTAATAATATATTACCTAATATAACCAATGCTAACCATGGTAGAAGATAAAGTATTTGTTTAAATGTATGGCTCTCATGTACACACTTTTAAATGAAAAGAACATTACTTTCCAAGCATCATGACCCTAGTGATTACACACATGTGTGTGCGTTTTTATATTTTTTTAATGTTTGGATTCTAGTCTATTATTGAAATAACATGGTAAAAAAACATACATATATACAATGATGATAAGGATGTACAAGCAAGTTAATCATTAAAATATAAATGAAATAGAGTAATGAAGCCTGACAGCACCTCGGCATTTTTTCAATGTGATAGACAACAACACCAAAATTAGCTGAGTCACACTTTGAGCATGAGAATAGATCTTGTATAAACAAGTAGTATGGATGCTTAGTAGATGGATTCGTAGCAAGCTGCGATTTAAATTGCATTTGATGATAGACTGATGAGAGTCTTTGCGAATATGGTCACATGAGACTTAAGAGTGCGTTGTATGAGAATTGGCCAAGGCGCAAAGATGTGGGATGACAGTGTGCGAGGGTATGTATGGGGTTTGCACCTCTATGCAGCGAGTAAGTTCGCAATATTCGTGCGTTGCGAACACGCATGGGATGTAAATGGTTTAATTGTCTATGTTGCAAATGTATAATTGTTTATGTAGGGTGGACTCGACGCCCCTCGTTTGTAGGCGGGTTTTACAAAGGCTGGCACGAGCTAGCCGAAAAATTTCATGAGCTGCGAGCTATACAATATTTGGAATTTTTTTTTCTTATATGTGTATGTTGTTTATATATGACATGTATACGATGTGCGCGGTAAATGCAGCTTTATAGGATAGAATGTACATGCCACTTTATTTTCGCAGTTCATGTATAAAAATTAAGATGTCCTTCGATGAACAGTGTGCTAGCACGGGTGGTCATTGGGGCTGTAAATGCAGGTTTATAAGGGGAAATTGTGGGAATGGTTTGAACCTTTAAGTCTCGGTTGGGTGAGATCTACGGGTTGCTTCCAAAGGTAAATGGTTTAATTCATGCTGTCAACGTCTGGTAATTATATTTTTGCATTTATAACTACTTAGAACGGGGCAGCATAAGCAGAGAAATTATCTGAAGGCATTTAATGCGTCTTTGACAGGGGCAGGCATAAATGAGGGAATGAGGTTGATCTGCATTCAGGGACATTAAGGGGCAATGATTAGCGACGGGCAAATTGATGACGGGCAGCGGGGAAAGGGGATGCTGTTTGGGCATGTGGGCAATCGTATCCGCAGGGAGTGTGGTATTTATAAGGAATGTTACTGAAGAGGGAAAAGGGGATTAGTGCCAATTAAATAGAGGGGAATGAGAAACGGGCCTTGGAAAATCTATCGGGAATTTTGTGAGGATTTAAAACGATGCAAATGGGCTAGGATTAAATGCTATGGTAGATTGGGATTAAACGTGGTTGTTATAGGATAAATGTTTCTTTGGTGCGGGAACGGTTGTATACCCTAGGAACTTTTGTGTGTGTGCAGCAGTGCACAAAAAAAAAAAAAAAAAAAAAAAAAACGCTCCCTCCGCTAGAATTTGAAATATAAGAAAAACAATTTCAAGCGGTTGCGAGGAGCGGAAACAAATTTCAATTGCGGGCGTTATGATGAATGAAATGTATTTCTGTGAGGAGGGCTCTCTACTGTCTGCGTGCAAAGCGAAAAATGGGTTGTATGAAATAGCTTTGAACCACGAAACGTGTTGCCTTGAGCTGCATAAGGCGCGACATTCGAATTCCTAACGAGATATAAATGTCGGATTCGCTGGCAGTTGGCAACTTATTTTGACAATGTGCATATATACGGAGATCCAAGTCTGGGTAGGCTGCCAGGTGACAGCAAAATCAGGAGCCGTTACCTGAAAGCGGCCCGTATCAGATTCTACCCAGCACGCATTCTGGTTATCGCGAGATTTGGGAAAATGTGGCTAGCAACTGACAAATCCGTTACGAAACTAGACCTTGCGAACAAATAAAATGCGCGATGCGCTTATTGATATTATTTTCGCGCTTCCAAGCGCCTATGTACTAAAAAAAAAAAATTTGAAAGACTCCGTCACCAGCTATGATTTGATTGCACACTCATGTTTATGTATGTACAAACATATATTACATCTATTTACATTCGCCAGAACCTCGAGTCCAGTAAGTGCGACTATTCATGCATATGTTAGTCGCCTCACAGCAAACAATGAGCCTAATTGATCATCACATGTTACACTGAATGTATAAGCAATGAGAATGGGTAAAAGTAGGGTGTATGCTGACTATGAATAAATCTTGTATGCATTTGAAGCCCTGGTGACTGCTCTACTCACGTAACATAAGCGTTGCAGGGAGTAAGCCTATTACGAGTTTCAATGTTCAGCTAGGACGACATATATTAATGCGTGGCCGCCACAACATATGTTGTGTTTGGGCCGAAACGTGTTACTCTTTTTGTTGCTCCATAACTGACTACGTCTGCGTGGTGAATGTTCATAGAGACAGCCAAATCGCGCGTAGCTTGCAGCCTATTCAGCTCTCCGGGGGAAGGTATATCCCTTAATTATGTGAGAGGCTGTGTATTTTCTTTTCATTTTTTTTTTTTTGCTCCTTGCTGTCACTGACAATAAGTAATGTTTACGACCGACGCTGAATCAGTGGAGCGTTCGTTGCAGGGTACATCTTAAGTGTCGAATAAAAATTTCCGTGACACGTGAGGTTCATAAGAAGTTTGAGATCATGGATGGGAAGTATAAGGTTTGCAACAGTATGGGTGAGAGGACATGTGATAGGTGGATAGCTGCCAGTTAAATGCAAATGTAATTCAGGATAGAGGGAAGTGGGCGCAAAATTAGAGGGGTTACACATGCGGGCTTGCGTGTGACTCCCTCCTGGCAATGAACACGTGAAAAGCGTGTTACTAATGGTACCGTGTCATACTAATACAGTTTCGCTATGAACTTCATCTACTTTAACTGTGTTGTTCTATAGCCCTGATGTAATGACGTGATTGATTCTATTACTTACATGTTAAGATGAAGTATGCCTTGTGACGGCTATACGATATTTCCTGTGTAGAGTTGATGTAGTTAAGGCAATGTCATATCTCTTTGGGGTTTGTTTGTTTATAAAAATCATTTTTAATAATAAGTACGGGGGTTGGTCAGCGACGTGTGCATGTTTGCTAAGAGGAAGAAGGTAGCTTGTAATGTGAGTGGGTATGAATGAACTTCAGGTCTTAATATTAAACTCACCTTGAAGTGCCAGGCGGGTGAGCCTAATTCAACCGGCACGAGGTATATTACTTACCATGACTACAGAGCACCTAATGAGCGCCAGAGGCATTGCAATATCGAGCGGTGGCCGTTCTCTGTAAACCCTACATCTGTTAAGCGGTTAAATGTTGTTGCTCGTGCTCATAAAACAATATTAACGTCATGTTACAATCGCTAACCCAAGCAGTCAGGGGCGAGCTATGCAGGACTTCGAATACTCTCACGGAGTTCTGCATGACACGACGATACTCTGCAATTGGGATTAGACCAATGATATGCACTTTACGCTGGCAGTTTGAGCTTGATCTCCTCGGACCAGCTAGCGTCTAACCAGTGCTATTAGCGGGTGTAATCTCGTCCATACTGTAAATAAAAATTTAGATGGCTTACGAGCTCTGACGTGGTGAAACCCAACCAATAATATCCCATCAAGAATGTTGTGTGAGCAGTTTACCTGTGACGAAACCCATTGTTGGTGTAGTAATTAGCGTAGCGCAATGCTGCAGGTACTCTTTGGGTCCCATAGCTGATGATGCGATAAGCAGGATGTTTTCTGTCTGTGATATCCCATCAGGTATGTTGCGACCGAAAGAATGTCATGTCGAATAAGTTAGAGTACTGTGACTTATCAAGTAATAGGTCCATGTTATTTTTTAATTTCCTATTTTTCATGACTAAATGTGTATGTATAACGATCAACTAAAAGTCTGTCGAATGACAAGTGTATGTGTATGTGGATGAGCGAGTGTGTGCAGTGGTTGCAGACGTGACGAGAAAAAGGAAAAGGGGTATGACGTCGGGTAAGGAATAAACATTAGTATAGATCGAGATCTCGTTATCAGGTGTATATGGTAGGACACCTGTATTTAGAGTAGTAAGTAAGTACCATGTTGTATAGTTAATATGGGAAGGTAGTAGCTATCTGAGAGTGCGCCGAGCGGATGCATTGGGATCCGTATAGCGGGGAACCAGTTACCGTCGGTCTCCCAGCTAGAGAGGAACGGTCGGCTCCATGTTCGCCAACATGACGATCGTGCACATGGCTGCGTGTATAGGCAGTGCAATTTAAGCATGAACTACAGTGAAAGTGTGCTTAGGTGTGCTTAGTGAAGGCCGCAGTGCCCACTTGAACTAAATACCGGTGCAGCTGTGTTTTTCAGTGCACCATGAATAAGCGTCGGCCATGGTGCGGCACGCTGTTGTAGGCCCTCCTGGTGCAGCCTACGCGTCCCTGACGCACCAAATCTCTTCGCCCTCCAAGTGATACACGGTACGCCGTTTCCTGATGATGTCACCGGTCGGCCGCCATTCCCAGAAGTAATGAAGTCGTTCGTGGTGCCGTCGGCCGCTATTCCCGATGATGTTAGCACCTATCGATGTTCGTGAAATATCCCTGATGCACCAAATCTCTTCGCCCTCCAAGTGATACGCGGTGCGCCGTGTTCGTTTCCTGATGATGTCACCGGTCGGCCGCCATTCCCAGAAGTAATGAGGTCGTTCGTGGTCCCGTCGGCCGCTGTTCCCGACGATGTTAGCACCTATCGATGTTCGTGAAAAATCCCTGACGCACCCAATCTCTTCGCTCTCCAAGTGGTTCGTGGCGCCCCGTATTTGCTTTCCTGAAGATGTCCAAGGTTGTGGTGCGTATACTAAAGTTAGGGCACCGAGAGCGCTTGCAATGTGTTGTGATGAGAATTTAGGCGCAGGCGCCGTGTTACAAAGATGCCTAGGGAATGTGTATATAGGCTACTAGCTAGGCAGAAATGTGCAGCGGTCTCTGTCTACCCGATCACGTCATGTTGCTAGTAAGGTGTTGTAAACTAAGTAAGACCAGGTCATGGTGTAAATTCTGTTCCAAATAACTATTGTTAGTGTTTAACTTGTCCATTATGGCGGGACACGTTGCCGCGGACAGTTCCTTGGTAAGATGTTTTCTAATTTACGTTGCCTCACCCATGTTAATCGTTTCTTGGCACGTTAACTACACATGCAACCGTCATTAATAAGCGTTGTTGATAGAATCCGGTTCGCGGCCATAGTCATGCAATGTGACCGAGAACTGGACGTATCGCAGTTTAACTGTTAGTATTTTCAATTGAGACTCAGTCTAAAATTTTGCTACGATCTGTGGGTTTTCTCCGGAGTTGCCGAACCGCTCGATATGAGCCTTATGCATGCATTCATATGCATGTCATAATGCTCGGATCGAGTGCGCGACGTTCGTTTCCCCTGCAATGATTCACTTAATATCTTGAGGCGCGCCTTTCAATGATACAGATGTAAACCAATGAATAACATGCCCTTTTCTTGAGGCGCGCCCAAATGTGATTAATGGTTACCAATACATTGAAGTTTGTTTATATCGTGTGTTTCTTTACCCTTGAACTCTCCGGTTATTTTGAACACCTGTAGGATATGTTGAGGCGTGGCCCACCTCATGTGTGTTGGGACCTGTCATGTGCCATTTCATGCACTGTATGTCAATTATCCCTGTGTCAATTGTTCAATTAATTACGTGTCAAACTTTAATTAATGTCTGCGTCAATAATAATTAGATCAATATTAATTCGTGTCTTCATAATATTTCTTCATAATAATTATATATAGAATTTAAATAAATGGCGCATAACAGGGACAAGAATAAATTCCTAACAACCTTACCCAACCTAACATAACCTTACCTAACCTAACATTACCTAACCTGACATTACCTAACCTTACCGAATCTTACCTAACTTACCTAACCTTACCCAACCTAACTTAATCTGCGATACAGCGAGCAGCACAGCACACGAACTTGAACGCCGCCTGCACGCACACCGATGCACCTACACAGAATAGTCGCAAACGTACATAGCGCATGACGAGTTTGCCTCCTGTGCGTACGGGTAACAAAAATCAACGCAGAGTCATCGCAGCGGAAGCAACCCCCATTTCCAAACCCGAAAATGCGCGACAGGTTCAGAGCAAAGCGAAGGTGATGCTGCTTGTTTTTTTTCGACTGCTAGGACTTTGTACGTCATGAGTACGAACCAGAAGGGCAGACCATCAATAAGGAGAATCCTACGTCATCGTCATGACGAAGAACGAAGAAGCAAGAGACCTGGGGCCGAATGCTCAAACGACTTGCAAAGTTACATGTATCGTAACTTTACAGCTGCCGGCACAAATGCAACCATACAAATGCTGAGATTTTACATTTTTACTCCTCGATCAAACATTTGAGTCTTGTCTATAACTTAGGTATGCATCGGTGAAAGTTCAACCCATTTTGATCATAACGTTGTGAAGATCGGTATCAGAGAAGTGACAAAATCTTAACAGCGATATTGGTACTTCTTCAAGGAACTGTACAGTTTATGTTACCGTAACCTTACAAGGCTTTAGTGCTTCCGGCTTCAGATCTGAGGGCCGCTCGCAACTGGCGGCTGCATCACGACAATGCTACAGCTCATTCATCACACCTGATCCAGACTTTCCGGGCCATACACTGCATTCCGCATATTCGCCAGGCTCCCCACTCACCTGACATGGCCCGTGTCATTTCTGGTTGTTTCCGAAGATGAGGGCAACGCTAAAAGTATCCCGTTCTGAGACCCTCGAGGACACAATATACCGCGACGGAAGAGCTGCGCACCATCTCAAAAAAGCTTCCCCGAAGGCAAGACCGCTGGACTGAGTGTCTGCAATTGCAAGGGCCTTCTTTGAGGGTGATCAAGTGTCCCATCCCTGCTGGAGGCTGGGTATTTCTCGGACAGCCCTCCTATAGTGGATAATGTCCATCGAGACACAAACGATGTAGCCCTCACTGTGAGAAGCTAGGGTAACCTCACCGCTGGAGACTAGTGTAGCCTCACTTTGGGGGGCTTGTGTAACCTCAATGAGGAAGGCTATTGTAGCCTCACTGTGCGAGGCTAGTGTAGCCTCACTGCTGGAAGCTAGTGTAGCCTTACTGTGGGAGGCTAGTGTGGTATCCTGGCGTTGACGGATCCGCCAAACTACAGATTTATTCTAATGGATGAAGGTTGCTCATTGATTTCATAAAATGACATTGCAATGACTTTCGGACGGTTAGATCCCAGCTCGAGTAGGAGATAATATTATTCGGGGTGTTCCCTCCCACTGAAATAGGAACAACTGACTTCGATACCCCGATGAGAGACGCCAGTGTTGAACAATGCTCTCACATTTTGAAGACGAACATCCTGAGGGCAGCTGAACGACACATCCCAAATAAACGAGTTAGTATCAGTAATGACCCCTCTGGATGAATCGGACAGTCAAATGCTGCAATGCAAGGCGACCAGTGCGTTACAAAGCTTGGAAGCGTAATCTAACATAGGAGAACAGGGCCAGTCACATAAGGGCATGCCGGGATGTAAAGAAAATAGTCAGGACCACAAAAAGGGAAAAAGAAGTATCCGTGGCCACTATTGCATAACGCAACCCAAAGGCATTCTAGAAATATGTGAATGAAAGAAGCATAAAAAAATAAATAATAAGTCCGCTCAAAAGACCTGACAGTGCAATCACCAATGACCTAAGAGACAAAGCCACTATTCTGAACGACTGTTTCACCTCTGTATTTACTATTGACAATGATACGAATATTCCTGAACAGGCACCGATGCAAGTTGCTTCTATAAACTCATGTGTTTTCTCGGAGATCGAGATCCTTCTAGCACTGACCCACCAGAATGTCTACAAATTCACTGGGCCAGATAATCTTACTCCCCGTGTACTACAAGAAATGGCTCCAGTCATCGTGAAGCCACTGCTCGAAATATTTAATCGGTCTCTGAGAACGGGAAAAGTTCCAAAGGATTGGAGGCTAGCTAACGTGATACCGATACAAAGAAGGGGGGGGGAAGAAAAGCCCCAGCAACTATCGACTAATCAGTCTTTCATCGGTCGTCAGCAAAACTATTGAACGCCTCCTGAAAAAACGCATCACTGACCACCTGAGGATGCATCAGCTCATATCCGACTCTCAGCATGGCTTCCGAAATGGAAGATGCTGCTTAACAAACCTTCTGGACTTTTTTCTCAATGGTGATGGATATTAAAGATGAAGAAAAGGATGTAGGCCTTGTGTATCTTGATTTCCAAAACGATTTTGATAAAGTTCTCCATCAACGGCTAATGAAAAAATTGGAAACCCATGGTATCCAAGGAGACTACTTACGATGGATCGGGGCATGGCTCACAGGTCGGCAGCAGCGAGTGAAGCTCGAAGGAGAAACGAGCGACTGGACGCAGGTATCATCAGGGGTTCCACAAGGTAGCCCACTTCTGTTCTCAATTTACATCAATTATCTGGATCTTAACATCCGTAGTAAAATAAGCAAATTTGTGGATGATTCAAAACTATGTCATCCTGACACGAAAAGAGCCGAGCTCCAACAAGACCTTGACCACCTCATGGAATGGAGCGCAATGTGGCAGATGAGCTTTAATGTTGAAAAATGCTCAGTAATGCACGTAGGGCTTGTGAACCCTTCAACCCCATTGAAAATTGAAAATGAATGAGATGGAATTGGCTCCTGTCACCCAACAACGCGACTTGGGAATCACAATTACAAACAAACTACAGCACAGTCAGCAAGTTGACAAGAGTGTGAAAATGGCAAGCAGAGTACTCGGATTCATGACCAGAAATTTTGATTACAAGTCCAAGGACATCATCGTTCCCCTGTACAAGGCATTAGTGCGGCCACACTTAAGAGTTTGTTGTTCTGTTCTGGTCACCACATCTGTGCAAAGATATTTATTGATAACATGGAAAGAGTCCAACGCAGAGAAACAAAACTGATACCTCAGCTGCGAAACAAGCCGTATGAATGTCGCCTAAAGGAACCGGGTCTGATCTCTCTCGAGCAAAGACGACTCAGGGGGCAACTAATAAAAACATTTAAGTATTTGAATGGCTTCAATGACGTACCTACAACGGGACTCTTTGAAAGAGACCTCATTGATCGCTTGAGAAACAATGGTCGAAAGCTCAAGCACAAAGCTCGAAGAACGACCTTAAGTCAGCAGTTCTTTTCGTATTTCATAATCAGCATCTGGAATACACTACCTTCCGACGTTGTTAGTGCGGAATCAGTCAACGCGTTTAAAAATCGTCTTGACATACATTGGCAGAGACACCCCCATAGCTAAGGAT
>LQNS02276882.1:4001308-4014206 GCA_001587735.2 Parhyale hawaiensis
ATTGCAAGGTGCCCCACTTTTTTTTTTTACATTTGAAATCTGAATTTTCTCCTATCTTATTCCCATAGAGCGTGACAGGAAAGATATAAATATATAAATAAATAAAAACACGACGTGAATTATTATATAGTAGATGTTTAGCTGCAGAAACCAAACGGGATGTAATACTGTCAGAAGTTAGTTATATCATTTCAGAAGTTTGGTCGATCGAATGTCATAGCGATGGTTTCAAACCTTACTATGTCCGTAGAAATGAAATGTCAAATGAATGTGGATGTGTACTGTTTGGTCAGAGGGTAGTAATTCCAGCAATCTACGGGGGGAAATGTTAAGTTCACTGCACACCGATCACATCGGTATAGTTGGGAGTAAGGCCGTCGCTCGCAGTTACTTTTGGTCCCCAAACCTCGATAAAATGATTGAAGAAAAAATTGGTCGTTGCCCCCAGTGCCAGATGCATAGTCCTATTCCTTCCGCTGCACCAAGTTGTCAACGGCATTTATCACTTTCGCCATGGGAAAGAATTTTTCTAGATTTTGCTGAGAAAAATGGAGAATATTTTCTTCTGGTTGTAGATTTGTTTTCTAAATGGCCAGAAGTATTTTGCAGGCCATCCATAACGCCCGAGAGAATTATAGAAAAGCTACGAAACACGTTTGCAGCATACGGACTGCCAAGGGTCTTCGTTTCAGACAACGACCCTCTCCTGATTTCAAAGGAATTTAAAACTTTTTTATCTAACAATGGAGTCAAGCATTGCCGCACTGTCGTTGCAAAACCTCAGAGTAATTGCCAAGCTGAAAGATTTGTTCAAACTTTTAAACGATTTTTAGACTGTCAACTGGATGGAAATATACAGTATAAAGAAGCGAAATTCCTGTTTTCCTATCGCAACACGCCTAATTCAGAGACGGGCAAAAGCCGCGCGAGTTGTTTTTGGAAAGACCAGTCCGTCGCTTGCTGTCTCTAGTCAAACCTGATCCTAGTGCAATAGTATCCAAAAATGTAAGTTCACAGAAGTTTTATCGCGATCTTTAATTTGGTAGGCTGCGCACTTTTAATATAGGTGATAATGTCACAGTACATAGTCTTAACGGTAAATCGCGGTTTTTAGGTAAAATTGTTGAACGTCAAAGTCATGTAAATTATAGAGTAGCTGTTACGGTAGAACATTTTTAAAACATGTTGATCAGCTCGTACTCTATAAGTCTGCTACTGATTCTGTTTGTTCCGTTCCTCAGCCTAAAAAAAAAATACTTAGGTTCGTCACCTGAACGTGTTTCGGAAGCCCCTATGGGACCTGTCGAGACTTCCGTGACCGATGCTCCTAACATTGTAATAAATAGTTCTGAGTCTTCCGTATCTGTTGGTAGAAAATAATGAATGCCTTGCGAATAAAGAGCAGCCAGCTCTAGAAGTTTTACCTAGGCGTTACCCTGTAAGAGTTTTACGGAAACCTCCCGAGCGATTACAGTATACCTAGCTATTTTAGCGGAGGGAGAAAATGTGATGTATTATAAGCTCCACATTTCTTAGAATGTTCCGAAGTCGATGCAGCACTTCTTTCATATTTTTATCCAGTTCACTGTACTCTGCCACGGAATAAAGTTCTTCTTGTCCTCCCGTTTTAATCAGCACACACACGCAACTGTCAAGATATAATTCATGTAATACCTATTTGCATAGGTTTTTAGATTCAGTAAGATCATTTGTGCGCAGAAATATTGGATTGAAAAACTATATCAGAAGTTAGTTTATTTGCTACACAAATACCAAAACACATTGGGTAAAACTCACGTCATATATGTATAATAAACAACACAAATGATTTAATTCACATTGATTGATTCATTTTAAGATGTTTATAGCGTGCAAAATCATGACCAGTTTTATCATTTAGTAGCCACCATTTTCTTGTTGTTCGTCAGACCGTTGCTCATTTGCACAGTCACTTCCATGGCATATCCACAGAGGTGTGTAAAGGAGCCCGTTATTGGAATAACGGCACCTTCCTTTGCATCTTGATTCACAACCGCATTTAATTTGCTCAATCACAGCTGGAAGGGCTGGGAGTGAGAGACATTTCACAGCACCAAACCATTCTTTCTCTACAGCCCAGCTATTTTCTTCAATTGCAGGAAGAACTGGCCATTTGGTAATGTTAGATTAATCGCGCATTGCCATGTAGCTTGCCCGGTTGATGTGAGGAAGCGATTCAGCCCGAGCCGGGGGCAGCATCTCTCCCTCCCAGTTCTTTGAACGAACAGCTTCTATCTCAGAGCCGGGGGTGCTGTGGGTCCTGCTAAACTGTACACGTGGCACAAAAATTCTTCCAAGCCCTTTATGTCTGCCGGCAGTTCACCATTGTCGAATTAATCGGGCACTGGGTCTTCTCCGAGCGTTTTGAAGACCAATGACATGGCCATTTTCAACGCGTTTCATGCAGGCATCGACCCAAGTCTTTTTGGTCAAGCCCACAAGCTTTCCTTGACATCTGTGGCGTTCAATCACTCCCACTCGTTCCACCACGTCTATTTCCCTGTATTTGGTACCTTTGCCAGGTAAGAACTTTAGAGAGATCTGCTGTCCCAGCCGGCCACAAACGACCAAGTCAAGAAAAAGAATGAAGATGTCGGTGTTGGGTGACGAATCACTCACTTCTTTGCAAGGATTTCCCGTGGCAGAAGCCAGGACTTGGTGCGGAATCAGTGTGTCAGCGTCTTCAAGAGAATGGTCCGCTTCCAATCCATGGCCCTTGATTTTGGTGTCGTAGACAACCACAATCTTGAACGTTGCGTTGCCTGAGAAGAGTTCTAACAATGCCCGAGCAAACATCCCAGTCAGTTTACTCTTTGTTTTTGAGGCCGCAGAATCTCCTACAGAGATCTGATGATGGTTTCCAAAGCAGCCAGGTATTCTTCCCAGTCTCCTGAGCAACATGCGCTGATGAGATCCAAGAGACTGTCCAGTTGTTCGATATACTGAGTGAAAAACTCAGCCTAGTCGCCAATGCCTCCTTCTTCATGCGGCTTGAGATTTTCTGAGTACCAGGCCTGGATGTCTTCGAAGATCTCGATCATGTCAGGATTGCGTTCATGTAGAACCTTCTTCCGAGCAACACACTGGTCACTTACAGATCCAGAATAATGATTAGAGAACAAAGAGTCAAACATCATCATCATAATTATAGCCAGACTAGTTGTGATGTAGTACTCGAAACCTTGATTGTATGCATTTCCCCCATAGATATCACGGAGAGCTGCAGATGTGTAGATTCCAGTTTCTATGGCCCCAGTGTCGATACCACTCCCATTGACAGTTTTTCCGAGTGCATGCAGAGCAGCAAAAGCAATATGCAGAACATCAGCTGGGAGAATCCAATTGGTGTTCCAGCCTGATGGCTTAATCTGGAGTACACAGCTGTACAGATCAAAGTCAAGAGTTATAAGGAGTCTTCTTTTTGGGGCAGACAATAAATGCGAAGATCCCTTGTGTTAGCTTCAAAACCGTATGCAGTGTTGCATAATCCGTTTGGGATGTCTTAACCAGTGAGGCGACAACCTCTGACTTTCTGTGTCTTTGATTCTGTGGGTATTGGGATAGCAGCAGAGATTTATTCCCAGCCCATGATGGGTTGACTTCTTCCTTGGATATCTTCTGTCTCTCTTACGGATGCGTTCCTTTACTTGATCAATTTTAGGTTCATTAGGAACTTGACAATTTACTTCTGATCGATTTTATGGTTCCGACTTGGGTTCATGCTCCTACTGATCATCTTTGCAACTCTGATCTTCCGTTGAGTCATTTGGCCCCTACAGCTTGCATAATTATGTTGCACAGGTGCATGATCATGAACCCGCTGAGCTCTGTGCTCGGTTCGTTTCTCATTGCCCTTTTTTTTGTCCCTAGGCAATTTGCGAGTGTCCAAGTGTGAGTGAAGTCGCTTGTCAATATATATGAACGTTTGTTCAATGGATAAATCTAGAAACTAATAGGTTTGGTTTTGATGAATGGTTCTTGCAGATTCTATTGCTTCAAATGAAAGTGGTTGGTTGACAGGCTCTCTATCTTCTACTCGTTGGTTGTTGACTATGACTCTGCCATAAAATGTATTCCATAAAGTGTCCTTAACAAAAAATTATAAGGGTCTGAGCCCAAATTTGACTTCACCAATCATCGCCGTGTCATGTCTGAATACATACAAAAAGTGATATAAAATCATTATTTGATGTTTTAAATGAAAATGACCTTCACGCCAGGTTAAAAATAGCTCAAAAACTGCTGATAACACGGGCTGACTTCTTCCAATAGCTTTTAAAGTGTCAGAAATGGAGTTCTCAGCATTAAAAACCCGTACAGGCACCCTAATTATGTAAAAAGGCGATTTAGGATTAGTGAAGGCAGGCCTTGAAACAGTTTTCACTACTTCCCTAGGGGCCTGAAATGAAAACTGCACCTAGAGTTGGGTCGGGGGGAGGGGGGGGGGGCAGAAAATTTGAACCCCATTATTTTTTGTTAGCTTGACATAGAATCTATCAAATAAAACCGAAAAATCAATTTTAGCAAAAAAAAAAAAATCCTACGGGATTACACATCATAGCTACTACACTATGGCACTCGTTAGCTTCCGTGTCTCCAGTCTCCCTGTAGCTTCCTGGGTGTTCGCTGATGCGCGGCACGCAAAGCGGGCTTAGACGCGCTGATTACGTATCCAACGCGGAACGAGAATGGAAAGTAATTCAGCTGCTTATGATTGCGAAATTTTTGTCTGTGAGTCAACAATTGAATAGTCGTTACAAGCGCAGCATCAAGAAATGGTAATTAACTAATAATAAAACTGGGAAATATAGAATCTTTCAATTGCACAACTTTATATATATTCCCGTTTAATCAGCTGTCAAACAACAAAAAGGAAAAAAAATACATATATGCCCATTCCCACGAAAGAATAAAAATAATGTATTTCATGAGTAATGAAACTGCATCCTATCTCGTATTGCCGAAGTAACACGTGGAACGTAGTGAGACCACGAGGAATGTTGCCATTCGGAGATACCACGGAGAAATTTTACATCGGGCGAACGGTTCAAAGCTGAGAGCAAGAGGCCACAGGCTCTCGCAGTAACAAACCCTTTACATTTAGAAATAATTCGGTGCCGAACCTGTCAGTTCAGCCGCTGTTTTCTACCCAGGTCCATTTTGGCCTGAAATTCTTTGCCGGAAAACTGGAATTCGATAATTCGCTCGAGCAGTTCAGCACGAGCGAATTACGTAGTGGTAGGATCACAATCGCCATGCCCTTCACCTTAAGCCCAATTTCCCAATGAAATGGAAGCGAGGAGCAGATAAGTGGAATTGAGAAAACACAATCTAGCTTAAGATGTCGTCAAAAGTGGTTGTGCGTCGGCTTTTGTATGCATCTCTACTCGTGCACAATGCCGCCGCAATATAAGGGGCAGCTCCCGAGGGTAGTCAGCAGCCAGAGAGCCGCCGTGCCGACACGGTAGCAAGAACCGTCATAGACGGTAACCGAGAAGGTACTTGTTCTGTATCGAACATTTTCAGCGTGTACCAGTGCTGTGCGTTTTATTTTTATTTCTTAATGGGACCGCCATCGTCTGCGACAGACTAGAGTGAGGTCGAGAAGAAGATATACCGACACCACGGATAGCTCGTTGGACGCTGAGAAATCCAAAAATTGAAAACAACGACAGCATTTTTTAAATTCCGAGATAAATATTTCTCGAAGAAAATTCTATTTGTAGTTTTCGCGACGAGTGGAGCAACCCAATCCATAATGATTTGAGAATTGGATTAGGCCATGATCTTTGTAGTAACGACGCTTTATGTAATAATTGTGTTTTTAGCCATACAAACGAAATAATTTTCCATGGCGCGTGTTTCTCCTTTTTAATGATAATTAATCTCTTTTACCAAATCCAGTGTCGTTGGAGATCGAACCTTAGAAAGTCTACCTAATAAACAACTCATTCAACAAAATTTCCGTTAGCATTTACACATTAACTATCTCTGGATCACGAGATTACAAAGAAAATATTAATGTGCAGAACAATAATTAACGCCACACTTTACTGTTCAGGTTATTACTCGATCATCTGCCTAACCAGAGCCAATAATATGTGGACTGTTTATGCTTGCAGTATCACACCTGACGGACGCAACAGAGGACATCCTCGCAGATGACGCGGCCGCGCAAACATCAGTAATTGCAATGATGTGTTGTATGCCGCGCCGCTGCGTCGCTCAAAGGCTCCAGAGGCGACACCTGGTGATCGCTCATCAGTGACAGCGCCGAGATGAGATTAGGGGCAGAGTGAAAGTTGATGAGCTGGACTGTCTCCGCTGTCTCGCTGCCTCGTCTATCAATGCGGAGGCGAAACCTCGTAAAAGGTCTGACAACGGACGGGGCGCTATACAGGACGGAAATGTTGGCAAATGACTTTCTGATCGACTTCTTTGTATACATTTGCAAGTAAATTATTGAACAAATGTGTGTTATGGTAGCATTATCATTTTTAAGTTTAAGATCTTCCCAGAACTGCAAGGAAATGAGAGCATTGCTCGTGTTTAATGTTCACTGTCAGTGTTTGAAATATTGTCTTGGCGATTAGAGCGAATTACGGTCGTTTCACACGGGGTTGATTCCTGAAGATACTTTGATACATTTATTACGTGCTGTATTTCGTATTCTCAGGTTGAAGACAAGATGGACTGATAGTTGTTCACTGTATGGTAGTTAATGAATGGAACAGGAAAAGAGACGTAAATGAATAAGTGCGTGTTTGATTGGGCACTAAAATTAAGCCGTCGAGGCTTAGCTTTCCATAAACTTCAGACAGAAGCTTTAGCTTTGTCTCTTGGAACCGTGAGCCCAGTGCCAGAAGCTACTGGATTACGTTAATCCGGCTGAGAACACCATTTCGAGGAGCAAGACTGAATTTCTGAAAGTCTCAAGAACACTCGATAGAGGGTCAATGCCTGAAGCTCAATTGCACATTTCGAAGTCGAACACGCTCGAAGTCTCTCAAATGCTCAAAGGAGGCTGCGGCACGAGCGTCACAGCCCGGTACTGTATACTGATCAACATCCATAGAACATGTTATGATTCTTTCAATCGCATGTAGTCTGTGTGCAACGTTTTCCCCTCAGTTTTATTACTTCTTGAGTTGTAACCTCTGATAAGAAGGGCGGCATTTTATATTGGAAATGATTAGATTAGATAGGCGGCAGTAGACGGACCAACAGGCCCAATCTCAAAGAGACACCAAAACTTGCCCGGCCCTCTAGGAGCTATTGCTAATATGTTAGTAGCATATAAAAGACTGGGGAAAAGAGAAGGGGAAAAAAGAGAGGAAGGAGAAGAGTCTCAGCAAAAAAGACGATCATGAATGCACTCAACCATGGTCAATAGCAGCTGAATATGCGAAGTTAAAGATGCTAGACAGTGCAGTTGGAGCGGAAGAGAGAAGAAGACGGGTTTAGGAAGCCTCGGAGGCTTTGGCCGTTAAGAGTGTGCGACTCCTGGAGGAGGAATCCTTAGCTGTGGGGGTGTCTCTGCCAATGTATGTCAAGACGATTTTAAACGCATTGACTGATTCCGCACTAACAACGTCGGAAGGAAGTCTATTCCAAATGCTGATTATGAAATACAAAAAGAACTGCTGACTTAAAGTCGTTCTTCGAGCTTTGTGCTTGAGCTTTCGACCATTGTTTCCCAAGCAATCAATGAGGTCTCTTTCAAAGAGCCCCGTTGTATGTACGTCGTTGAAGCCATTCAAATACTTAAATGTTTCTATTAGCTACCCCCTGAGTAGTCTTTGCTCGAGAGAGATCAGACCCAGTTCCTTTAGGCGACATTCATACGGCTTGTTTCGCAGCTGAGGTATCAGTTTCGTTGCTCTGCTTTGGACTCTTTCCATGTTATCGATGTCTTTGCACAGTTTTGCGACCAGAACTGAACAGCAAAGTCTTAAGTGTGGCCGCACTAATGCCTTGTACAGGGGAGCGATGATGTACTTGGACTTGTAATCAAAATTTCTGGTCATGAATCCGGGTACTCTGCTTGCCATTTTCACACTCTTGTCAACTTGCTGACTGTGCTGTAGTTTGTTTGTAATTGTGATTCCCAAGTCACGTTGTTGGGTGACAGGAGCCAATTCCATCCCATTCATTTTCAATTTTCAATGGGGTTGAAGGGTTCACAAGCCCTACGTGCATTACTGAGCATTTTTCAACATTAAAGCTCATCTGCCACATTGCGCTCCATTCCATGAGGTGGTCAATGTCTTGTTGGAGCTCTGCTCTTTTCGTGTCAGGATGACATAGTTTTGTATCATCCACAAATTTGCTGATTTTACTACGGATGTTAATATCCAGATAATTGATGTAAATTGAGAACAGAAGTGGGCTACCTTGTGGAACCCCTGATGATACCTGCGTCCAGTCGCTCGTTTCTCCTTCGAGCTTCACTCGCTGCTGCCGAACTGTGAGCCATGCCCCGATCCATCGTAAGTAGTCTCCCTGGATACCATGGGTTTCCAATTTTTTCACTAGCCGTTGATGGAGAACATTATCAAAATAGTTTTGGCAATCAAGATACACAAGGCCTACATCCTTTTCTTCATCTTTAATATCCATAACTTTTGAGAATAAAGTCCAGAAGGTTTGCTAAGCAGCATCTTCCATTTCGAAAGCCATGCTGAGAGTCGGATATGAGCTGATGCATCCTCAGGTGGTCAGTGATGCGCTTTTTCAGGAGGCGTTCAATAGTTTTGCTGACGACCGATGAAAGACTGATTAGTCGATAGTTGCTGGGGCTTTTCTTGCCCCCTTCTTTTGTATCGGTATTACGTTAGCTAGCCTCCAATCCTGTGGAACTTTTCCCGTTCTCAGAGACCGATTAAATATTTCGAGCAGTGGCTTCACGATGACTGGAGCCATTTCTTGTAGTACACGGTAAGTATGATTATCTGGGCCAGTGGATTTGTAGACACTCAGGTGGGTCAGTACTTGAAGGATCTCGATCTCCGAGAAAACACATCAGTTTATAGAAGCAACTTGCATCGGTGCTGGTTCAGGAATATTCGTATCATTGTCAATAGTAATAGAGAGGTGAAAGAGTCGTTCAGAATTGTGGCTTTGTCTCTTAGGTCATTGGTGATTGCACCGTCAGGTCTTTTGAGCGGACTTATTGTTTTTTTTTATTCTTCTTTCATTCACATATTTATAGAATGCCTTTGGGTTGCGTTATGCCATAGTGGCCACGGATACTTCTTTTTCCCTTTTTGTGGTCCCGACTATTTTCTTTACATCCCGGCATGCCCTTATGTGACTGGCCCTGTTCTCCTCTGTTGGATTACGCTTCCAAGCTTTGTAACGCACTGGTCGCCTTGCAATGCAGCATTTGACTGTCCAATTCCTCCAGAGGGATCATTTCTGATACTAACTCGTTTATTTGGGATGTGTCGTTCAGCTGCTCTCAGGATACTCGTCTTCAAAATGTGAGAGCAGTGTTCAACACTGGCGTCTCTCATCGGGGTATCGAAGTCAGTTGTTCCTATTTCAGTGGGAGGGGAACACCCAGAATAATATTTGCTCCTACTCGAGCTGGAATCCAACCGTCCGAAAGTCATTGCAATGTCATATTATGAAATGAATGAGCAACTCTCATCCATTAGAATAAATCTGTAGTTTGGCGGATCCGTCAACGCCAGGATGCCACACTAGCCTCCCACAGTAAGGCTACACTAGCTTCCAACAGTGAGGCTACACTAGCCTCGCACTGTGAGGCTACAATAGCCTTCCACAGTGAGGTTACACAAGCCTCCCAAAGTGAGGCTACACTCGTGTCCCTCGGTGAGGTTACCCTAGCTTCTCACAGTGAGGGCTACATCGTTTGTGTCTCTTCTAACACTTGGACAGCCTCGTGCTATAAGTCCAACGATGGACATTATCCACTATAGGAGGGCTGTCCGAGAAATACCCAGCCTCCATCCGGGATGGGACACTTGATCACCCTCAAAGAAGGCCCTTGCAATTGCAGACACTCAGTCCAGCTGTCTTGCCTTCGGGAAAGCTTTTTTGAGATGGTGCGCAGCTCTTCCGTCGCGGTAT
Organism: Parhyale hawaiensis; assembly: GCA_001587735.2. Classification (NCBI taxonomy): domain Eukaryota; kingdom Metazoa; phylum Arthropoda; class Malacostraca; order Amphipoda; family Hyalidae; genus Parhyale; species Parhyale hawaiensis. Next base: position 4,011,443 of record LQNS02276882.1, read on the forward strand.
ATTGTGTCCTCGAGGGTCTCAGAACGGGATACTTTTAGAGTTGCCCTCATCTTCGGAAACAACCAGAAATGACACGGGCCTTGTCAGGTGAGTGGGGAGCCTGGCGAATATGCGGAATGCAGTGTATGGCCCGGAAAGTCTGGATCAGGTCTGATGAATGAGCTGCAGCATTGTCGTGATGCAGCAGCCAGTTGCGCGCGGCCCTCAGATCTGAAGCCGGAAGCACTAAAGCCTTGTAAAATTACGGTAACATAAACTGTACAGTTCCTTGAAGAAGTACCGATATCGCTGCTAAGATTTTGTCACGTTTCTGATACCGATCTTCACAACGTTATGATCAAAATGGGTTGAACTTTCACCGATGCATACCTAAGTTATAGACAAGACTCAAATGTTTGATCGAGGAGTAAAAATGTAAAACCTCAGCATTTGTATGGTTGCATTTGTGCCGGCAGCTGTAAAGTTACGATGCATGTAACTTTGCAAGTCGTTTGAGCATTCGGCCCCAGGTCTCTTGCGAAGAACTTCGTCATGACGATGAGGTAGGAATCTCCTTATTGGTGGTCTGCCCTTCTGGTTCGTACTCATGACGTACAAAGTCCTAGCAGTCGAAAAAAAAAACAAGCAGCATCACCTTCGCTTTGCTCTGAACCTGTCGCGTATTTTCGGGTTTGTAAATGGGGGTTGCTTCCGCTGCGATGACTCTGCGTTGATTTTTGTGTCGTACCCGTACGCACAGGAGTCAACCTCGTCATGCGCTATGTACGTTTGCGACTATTCTGAGTAGGTGCATCGGTGTGCGTGCAGGCGGCGTTCAAGTTCGTGTGCTGTGCTGCTCGCTGTATCGCAGATTAGGTTAGGTTGGGTAAGGTTAGATAAGTTAGGTAAGATTAGGTGGGGTTAGGTAATGTCAGGTTAGGTAATGTTAGGTTAGGTAAGGTTATGTTAGGTTGGGTAAGGTTAGGCTTGGTAAGGTTAGGTTTGGTAAGGTAATGCTAGGTAAGGTTAGGCTAGGCTAGTTTAGTTTAGGTAGTGCTTATTGTAGTGCTTCTCGTGGTTGTGACGCGGCAAGAAAGCTTACATGAGCGCACGCACAGTGATGAACGTACACATAATGGTGATTTTGACACCAGTGCTACCTGCACACAGTTCGATTTGAGTAACTCTCACTGCATTATCACAAAAAGTTGCTGTATCTTCCGAATGGTTTCTGCTTGGTTATCTCCAAGTTTCTGACAGAACTTGATGCAGTTTCGCTGTGTTAGAACGCGAAGGGGATGCTTGTTCAAGTGACTCTGATATATATAGTAATAATAAACATAAAAAATTTGAGTTATGACGTCATTAATTGAAATTGACATGAATTTATAAACAAATTAATCAGTTATGGCAATATTTGGAATTAAACATGTATAGTTTGATATGGGAAACTAACCAACAAATGACAATTGACACACAACAGCGTATAAAAAATGGAGGTGAGCCACGCCTTCAACCTACCTAAATATGTGTTGGAAAGCAGAGAATGCGAGGGTGAAGAAAACACACGATATAAACTAACACATTTGTATTGGCACCAATTAACACTTGAACGCGCCATAAGCAAAGAGCTGATTATCCGTCATTAATTATTATTATAAGGCGCGCCTGTTGAAAACAAAACAATTTCAGCTTAGTGGGAAACGAATGTTGCGCGTTCGACCTTGGCATAATGACATGTATACAATGCATGATTTAGGCCCGTGTCCAACGGTTTGGGAACTTTGAAAAAAAAAACACAGATTCAGAGCATATTTAGATGCATAACACTTGAAAATTATACTGTGACATCTTTAATGAAAATCATACGGTGACACGTTCAATTGAAATTTATACAGCGACATGTCCAATTCTCGATCACATTGCATGACTACGATCGACAATTAGAGCTAGTCAACATTTGATTACTTCACTAAATCTCTCTCCACTTTGATGGTTGCATATGATTGTAACATGTCTAGAAATAATTGACATGACTTGGGCATGGTTATACAGGAAAATCTTCATATTTACGAATCATCCTCGGCAACACGTCCACAGTCCAGTTACGATGGACATGAATATGTTCATATACATAAGTTACCTAGAAGAAATCTTATTATACACCAAGTATTCTACAAATCTTATTTATACATTTTGTCTATTACCCTCTTTTTTCTGCTCGCCGCTGGCGCATAACACACAATTATGCACTATGTTAGCATATTTTCAAGGAACTAGATACAACATAGAACTTACAGGTCACTTTAGTGAGTGTTCCTTAAGGCAATGGGCGCATGCAAGCTCCATACTCAATGGACACATCGCCGAGGACGAGGTTCAGCTTCTGGAGCTACGAAAAGCCTACCTAGGGGACGTAGACAAAGGAGCGAGCTTCAATTGGAGATGTAGACGATAGAACGATGCACGTACGCAGGCAAAGGGACGAAGACGCTGACACAGTGCACGCATCACTCGGGGACAAAGACCATGCATCATACGGGTATTGGGAATGATATGATTGAGCTCACGTCAAGAGGACGAAGACGCGACACGGTGCATGCATCACTTGGGGACGAAGACAAGGCATCATACGGGTTTTAGTGTAGGCGCATTTGTAATTTCGTGTATTTTTTTTTGTTAAAAGTAAAATCTTGCCTGATTTTTAAAGAAGGTATCATAAGCTTTTAAAAAAAATAGGGTGCCATTTTTTCTCAACATGCTAAGGGTATGAAATTCAAGATGG
>LQNS02276882.1:4074865-4095716 GCA_001587735.2 Parhyale hawaiensis
TTTTTCATTCTTTTGTTTTCTCCACCCGCTGGGCTGGTTGCGTGGGGGTTTGTTAACCTCATGGAGTTTCTCTGTTCCTACGTCGCCAGCCTGGTGTGATTTAATAATAATAATAATAACAATAATATGAAAAACAATAAAAATAAATTAGCTTCTATATTTTGTTTGAATCAGTTATGAAAATCATTACACGCAAACAGAGTGAGAGAGGTGATAGGGTAACAAGTCCAATAGCTACCTGTCAACCATGCAAGAAGCCGTCCACGATGCACTACAACACTTCCTGTGCATAAACTAGCACTGCTAGAAAGCCGTACATTGGCTTAAGCTGTAGGCCAAGTAGTGCCGCACCATCGCTGAAAATGACAGGTGAAAAAATTGAAAAAAATTTGGTGGTTTGCACATTTTCATGTTTTTAGTAAAAAAATGTAAAAACCACCACCATTTTTTATGTTTTTCACCTGTCATTTTCAGGAATGGTGTGGCACTACTTAGCCTACAGTTTAAGCCAATGTAGGGCTTTCTAGCACTGCTAGTTTACACACAGGTAGTTTTTCAGTGCCAAGTGGACAGCTACTCAGGATGACTTTTGAAATTATTTTTTAATAACTTCTACCAGTAATGAATTTTGCTACAAACTGGGTCTCATTTGGTAGGTTTAAATGAGAGCGACAAAATGGTGAATAGGAAAAAAATTCTAGCTTTTGATAATAGCTGGGCAATGAACGAAAAACTAACGACCCGAATTACCCCGGTATCTGATTGTATTCTGGACATCTGGAAAAAAAGTGTTGGAAACATGCTTTAAAATTATTTTTAGAAGCTCAAATGTCTACGGATGAATAGAGGTGTTCATCTTGTATGTTTTGATCATATTAATTTGTTGGAGCAAGTTTATTATGAAGTTAACCATATCTGCTCCAAGGCGGTACAATTGTTCCACCCTACCGTTTTTCGCTCACAGTTCTGCTCCCAGTGGTATTCATCGCCCAAAATTCCATGACATTTTTCAATTGAACATGACTATCAATAAAATTCTAATATACCTGCACATTACAGCCAAGAATATAGATGAACATAAATATTTCAGAGAATTAGATGATAACATTTCCGTGTATTTTTTATACAAAAAGAACTGTCGAAATTATCACTAAAAGACAGCAAGAAGGCTAGAAATGAAAAATAGAGGGAATTATATGTTCAGCTCGTGAAATTATGAAAATTGCTGCAGATATGCTGCCGGACTATTCATCCTGTACTGTCCGAAGATATTGTCTCATTATTCGAATTTAATTGACAGTAAAACTATTCTTAAGCATTATTATTTTTTTAATTAAATAGGCGAAAGAATAGTTGAATAAATTACTTTTGAGACTATGAAGAAATAACTCGGATATTCATAACGTTATAAGCATTTTTAATGGGCGGTACAAAATTTGTACCACCATGACGCTCAAGCAGCTGAAAAAAAAAATGGTACAGGGCTAACAGGGCTAAATATACCTGTGGAGTTAAGATTGAACTATATTTTTACTACCTATTGTATTTTTTTCAACAGTTTCTACAATTTTCTCAACTTTATTCTACAAACGTATAGGCCTGATTTGCAGGCAATGTCATTTACAGCAAATCAATGTTAAAAAAGTGCCCATAAACTTTTTCATTGACAAAGTAGTGTTGAGGCGGGCAAGTAATCGCAAAATCCCGCAAGTCCTGATAGCACTATCATGAGGTAACTGTCCTATAAATATTTGTGGCTGACGGAATTATATAAAAAGTTATCAAGGAAAAATGAGCGAACACTTACAGACTGTAAATAGGTTAAAAATGCCATTCCAAGACATTTTTCATGAATACCAATTTATTAGGAAATGCTTAGTTTTTGAGATATTTGACTTTAAAGTTGCCATTATTTTCCTATGGGAGAAAATACCCGGAGACCGCAGATGAGCCTGAACTCGCCGAAACTGACCTGGTTAGGTTAGTTTAGGTTTGTATGGGATCACCGGCTATTTTCTCCCATAGGAAAACAACGAGAATTTTAAAGTCAAATATCTCGAAAAGTAAGAATTTGCCAAAAATTCGTGTTCATGAAACATGTCATAAAATGGCTTCTTTTTCAAATTTAAAGTGTAAAAATATAAAAAATTCGTGGCAGACCTAAAACCGATATTTACCGTTATAAATTGTGGGCGTTATTTTTGCCACTAAATGTGGCGACTCATCAGTGGAAAAGTCAACAATCTTGATGACGCATTTAACACACTCTGCAGTCTGGATCAATGTTCGCTCAAATAAGACCCCGCTGAAAACGCCCAGCCTCACTTGAAACGTCCAGAGACCAGTTCCAAATGGTAGCATTATTGCGCGCCATGGCTGTAATGGCGTATCTTACATTTCTCTCACTAGGAACAACGGCAACTTTAAGCCAAATACCTTTAAAAGTAAGCATTTTCAATGAAAGCATTCATAAAAAGCCTTTGACTAGACTGCAATGTGTGTCAAATGCGTCGCCAAGATTGTGACTTTTCCATTAATGCATCTGATGTGTTGCCACATTAACCATAAAAAATAGCTTAATTTAGGGTAAATCTTCGCCGGACATACTAGGCTATATGTCGACGACAATAGTGAATTTGATTGGAGTGCATTAATAAAATGATACCTTTTCAACTTCTACTTAAGCTCTAATTCCACAAATCTCTGTAACTGTTTTAACAATAGTAGACTAGCCTAATTTAATATGATTGTCTCTTGCCTCACCGATAGATTGTTAAATGTAAGCATTTTCAATGAAAATATTCTTGAAAAGCCTTTGTGACTAGACTGCAATGTGTGTCAAATGTGTCGCCAAGATTGTGACTTTCCCATTAATGTATCTGATGTGTTGCCATAAAAAATAGCCTAATTTTGGGTAAACCATCGCCAGTCATATTAGGCTATATGTCAACAACAATAGTGAATTTGATTGGAGTGCATTTGCAAAATGATACCTTCTTCAACTTCTACTTAAGCTCTACTTCTACAAATCTCTGTAACTGTATTAACAATAATAGGCTAGCCTAATTTAATATGATTGTCTCTTTCCTCACCGATAGATTGTTACACTTTTTCACAAAGAGTAGCCCACATCTCATTCGAGAGCACCAGCAAAGCAAAGTAGGTTTGACTGTAGCTTTGTGGCACAGCCCTAGGAGACCTCAGACCTGAAAGCAAAAGGTATTGAAGGCCTAGCGCACCGCCATAGCAGACCAGCTCGTACTATGCTCTCGGTTCACAACTGGAAGTAGTAGAAATGAAATTGTTTATATTCAGAACAATTAAATTGGGAAACATAAGAACCACATCAATTGAAATAAAGGGCTGGCCAGTTTGAAGGGTTACGCAATGTTAGGTACACACGAATTACTAGGTTAACTAGCTAAGCTGCAAGTTAGTTAGCCTATGCGGTCAGGGGCTAGCGGACTGCCTGGAAACACAGGCCACAAAATCACATTATCTCGTTTGAAAGTACAGCAGTCCACGACACTTGATACAGTATTCACTAATTCACACAAGCGAAATAAACTATAAATAACGAAAATGCTACGACAACGTTTTAGCTTGAGCTAATTTCTATTTGAGCTCAACTCAACGTGCTGTCATTTTCATGAAAAGCCGAAAGTCCTTTAACATACATTAGAATTGTTTTAAAAATTGCAGCAAGTTGAGAAATCATACATGAAAAGACACATTTTCAACAATGTTGAACATTTATTACTTCTACAGGCTCAATAAATGACTATATGAAAATTTTCACATCTCTGAATGCTAAGGTCATTGCGTTTCGGTTTTTCATGTCAAGAGCATTATGCTACGTATTCTTTAAAATGCGATTTATGTGAATTGCATTACATTTTATTAAAAATCTAAGCTGATTGTAATATTTACGATTGCTTACTTAGGTAAGTAATATCAATCAAATTTATAGTTTAGCAAAAACCACGGGGAACCGCAATCATGATGTCAAAGATAGTTAATTTCAAATGGTCATATTTCTCATTATTTCTTTTCTATACAGGTTTCGAGGTTTTGTACTGATTGAGAAATAATAATTAAATGTAACGATACCAATTTCAGTTACCTCAGTAGAATATGGTCGAAATAGTCAATGCCCATATACACAATCGATTCTCTGGGTCAAAACCAACTTACATAAACGACGGTTTGTGCGACGAAATGACGATGGTTTTTCACTCCAGTTTAATAAAGCTGTTTGCGTTTCCGTGTTTATCATCCGATTTTGTCGTTCATGCTCCAAAATGCTTCTCTATGACTGCGGCCTTGACGGCGGCCCTCCTGACGGCTCTTTATAGCTACCCTCTACCAGTCGAGCCAAACGATAACTTGGTTGATTTTTTATCAACACTTAGAAACATCTGTTCGTGTCGGCGCGTTTATCAACCGATTTTTGTCGTTTTCAATTGGTGAGTGTCCGCCCAGTCTATGAATAGTGCAGTCTGTCATAGGACCTTAATAGTTATACATGGTAAACATGGTAATTCGAATAGCTACTGTAAAAGTTGGTTGATTTTTTAACATACTTAATAAAGCTGTTTGTGTCGACGTGCTTATCAACCAATTTTCTTTTTCAATTGGTGAGTGTCCAGTCAATGAATAGTGTAGTCTGTGGTAGGTCCTTAACAGTTATGCACAGAAGACATGGTAATTCGAATTACATAGATAAATATTACAACTAACTACTACTATATATATTATCAAATCATTTTCAAGTTCATGTACCTATAATTAGGAAGCGTATTTCAAATTTCGATAGGCATGTATGTACACAAATACTTGATGAATTTCTGTCTGCCAATAAAAAATATAGAGCTTTTTTTCAGCAGTTTCAAAATAACATGTATGGTCATATATACTTCACGCCATTTGGTTTTGAACTTATTGAACATTTGGTTGAAAAGACCAAGTACTGTGATGCTAACGAAATTTTTGAAGTCATAATCATCAATTCGAAATGTAATTACAACCAAGCATGTTCATTTAATTGGTTCGTAGAAAGAAAAAAATTGGTCACTGCAGCTATATCGCGGTATCTAAATAAAGTTAGGTAATAATACTATCCTGTTCTCTGAGTGTATCGTAAATCTCACTACCACTCATTCACAACGGTCGAAGTGTTAACCGCAAACTAAGCTTGTGTTTTGCCCCAACCAAGCAGTGTCTTTTACGATTAATTTTTATTCCTTCGTAGCTAGAATATTACTTCGTAAGTGATAAGAAACCGGGTGTTTTTCATCGTAAAGAGCATACTTTCCTGCATGTAGTCTATTACATAGTTATGAAATTGTGGGCCATCATCATGGTCGGTGAAGTGAAAATTAATTCCACTAGCTATTACCAGCTTTTTTGAGTGAAACACTTTTTCCCTGCTCATTTTTCAAGAGCAACAAATATGGTTTTAATTTCACTATCTTCTGGTAAATTACAAACTTGAAATAAAAGTCGAATTAAAGTTTGACGTTTCGGGAATTTTATCCCATTTTCAAAAACCTAATAAAATCTTATAAGGATACCTAACAAAAAATTTTTATTTAAGAAGACCTAAATTGTGAGGGTGCTAGCAGGGCGGGACCTAGAGAGCGAATGACCACGGTGCGCTATGGGGTCCTCATATAAGCGTCGAGCGGCACGGGAAGCGGAGGAAAAAACGGGCGAGTGCAGTCGGAGGAAAAAGCGGACAAACCAAGCTGTGAGCAGAGACACAGAACAAGACATAGCCTCAACATTTTGACCTCAGCTGTACCTCTTCACACTATCCCCGACTAACTAACTACACATCTGCTGACTGTACGGGAGCTGGCGCCCGGCCCCTGCTCACAGCTTGGTAAGATATAAATCAGTACTATATAATAATTCACGTCGTGTTTTTATTTATTTATATATTGATATCTTTCCTGTCACGCTCTATGGGAATAAGAACAGAGAAAATTCAGATTTCAAACTGTAAAAAAAAGTGGAGTACCTTGCAATCTTTTTCTTCGGCAAAAAAAAGTTGGGTACCTTGCAATCCTTTTCTTCAGTATTAGGTAAGGGAAAAATAGAACTAATAAGATAGGAGAAAATTCAGATTTCAAAAGGCGAAAAAAAAAGTTGGGTACCTTGGAATCTTTTTCTTCAGTACTAGATAGGGGAAACATGAGGAAGCCCAAAAGACGGCGGGGGTATTGGTGAAGTGTTAATTTTTTGCCGTCATTTATAATGACGGCACGGGCCACTAGTAAAGTTATAAATAAATAAATAAAAAGACGACGTGAATTATTATATAGTACTGATTATTTTACTTTAAATTACACACGATTTCTATGATTTTTATTGTGTTCAGGATGTAAATTGGGTCAATTTAAAAAAAAAATTACATGAATAACGTTTTCGTCGCATATGCTTAGTTTTCGAGTTATATGACTTAGAAGTTACCATTGTTTTTCTTTGGGAGAAATTACCGGACGGTCCCAAACAAGGGAAATTAAGGTTAGGTTAGGTAAAGTTAGGTACGGTTAGGTAACGTTTGGTACCGTTTGGTAAAGTTAGCTAAGGGTAGGTAAGGTTAGGCAAGGTTAGGTAAGGTTAGGTAAGGTTATATAAGGTTAGGTAAGGTTAGGCAAGGTTAGGTAAGGTTAGGTGAGGTTAGGTAAGGTAAGGTTAGGTAATGTAAGGTTAGTTTAGGTTAGGTTAGGTTAGGTTAGGTTAAGTAAGGTTAGGTAAGGTTAGGTTAGGCAAGGTTAGGTTAGGTTCCTTTTAGATCGCTTGAAAGCCTGTAATGAAATCGGCTATTTTCTCCCAAAGGAAAACAAAGGGAACTTCAATGTCTAATATTTCAAAATTTATTCATTTGCGACGGACACGTAATACATGTAAGTTGTCTTAAGTTCACCCAATTAACATACTGAAAGCAACAAAAAAAAAAGCAGAAAAAAAACACGCGTAAGTTAAAGTAAAATTTACCGCTGTGCTTTGCATCAGAGCTGATTATCTACAATCATCATGTATGGAGGCATTCGTTTCTGAAGCACTAGTTCAACCACTTTCAAAATAGACATAGCCACCGTTATACGGCCACAATTGCTCATGTCTGACACACTTTTTGCTTTTGTTAAAATGTGTGGTATTATAACCTTCACCAAGCCAACTGGGAGGAAACCGAAAGCAAAGCGACCAGTGAGAAAAATTGCAATGAGTGTTATTAGCCTAGGGAGGTATCTTTAAAGGGGTCTAATTTATACCAGACGCCCGCTACGCTGTTACATATAACTATAGCCCGGACATTGCTTGACATAAATGCATAAAGCTTATTTTGCCTAAGCTGCTTTAAAAATGATAATATCTTGTAGCGCTTAAAATCCTTGTAAGCACCATCCAAATTTTTGCTAGCGCCTAAAAATTTTTGTTAGCGCCTAAAACTGTTTGTTAGTGCTTAAAATTTTTTGTTAGCCCTTAAATATTTTTGTTAGTGCTTAAAAATGTTTGGTGGCGCTCAAGTTGTTCCTGCAATTAGCCTACGTTTAAATTGTTAGGAGACCTTTTCTAATTTAGGGAGTTATCGTATACTATTTACTGCGCGCAACAAGCCAACAACATACGAGAACAGCGCGTACATAAGGCGTCTTTTTGTGGCCACATTCGGGATCAGAATCACCGTGATCATGATCATTGCGATAACTGAAAAGCACAGAACATTCCAATGATTTTGTAAACAAACCAGAGACGCCATGTCTTTTTTCAAAATTTTTATTCCAATCGTATTCACACAAAAGACGGTGGAAAACTGATTTTTAGAAACTTTTATTTATTTTGAAGTCAGTGAATAAGTGAACTAGCAGTATTTACTGTATTTTGAACATGCACAGGCATAAAACTAAAAGCGTACGTACGCCAAAGTTGCGTTGCAACGCAATTTAGTAGTCGATTGCGCTGCACCTCCCTAGGCTTCGGCTCGGGCTGAAAAGAATATGGAAAAAATGAATAGGGTACGAGTCGGTTTTTTTTTTGCAGTTTGTACTTTATAACAAGCAACAATGGTGAAGAATTTAGAATACTTCTTACTTCCGTGTTAGTTTACAGTTGCCTGACATTCAAGCACCATCATTAGTAGTCACGGCAACGAGACGGCCGAAGGGAATAGCGATAGTGTGCCCACGCTATAACGAAACTATAATCTGGAAGTTAGTAATGCAAACAATCATAATAATATTTATCTAATTTATCCTTAAATATAAGAAACATCTCAAACTTCGCATTTCAAATTTTGAATTTTTGCTTGTCTAACGGCTGGAATTGTTTTTTGATCATGCATGACGAGCCTGATAGTGAAATCACGACGCGATCAATTTTCACCAATGATCATGGTTGATTTCCATCAGAATCCGTCAAAAAGTGGTCAGAAAAACGCACGGATCATGCGGAATAAGGCTGAATGATCCGCAAGGTGGTCACAAAAGACGCCTATTGACACTCCATGCATTTCACGGTGCTATGTGGCACAACTCTGAAAAAAAGAAGGTGTAGCTTCTGAAGCTGTGCTCACGAAGAGCCCCATTTTCCCAACAAACTTGTAAACTTTTTTCAAGCTAGCCTACGTCGACTGAGTTTGTTTAAGGACTGAAATTAACTTACAATTTCTAACTGGCTTTTGCAACTGTTGCTTATCTTGAAAATAATTTTAAATGTTCTTTCTATACCGTCACCGAAACTTTCAATTACGAATTGAGGCAAATTTGTACGCTTACAGCCGGAAAAAGGCCAATTCCATCATGGGCTTTACTTTTTGTTACCCAGAGTGGAACACCGAAGGTCTATGCCCCGAATAACGCCCGCTTAGAGTTGTTTTTGGGTGGTCATGGCTCAAAAATATTTAAAATATCCTTTTTTTTTTTTGTTTTAAGCGCTTATAATAGAAAAATTTTGGTGCCTATTTTGCTTTTTTTTCGCCTACTGTACAATGTCCAAATTCGTCATAATAAGCGCTTATTTTGGGTGCTATACTTGCTTACTTTTACTGCTTAAAGCACTTAAACCGTTGTTTCTGTATAAAAATGTCATTATATGAACTTTGAAGAAAGTTTTCTATGCATTGAACACCATGTACGCCATTTAACGGGAATACGTATGCATTGAACGCCATGCACGCCATTGAACGGGAATACGTATGCATTGAAGGCCATATACGCCATTGAACGGGAATACGTATGCATTGTATGCCATGTACGTACGCCATTGAACGGGAATACGCATAGCGGGGAGACACGGATTTCTCGTGGAAAAACTTGAGTGGATCTTGTCCTGGTGGCGTACACCGCCTTTTCATACTCTAGTCGCTGAACTGCTTCCATGTACTAGAACACTGCGCGTAGCTTATTCTGGCAGATATTTCGGAAGCAGCAGAAGCATGCGCAGCAGTTGGAAGACGGAACTCATACCGGACGGTGAGACGCTCTCACCTGTGGCTCTACCTGCAGCCTTGGAGGTCACTTCTCTATTTACATTTTCCTGTCCTGTGGGAATACGAATTACAGGCCCCTCACTGTATGCCTGTATAGTTCTGAATCTGCCGCTCAATCCATTTATTATGAATCTTCAGCTTGATTACGCAACATGAGCCAGTAAACTTTGAGGCCCGGCTAGCTTGGGACGTTTCTCGGGACGGCATAGAGACTTCGCTGCACCAGCTCAGCACGTGAACTTTGGAGGATGACTCCCTGTGGAGGTGTGTTGAAAGGGTAGTGGGCGCTGCTCTTTCGACTGTTCACTGGGTTTTCTTACGAGCAAGCGTAATTTTTCTCCTCTATCCTAAGTCCCGCTCAAATAATAGATAGCTCCTGCACAGCCCTAAAAATTTGGGAACTATTATAGCTATAATTGTACAATATTAATATTTCGCGATTTTCACTCTGCTTATTGTCTGCATCGGATCAGACCGTAAAATTAGAGGATGTAGACATATTTCTCTTCATTTCTCTAATGTGCTAGATACGTTCCTCTGTTATGGACATGTTTTATATATCTTATGAAAATGATAATAATAAACATAATGATGATGATAATAATAATAAACAAATGATAATGCAAGTTAATAAGCAGTTATTGAATTATTACATGAATCAAGAAATAATCAATCACAGTCATTGTACAAAGAACCGGTTCATTCAGACAAATTTTGCGTCCATAATGGGAAGGAGAGTAAGCCCTTCCAAACATATATTATAACTTACATGATTGGAAGCTCAAGTGGTGAAGGATTAGAGATACACAGCTTTGAATAACAATTGCTTATTACGCATAGAAACAGGTTAGAAATGGATATTTATGGTCTTTTTAGTTAACACTGCAGAACTCTGGAATAATGCAATTGTTTGCGCGGACTCCACACCTGTGGTTGTCTATTAATGAAATATGTGTAATTAACATTTCAAAAGTCATCACCTTTGACAAACTCATAGATGCTGCCCGTGGAAGGACTTCCATTGAACATACTTTTTGCGACAGCGTTAACGATTTTCAGACTGAGGTATCTTTCCAATATGACACAAATGTAAATAACTTTTAGGGCAGGAAACAGAAAGACCGCTGGCAGGAATTACAATATAAGAATATCCGAAGATACACATATATGGCTATTCGATCAGGTTAAGGCCCCGCTGGAAAAAACCTCCCTATTTTAATATATATGAACTAAATGCGCGATGCCTTCCACAGGTGCTAAAAGCACGCACTTTGCCTTAACGTAGTGCCGAACATACATGGCAGCATCTGAACAACTTACACTATTTAAATGTAATGATTACCTATGCTTTTTTGCCATTTTTTTCTTTTTACTCGCAACCGCAAAACACCGATTTTCTTAAGCAACTGGTGGAACTAGTACTACGAGTATTTAACAACCTTAATATTACCATACTTTCATCGATCGGCCGCACGCCGATGTTCTTTGTACACTTTGTGGCCTGATTTGCAATTGCAGAACAGCGTCGACTACTGAAGTCTGGAAATCCCATTTGTTCTCTGGCATCAGAAGATATACATCACTTCTACGCAACATTTCTTCGAGTAACTTCTCACGGAGCACGTTATTATTCGCTGCAGTTGTTGTGCGACGCACCGTTGTAAATGAAGCCGCTCATGCTGGAAGCTGGTGCTGGCACTGCACTAAATGCTAATAAACATGAAGAGGCAGGACTGGGACAAATATCGTCGCTGGCATTACGCATGGCGAATATTGATGGTTTCATTGACATTAGCACACGGGTATCCACCATACTGTTTGTGCACTAAGTGCTAAAAAACGTAAAGAGGCAAGATTGGGACAAATATCGTCGCTGGCATTAGCACAGACGTTAGCACTGATGATTTCATTGACATTAGCACACGGGTATCCACCATACTGTTTGTGCAATGCACTTGACTGATACTTTCCGCGGCAATCTCTATTTAGCAACACAAATTGATGCAGTTTATCGCTTGCGTCACTATCTGCCGCAATTATAGAAGTGCTAACACATTTTTTCGTATGTACCGATCACACTCATGGGAAATAAGTGATACAGTATGAAGCGGCAACGCTCCAACACACCCTCACGGGTGGCTGGGCCGCCTAACTCTGACCCCAATACCCTCACTCACAAAGACGCCGGGCCTTCTCTCTCAGACACAACCTTTCTTTTAAGCGCTGGTACAAGCTCTTTGGTGCACGGATTTTGCGCTGCCAACCGCCCTCTTCTTATTGGAGGCTCTCTTGCGATTGCCAGCTCAATCTATGTAGATTCTCCTAAAGAATACATGCATATTTTACTATACTAGCCCACTATATATAATGTGCTTTTCACAATTATTATTAACAACATGGATAATACTACTTCCAGCCAGTTAACAATAAATTTCTAACCACTAGGCACGTAACTCGTTCGTTACCGGTTTTCTCGCTGGCGTCTCTTAGCACGGACGCCCTGCTTCCTCGTCGGCATCCCCGTACAATGGTCGCAGCGTCGATTACTGCTGCTCTGCTAAACACCTTTTTTTGTAACCTACCTGCAAAGAATATTTTCTACCTTGTTCACCCTTTGGTAACCTTGACGTTTTAGTGCTAGCCAGAATGTGTTTCTTTCTTTTCATAATATATATATATATACTGTATTATATTTTTTCTGAAAATTTGCCTTTTATTCTAATTAATTTTTAAGAATTTAACAGGCCAATTCTTTTATATATATGCTTGTCCCTACCTGTACGACTTTTTTCGTAACATCTCAGGCATTAGCGCAGTTAATTATTAAGTTAGGTTCGCCCCTTTTCTAAGCGGGCAAGTCAAAACTGCCATGTGACTTCAAACGGTGCTGCGTTATTTAGGCCATTGGCAAAAGGATTATCTATTTTGTCCTTTACTTGACTGTTTTTCTTCTAATTTTTCGCCTTTCCTTTCAGCCTGCTGTGCCCTTGCGTATTTAATAGACGTTAAACGCCTGCGTGCATGGGCTTCAAGTTCTCGTGAACTATTGGTAGGTCCTTCTAGAGGCGGAAAGCTAGTGATATTTATACATTATTAGAGAAAATTACAGTAAAGGAAGTATTTACGTACACTGACTAATTTTTGCGTGTGAATTTTAGAAAATATAGCGAACACGCTTTTTCAAATACAGGTTGCCCAGTCTTTCTTGACTGCGCAGAGGCTAACTTTAATATGGGTTGCCAAATTTATTCTTGAATGCGTGGTTTCTATTTTTAGGATTTTTAGGTTAAACAATTTCTCAAACGCGTGGTTCCTATTTTTAGGTTGCGCAATTTCTCCAATGCGTGTTTCCTATATGTTGCACAATTCATTCTTGGGCTTGGTTGGTAACAGTAGGTGGCCAGTTAATCTCCCTGCCAACGTGCAACCAGTAGGTTAATTTATTCTCTTTGCTACGCGCAACCTGTAAATAACTAACCCTTTTTTTTACGGCATATTTATAGCAGCCTAATGCTGTAATATGAAAGCTATTATGTTGAATCAAGTTATTATCTTTCTGCACAATAACTCTGAAGCTTTCTTAGCCACATTCAACGCATAAATATCAATTATTCGAGCTTCAGCGTGTCCCGCTTGTGTGCAAATTTCTCCCTTATAACTGAAGCCGTAACAAGTTTTTACGTTAGAAACTTGAATTTGTATTTCTGGTGTGCAGGTTTTTCTTTTCTTGGTATCGGGATGTCTGGGAGGTCGCCCGTTCGTTCTCGGAACTCACCGAGGGCGGACTCTCCCAGTTAAGGACGGCACAAGGATCCACAAATTATAATTTTACGCCATTGGTGTAATGACAAGAAATATAAGCTTAACTAACTCTTGATGTGTAATTTCCCATCCGGAATATTTTTTAGAGTTGCTTAATGTCCGGGCTCTACATATAACTATCGTCATACAACTCTGGCGAACACAGTCTAGCTCAACAATGTCCCTCTCCTTATTTAATTTTATGCTCCTCGTCCACCGTAACGCTCCTCTAACCAATTACTCGTCATCTAACGCTACTCTGTCCAACCTAGTCTAAACTGACGCTCCGGACTCAACCTATGCTCCTCCTTTGATCCAACACTTCTTATATCGCTTGAGGCTCCACACCTAACGTAACATTCCTCATCCAACCTCACGCTTCACTTCTAACCTAATACTCACAGCTCACACTCTCATCTAACACAACAGTGTCTGACTCAACGTGCTTCAGCGCACGTTCCGTTCTTCACCTAACCATACGATCTACATACGTCTCACCCAACGCTTCTCAATAATAACATGTCTGAATCAACGTAGGTACCTTCTTTTCCCATTCCTTTCCATTCGTTTTGGCTCTCCTTCCATGACGGCGTTTCACCAATCTCGTTTGCTTTCAATGTCGCATCAATTTATCACTTATTCGATTGCTTGAACCATTAAAATTCCCCAGTAATCACTTACTGCATTACCTTCGTCAAGGAGGTAATGTTATTGTCGGAATTTGTCTGCTTGTTAGCAAGATAACTCAATAAGTTGTCGGTGGATCTTATGATATCTACGCGGAACGTTTGACATGTTAGGAGGAATAGACGATGAAATTTTGATGAAGATCCGTCCAATCATTTTTCTGCCTATTTTGTTAATAACTCTGGCGTTTATCAATGAATCTTCATGCATCTTGCCGGAATTGTTGACAATGTTACGAAGAGCAGCTGGATAATTTTTTTGTGATCATTTGCTAGTCCGTTTGCCTAAATGTTTGTTGTTATGTTTGTCAGAACATAACTCAAAAACGTATGGACAAAATTCGATAAAATTTACCGGAATTTTGAGATAGGTTAGACGGCAAGAATGAACAAATTTTGATGATGAGCAGTTTGTTCTTTTGTCTGTTTGACTACATATTTGCTTTAGCGTTTGTCAGAAGATAACTGAAAAAGTTATCGACGGATCTTCAAAAATATTACAGAAATTGTGTCATTAATGTTAAGAGAAACAAACGACCTGATATGTTTGTGGTGATAAAACGGAAATCCTGGTTTCAGTACCAATTTGCATTTTTCATTAACATTGCCTTGCTTGGCGGAAGTGTTCGCTCTCCGAGTGCACTGTTTTTTATTGTTTATGTATGCATTGAATAGGTAGTAATACTAACGCACTCTTGATATCAATAAACAGCTTTTTTTTGTTAAAAATGGCGGGTTTTCTCTTATCAACCAGTTTTGCGCTACTTTTCTACGACATAGCTGTTTCACTTACATACCACTTCCCGCTACTTTTCTGTGACATAACTGTGTCATTCCCAGTTTCTTTGTACCTGGGCCGATAATAACTAATAAATGAGCATAGACAGGCATTCCATCAGTATTTTCGCAGGAAAATTTGCGACTTAGTCGGTACGACTGTGTTTAATAATATGTACCAGCGGCACGTGTGGAAATCCCATGATTGAATAAAGTCTATACATTCCAAAATGAACGAGACAAGGATACGCTATCGCAATTTACCCGAGTTTAACCTAGTACAGCTCTTCTAACGTAACACACCCCGTCTAAGTTAACGCCCGTCACTTAGCCCTGACGAACTCTTTCTAGCTCAATAATGTCTGTCTAACCTGACATAATAATTGTATTGTCTGCGCAAACGTAACTCGTGGTTGACCCGCGAGAATTCCACGATTAGTTAACGTTCTCACTTTTAGGATGCAGCAATCCTAAGCTGCGCTATTATAACTCATTTAGCTGAACCTAACGCAGCTCTTCTAACCTAACCTACTCCGTAAATAAAGGCAGTCAGAGGGCACAGCCGTCAAAAATGACGGCAGTAATTTTGTGATTAGGCTTCTATTGTTCCGGTTCCTAGTATAGGTTTTGCTGTAAAATAGGTTTCATCCCTGCAGGCCTGGTCTTTCATTCATGAAACGCTAGTTGTACAACCATGATTTTGCATGAGCAAAATATCCCCCTGCAAGAGAAGGCTCGAATACCAGCTTGGAATTGGGCAAACGTTGAGCAGCACTTAAAAAATATAGTTCAGTCAAAAGAATCCACCGGAACCGTTCAGGGCTTACCGTAAACTGGATACCAACAGATAGTTGAACCTCAAGCGTCGAAATTTTGGCTGCAATGTAAATTAATTATAAAAAAAAGTCAACTCAGCCTGAAGTTTCAACTGCTTCTAAGAGATGCTGCTAAAGCAAACATAAGTGAAATGGATTACGCACGAAAGGAACGAAAACTCTAACCAAAATTAAGTTTCTCGAACAGCTAAGAAGAAATTCATCTAAAAAGATATGCGACATAGCTTATGCCCGACAGGATAAAAAACTCTATCAAAGGTATTGCTTTAGACGAATCGCGTCTAACGAAACACGGGAACGTTTCTCCGTACCCACCCGATGACGGTGCCATGGATGCAGGTGAAACCTGTTCAAATTCCACAGAACAGAAACAATGTTCTTCAGTGATTTATCAGACCCGTGTCATCCCAATTGCTCCTATCTATGTAACGCTGAAGGAACCTGTGCAAATTAAATTGAAAAGAAGAATTGTTCCTCATTATGACGCCCTCTGAACCGTATCATGCATACAAAGATTGGAAGATGTCCAAAGTCAGGGAGTGAATCTTCTACCTTAGACCTGCAAGGCGTAGCAGCTAAAATATGAACTTGACTCCTCCTATTCTCCTACAGCGCATCTTAACTACGTATCTGGCTAGCTCTATTAATTAAGAATGTCGAGCGCCACAAGCAAAGCGAATATAATATGTTGTTAAAGAAATGAAAAGCGATAGATAAGATACGAGTGAAATGGTGTCATGTTTTTGCTATGAAAGTGACTGAAATTTTTTCAAGAGGCGCTAAAGAAGACAGCTATGATTGAACTTCGTTCCAGCGAAATTCAGAGCTTCTTGCAAGTTGAAGCTGCCGCTAACAGTGAAAAGCGTAACGTGCAGATACATGAACGGGAGGACGGACGTATACACTGACGCACGGACGGATGGAGCCTCAAGCAGAATTATAATATATATGTTCGTAGTCAGGAGACTGCCTTTATAAATACAGCTCCAACTGTGACACACTTTGATGCCTTCGTACGATGAATTAAAAAAAAAAAACTTTGAAGAGAGCTACAAGTAGCTGGAACCTGCCGAAATTCACCAGAACAGAAGCATTGCTTTTCATTGATATTAATTTTCAAAGCCATACCATACATACGAAGCCCTGTGTGAAGTGTGAAAAAAGCTCAACGTTAGAATTTATAGCACTTCTACCTATGACCTACAAGCAGTTGCAGCTTAAGTTATCAAAGCTTGACTATTGTGCTTCCATGCCCAGATATCCCAATGCTCTATGTAATACTGAGAGCTTAACGGTTGTACAAGCGCAGGAACGAACTAAAAAAGGAACGGAGGGAGAAACCAACAGAATTACAGTATAACATGACTAGATGAACCCAGGGCAAATTCCACGGTCATTAATGTCTTAACTTTTTAAAATTTACAAAATAGAAGCCATGCTCGCATGACTTGTCTTAGATTCACCTAATGCAGACCTTCTAGCATAACGCACCCCTTGTATGGTAAGGCTTGTAACTTATGCCTTTTGAACTCTGTCTAATCCGCCAAAGTCCGTCTATCCCAACACATATCGTCTATGTAAGCTAACGTCGCTCGTCAATCCGAATGCTAGATATCTAGAAGCATGCCGCACGACCTAACACGCTCATTTAACCTAACGCTACTTGTTTAGCCTGGTGCACTTGATCTGCCCTAACGCACTTCACCTAACCTAACACGCCCCAGAAACTTGATGCTTCCCACATATTCTAACGAACCTCATCTAACGAACTTCTCATCCAACCTAACGCAGCTCCTCTAACCTAACGCTCATCATCTAACGCAGGTCTATCTAACCTAATGCTCCTCATCTAACCTTGCTGTTATCTATAGTAATGCTCCTCTTCCAATCGAATGATCCCCGTCCAACCAAACGCTCCTCGCCTAACCTAATGCTTCTTAGCCATACTAACCCTCCTGTTCTAACCGAGCGCTCCTCATCTAATCTAACACTCGTGCAGAGGCCTGACTACTCGTTATACTTTTTAATACATTCGCTTATTTAGTCGTCCAAGCATTTTGTAGCGTCGTTGTCAGCACAATTTAGAGCACGCCACGAAAAGTTATTCAAATGTTAGTCGTCTAATCAGTTTCCTAAGCATGTGTCACTGGGCAATTTAATGATGTCCGTTGATAGATGGAGTGAAATAAAACTCAGAAAACAGTGCATTTTCTGAAGTTTTTGCGGTACAGTAACACGTTCGATGGAGTGGATGAGTGAACACGTTGAAAAGACTAACGAGTAGGATAGTTACAGTATCTACCCCTCAAGGAGCATAGTATGGGCCATAATCCATAGGGTTAGGTTGGTTAGGTTTGCTCATCGTCTGTCTTTCATGCCCACTTTGCTTTCTTCCTGATTTCATACTCTTACTTGTTCATGCTTTATTCTGTTCTCCCTTTTCTTTCCCGACTTTTTGTTCCCATGCGCGTTGATCCTGTGTGAGAACACCTTCGTGAATGGGTTTCCCATTTCTATCGACATACTATATGTCCCTTGCTCTTTCCTCTGTGATACCGTTCTGCACGGAAACGGAGGCTTAAACTTTCTGACTATAACTAATATAATTATCTAATATAACACTCCTCATTTAGCCTAAAGCTAATCGCCGAACCTTGCGGTCTTCATCTAACCATACTATCCTCGTATGACCTAACTCTTATGAGCTAACTTAACCCACCCAACGTGCCTTAACCCGCCCTATGTACCATCTATTTACATTTTTATTCAATCGTAGACGCCCAGCTTCTATGACTGCGTTGATCTTATCTGCATTTGCTCTCATTGTCTCATGAATTATCTGTTCTTTCTCTATTACATTTTTTCACACACTAGCGAGACTCCTCGAAATCCCTTATTAATCACTTTTTTATTGTCTAGGTATGCATTAAATAGGCGGCAAGCATTAACGGAGACCTGGCCAATTTATTAATTTATTTCCAAACGGCTTTTATTCATAAGATTGCGGGTTTCCCCTTTGGCCGGGTCCCCACAAAAAGCAATAAGCGACACAATGCGATATTTACGGGTGTCATGTTGCAGTAATACACAGGCGTCGAGTTGCACGTAGCATGTCTCGCCTATGAGGCCGCGGCCTTACGTTCCGTTTTGCTGCCTTTTCTTTGACATTGCTGGTCTCCAATTCCAGTTCCTTTATACATGAAGAGCTCATAGCTAAAGCATGAACATCGTCATGTATGCCATTGGTATTTTCGCAAGAAATTTTGAGTTATTCGGTGCTGATCCAGGAGGCACAGCAAATGCTAGACTCCTTCATTTCCAGAAAAAAAAGAGTTATTCGGTGCGGTTTCCCTTAGTATGTAGCTACTTATGTTGACAGGATACCAGCCGGCTTTATAAAGGCAACTGCGGCCGTGCAAAATTTCGATGTCCTCTTACGTCGAAGTCTGAAAAGCTAGAAGTGAGCTACAAGCAGCTGGAATATGTGGAAATTGACAGAACAGAAGCATTGCTCTTCACTGATATCCAAGTCCCGCTTCACATATACGATACACGAAAATACGTTCTATGTAAGGCAGAAAATCTTCTACCTATGGCCTGCTTGCAGTAACAGCTTAAAAAAAAACGAAAGCTTAGCTCCTCTTCTTCTTCTCTCCGTAGTTGGTATCCATGGTACTCTAATTTCTCCCTATCTAATAGTGAGAGCGTAGCGATCATACTAACTCAGGAATAGTAAGGAATGAACGAACGAAGGCACGTAGGGAGGAAAAAGTAGAATCTATACATTTATACGCCGGTATCTATGCGTTTGTCAGCGTGTGTATCACACTCTGCAATAATAGATAAAAGGAAATTAAAAATTTGACTTCATATGGGAATCATTTCACTCGTATTATACCCACCGCTTTTCATTTTTTTTTTTCACATTTTACTCGCTTTGCTGGTAGCGGAAGTCATTCCTAATAGGTCCAGATGCGTTACTAGGATACGCTACGTGAGAACACAACGGATAGTGTTGGATCTTGAGAACAAAAGATTACGTTGCTGCGACTGAAGAAATTGCTGACTGACTAAAAACTGAAACGTGAAAGATAATGAAGGACTGAATCATCTGTAAGCTGTGGGAATCACGGCTTAGAAAAAGTGTGCAAATGCATAGTAGAACAATGCAAGAAGTACCGTTGTATATCTATGTCTTCATGAAGACATCCCTAATAAACGCGTTCGTATCAGTAATGATCCCCTCTGGATGAATCCGACAGTGAAATGCTGCATTGCAAGGCGACAAGTGCGTTACAAAGCCTGGAAGCGTAATCCAAGAGAGGAGAACAGGTCCAGTCACATAAGGGCATGTCGGGATGCAAAGCAAATAATCAGGACTACGAAAAGGGAAAAATAAGATTCCGTAGCCGCTATGGCAAAACGCAGCCCAAAGGCATTCTATAAATATTTAAATGAAAGAAGACTAAAGAAAGAATCCATAGGTCCGCTCAAAATACCTGACGGTGCAATCACCAATGACCTAAGAGACAAGCGCAAAATCTTGAACGACTATTTCACCTCTGTATTTACTCTTGAAAATGTTGCGAATATCCCTGAACCAGCACCGATGCAAGTTGCTCCCATAAACACATGTGTTTTCACGGAGATCGAGGTTCTTCAAGAACTAACTTACCTAAATGTGTACAAATCCACTGGCCCTGATAATCTTAGTCCCCGTGTACTACGAGAAATGGCTCCAGTCATCGTGAAGCCGCTGCTCGAAATATTTAATCGCTCTCTAAGAACAGGAGAAGTTCCACAAGATTGGAAACTAGCTAACGTGATACCGATACATAAGAAGGGGGATAAGAAAAGCCCCAGCAACTATCGACCAATCAGTCTTGCATCGGTCGTCAGCAAAACCATCGAACGCCTATTGGAAAAGCGCATCACTGATCACCTGAAGATGCAGCATCTCATAGCCGACACTCAGCATGGCTTCCGAAATGGAAGAAGTTGCTTAACAAACCTACTGGTCTTTTTCTCAAAAGTAACAGATATTAAAGATGAACAAAAGGGCGTAGACCTTGTGTATCTAGACTTCCAAAAAGCTTTCGACAAAGTCCCCCATCTACGGCTAATGAAAAAAATGGAAGCCCATGGCATCCGGGGAGACTATTTACGATGGATCAGGGCATGGCTTACGGGTCGGCAGCAGCGAATAAAACTTGAAGGAGAGACGAGTGCCTGGACGCAAGTTACATCAGGGGTTC
>LQNS02276882.1:4130554-4146819 GCA_001587735.2 Parhyale hawaiensis
TCGTAGCTCTTCGAAATTATAAGCCTCACATAGGAGTCGGATAATCTCATCTTTTGTGCCTTTACCGTTGACTTGGCCATCATAAGCAAAACTCAAAATATCATTTAGTACAACAATTTTGCCACCGCACCCGTAAACTGGGCTGCTCAAGTTGAGGGTTTCAATTTTCGCTGAACTAGTTTTAGTAGAGAGGCAATAGTGATAGAGGGTGTTACAGCACTGAAATACACTCACTATTAGCCACTAAACAGCGCTGAAATACACTCACTATTATGCACTCAACAGCACTGGAATACACTCACTTTTAAGCTTCATTGTGTTAGGTACCAGTAAACGCTTGGTAAAGGAGTGATTAGCACGCGTGCAATTTGAGGGTCTAGAGCACGTTTATGTGTGCAATTGTACGCAGTTGTGGGCGACGTATTCACTTGCATTTCCAGTGCGCCTGGCTACTTTCAGTGTGAAAGGCATGAAAAGAATAAAACGGAAAGAAGATTAGTATCCAATAGGAAACGGAGTTCGCTGAACAAGAAGAAACGCTTATAAAAAAAATTGCTGGACTGCGTTTGTGTTCGTGGTGTACAGTTACTGCATTGCTACATGGTATCCCAGAATTTTTGAAACAAATTTTAACTTCGGTTTTCTTGCAATGAAATAAGCATATGTCACTCTATAGAGGCATTTTCGAAAAAGTATAGTTTAAAGGTTACGGCGAGTGAAAATTTAAGAAGTGCGATTTTCTGCACTCCCGGGTAAATAAGAATTCACAATCAAATATTTTTACCTACAAGCTTGGAGGCACTGGCTGAGTTTTGCTCAGCACCGTAGGTGAGATGCATGCATAACGTGCGTGTTGATTTCCATAAGAATTGAGCAAGAAAAAAAAAAAAGAACGAGGAAAGTCAATTTTAGTCCTTACTATTCAAAACAACACCCTATTATTATATTAAAATATTTAGGACTGCGTCTCCACAGCAAAGGCGTGCAACTGAGGAAGGAACAAGGGACGTACAGTATGTGCTTAGAAACACGAAATGCCTGAACGAAGATGTTCCCACACAAGATCAACAGAGCATCGGAAAAGGGAAAAGAAAATAAAGAGCAGAATTAAGCAACATCATCAGAAATAAGAAAGTGCAAGGAAGCTCAATGGAGAGACGTCCAGAGTACCTATTTAGATATGGCTAAATTAACCTATCCCACTTGGGGGCTTACCTTCAAATCATAGGAAAAACACCCACAATTAGAAATTGAATTCTCTGTGTGCTGAAGCTATTGAAAGCTACGCAGTACGACAATTTGACTTTAAAATTGACTTGTTAGAGAATATTCTGTTCTATGTTAACCACTTTGAATCTCTTTGTATAGTTGATTTGTGCTACGTTAAATGGGATGATGTAACATATAAGAAGAAGTGCGGCGGGTAAGTTAAAGTTTAGAACGTTAGGAAAAGTGCATAGGGATAGATAAGGTGCACTTGTTAGTCTGCAGCGTGTGAATAAGGTAAGATGCGGTGCGTTAGGTGAGGTGATAATGATGCAATCATCTGCTTTCTCGTAGATGCTCATATAGTACTTGCTTCAGGTAATACTAAGGGTGAAAGGTAAGATAATGCGCGCTGGGTAACACAATGTGCTTTGCAGACGCGATGCATTAATAATTGCAGTTTGTTGATATACATAGAGCTAGAGGTGCGTGTGTTAGGGTTGATAAGGTGAACTAAACAATGTTTGTAGGATAGACGGATTGCGTTACAGTAGACAAGGAGAGTTATGGTGTAAGAGGTGTGTTACAGACGAGATGCGTGCGCTTTGGTAAGCAAGGTAACGGTAAATTCAACTTTGACTGCCCCCTCAACTGGGGAACCCACAAGCACTGGTTCGTGCGGCAGACATAGACCCATTGGCTCTAGAGAAGTAAGTTCAGTTGCAGTAGATGAGGGGTTGTTAGGAACTATGGCGCCGAAACGGAAAGTTCAACGACCCGCAACCCCTACCCTGAGGTAGGTGCCCCCAAAATAGCTATGCACCAAGTGCCATGAAAAAGACCGCACCTAGCCTGGGGATCGTTCTCGGGACCCCAACACAACCGTGCGGCACGCAACGTCCGCTGCTGCCGTGGGCATGCGACCCGTGGGTGTGTTAAGATAGGCAAAGTGCGCCAGAGTAAATGAGATGCGTTGTAGTAGATGAGCTGCGGTAAGCAAAGGCATCTTCGTTTAGATAAGATGCATTAAGCCCGATGCCCAAGCACTACAATCTTCGGCGTTATCAACCTCAACCATGATTATGAACTGACGTATTTGAATAAAGCGAAAAAAATCGAATAATTGAGAATTCTAACTCGCTCAGTACTTAATGAAACAGTCCCCGAAAGTTTATCACTGGCGGTTACCATAGTGTAGAAATTGCAGCATTTTGAAATTGTCTAAAATTGCTGGGAACAGTTTAAAAATGTGCGAAATGTAACCTTGGCTGAGGGGCAGTAACCCGATGAATCGAGTTAGGTGTACGTGTCCACTCGACTTGAAGGTGAATGAAGCTCCTCAAGAGTCGTGCTTCAAACAACCCTAGCAACAGTTGGGGCAGCCATGGGGCCGCCCAGAACCTAAAATGCGGTTTTAGATTCTGCGGCGACCCTAATTGTTTGTTGGGAAAGTGCGTTAGGCATAAAATAACATAGTGTATGATAGCGTTGCCTAGGTTCATTGCACTTAGAAAACAGAAAACAATAGACAGTCGTGGAATTTTCACGGGTCCCGTTAGAAATACTAAATGGACTGCTCGTATCATTGCTACCTCCAATACCGCCGGGTGTATCCTCAATCCGTAGTCCCTAACTTAGTAGTCAATGCCGTGCCGTAGATTCTATTAAACATTATTACTCGCATAATTAGCGACAATGCTCGATTATTTCTATGCATTCAGTACAATTAGTATAACTAGCGGATGTAGTGGAAATTCCACGGTTAGTGAATGTTTTCACTTACTTTAGTTTAACCTGATCTAGGCAGAGCTTCTAACTGAACCTCCTCCCCGTCTGAGCTTATGTCCGCCGCCAAACCCTGTTTACCGTTACGCATTCAGTTTACCTTACATCTCGTTTGACCTTTCTTGGTATTCTCATTTCACCAGTGAATCACGCACTTGTTCTGTCAGTAACGAATTCGCACTTGTGTCTTGACAAAGACATAAAAATGCGACGGTACTTCTTGCATTGTTCTCCTATGTATTTGCATACCCTTTCTAAGCACTGTTCCTCACAGTTTAATAATTTAGTCCTCCATAATTTTACAGGATTCAATTTTTGTCGGCGTATCCGATTTGTTCCCGCTATTTTGGGATCCATGGATACAGATCGGTAGCCCATCATTTTTCTGCCTTTTTAATGCGATAGCTAAAGAATAAAGTACAAGAGACGCATTCAATTTCGTCAGTCGCAGAAGCGTTATCGCCTGTTCTCAAGATGTTATGGTATTTCCTCAGACTTCGGGCTGTTTTAACGGATGCTCTGCCATTGGCACATTCGCTTCAAAAAATACTTTAGAGCTGAGATGTCCAACACCACCCGTTCTGTTTTCCCGAAGGGCCCTATTAGGAATGTCATTCTCTAGCAGCAAAGCGAGTATAATGTAAAAATTGAAAAGCTGTAGATATGATACAGCCAAATGATTCAGATTCACATTTGAAGTTAAATCTTTTATTTCCTTCTATCTATTATTGAAGAACGTGACACAAAAGGTAGGTAGGTACCTACTAGCGTGTTAAAATATAGATTCAAACTGTTACAACTCTTTGGTTTGACGTATTCAAACTTAAAGCGCTAAAAACGGAAATTTGGAATATTTGTGAATTTAAACTCTCTCGGCACTTGGAAAGATTGCCGACAGTGTACCATTTGTAGTTACTACAGCGTAAAAAATGCAGCAGTTTGAAACTGCGTAGAGTTTCCCGGGGCAGGTGAATGACGAACAAGATGAAGCCATGGCTGCAGCATGGTAACCGAATTAATCGAGTCAGCTCATTGGTGATAACACCGGTGAATTTTGTAAATGGTCACCCGAATCCAAGGTGGATATGGCTCTTCAAGAATCGTAGGCAAAATAAGGTTCATTAATTTTAAGGGGACCGTGTGAAAAAAAAACCTTCATGTTATCAAAATTTGTTTTTTAAACCTAACAGTAGCTACACATCAGACCTACTTAAGAGAAAAAATTTTAGGCAGCCAATGTAACCCACAGTGGGTAGAATAGCTAGGAGGCTGGGGGAGTGAGTTTTTTTTTTTTTTACACTTAAATGTAAGGTCAACTTGACCGTACCCCAGACTGGGAAACCCGCATGCACTGGTTTGTGCTGCAGATATAGACCAAGAGGCCCCAGAGGAGCATACGAATGCAGTCGACCACAGATGTCTAGAGCTATGGCGCCAGTGGCGGAAGACTCCATGCGACAATATCTGCGACCCCCCAACCCTCCCCATTGCTGGGGTAGGTCAGTAACCCGCAGCATTATGCAGACCGGATGCTGACCGATCACATCAAGGGCGCTAAGAAAATACCCAGCTGATAACTGGGCACGAACCAGCGACCTTGAGAGTCGAAGTCAGACGCTATAGTCTGCCGCTACTGCGGGTGAAGAGTGACCGGAGTCGGATGGTGAGTGGGCACCTGGCGTCGCGTGACAAAAGGTAAACATTTTTTTATAATTTCGACATTTTTTCTGTACAAAAGTCACTTTTATATCATATAAAACAAGTGTCAGTTGATGAAACAAAAATAGATGAAAAAACAAAATGGATAATTTTAGGATTTGCCCAGACGATCCCCTTAAGCAAAGATAGTGTATGATCGTGTTGGCAAGGCGCAGGGCACTTAGAGAGAGGAAACAGTAGATAAACATGGAATTCCCATGGGCCCAGCTAGTCAATAGTAATGCTATGTGTGTTAAAAACTTGCCTGTATTACCAGCAGTGATAGGTACTCAATAATTTAACCCTGGCTTCTTAAAGGTAATTCAATCACTTTCAATATCCAAATCTATGAGTTTTATGGAGAGTTAACAACTGCTTTGAGAGTGAAAATATGACTCCTATAGTTGTCTCCATCACAAAACTCAGAAACGTCTATAGGAATAAGAATGACTAATCACAATACGCATACAATGAAAAGCACTTACAATTTTTTTTAAAAACACTCAAAGAGGTACAGACTGAGTAGCGAGCAGGAACACTTTCCATTTCGTTGGCATGTGTTCAAGCATCCGACTGAGGAGGTCTTTCGTTTGAAAAGTAAGTACACTGTTAACCGCGTTGTATATGTTATGGAATAAAAATAACAGTTTGAGGTCGATACTGTGTAAGAAAAAAGTAAGAAAAATATTTATGAGTTTGTTCGCTTCAATTTGCTTCAGCTAAGCAACCGCCAGACGCTTTCTTAAAATAGCTTCATCTTATTGTATAAAAATTCATTCGAGTATGGCTCGCATCGTAGCAAAGAATCAATAGAAGTAATCAAAAGATGGACTGGCTGCCTTCATACTGAAATTTTCAACATTTCTCAAATCCTGAACGCGGTTAGACGTTCAACCGAACAGTAACGAAAGCACTCTGCCAAAGCGACTCGGCAGTGGATTAGGGATCACGGAATTGATCTTCCGAAGTGGCGGCACAATCGGTTCCCGGAGCCCAGTGCTGCTGAAAATCTTGAGGTTGAGCTCAGAGAAGAAGCTCACAGATTGGTCTGTCGCTAAGGAACTTTGATATTTAAGATAGATCAAACATTTCCTCAGACTTACGCTAAAGGAATACTCCAGAAAGTTGTTTGATCCGTAAGACGATAAAACAATTCCAAAATGCCAGTTGCCTCTCCTCAAGCTGCCCGACACATCTGAGCATCTGGGGCGAGCAAACATGCACGCGTTCCAGTGAGAGACCTTCCCTTAAAGATAGTGAATGCACACCTGTGCGCTGAAGGCGTAAGTACATTTTTCCAGGTTTTGTGTCGTACATCTTCTTGCCGCTTCTAGTCCTAAATCTCACTGCATATTTCATCTTGATTTCTTTTACAAAGCTGAAACTGCTTGAAAGTACGTGTTGTAAAGGTTTTCAACTGTTTTGCGAGATAATTTATAGATCGTGTTCTGTTTATGATGCAAAGCCCTTTAGCTGTTTCATGAGGTAATTTACAGTGCTCGAAATGCTATTGTTGCAAAGTTCTCCACTATTTTATGAGGTCAATTACAAACCTGGAGCTGCCTGTGCTGCAAATATCATTTACAGAGCTCGAACTGCTTTGTTGAGAAGCTTTATTGTTTCACAAGGGCATTAGCAGAGCTCGAACTGCTGATGCTCTAAAGGTTTCAATATTTTACGATATAAATCACATTTAATTCTGTTTGCTATTAGAAACCTCACTGCATCTTTCATTTTCGCGTAGTTGATTCTCCGAAAAAAGTACTGGAATAATGGTTATTTTTCTTTAGTGGGTAGGATCAGTCTTTGCTAAAGGCACAATGAAAAGAAT
Source organism: Parhyale hawaiensis (assembly GCA_001587735.2). NCBI lineage: Eukaryota > Metazoa > Arthropoda > Malacostraca > Amphipoda > Hyalidae > Parhyale > Parhyale hawaiensis. The sequence goes on from LQNS02276882.1 coordinate 4,137,075, forward strand.
AAACGAAACTAGTAATCTTAGTGAATGTGTTTTGCGATTCACTGAGTGTTTATGAATTGATACATATACTGTAGGCGTCGAGAAATTTCATTAAAAATTTGCGAATTGGGAAATAATTTCCAATCATCAGAAATTCAAAAATTATGACTTACAAAGAATGAATAAAAGATTTTTTTTTTTTTTGCTAGAACTAAGTTTAGACATGTGTTAGCAGTGGGGACCTAAAAGGCAAATGACTATAGTGCGCAATGAGGGTCTTTATATTAGCGTCGGACAGTATGGGACGCAGAGGGAAACGCGCAAGTAACTACAGACGGAGGCAAAAGCGTCAGTGATGGATCGTGACGAGTGTTATAGCTGAAGTCATTATGTTGAGGCTAGGCTTTGTTTTATGGGTATATAGGGATTCTAGAGTTGTGAGTTCTATTGGATTAGAATAAGCTATAATAGAGAAGTCTTTCTTGCTAATTGGATGGTTGCTCTGCTCTGCACGAAGACGGGGAGCTGAATGTGCAGGTTTTGCTAGTGGTAAACCTGTTCTGTTTGATATACCTAAATGTTGGCCAACGCGGGCTTTGAAATACTGTCCAGTGCTGCCGATGTACAAAGCTGAGCAGCTCGTGCAAGAAAAGGAGTAAACAACACTGGACCGAAGATTTGTGGGAGGTTTATCTGTGAATTCAAAATAAGATCATAAGGTAGATGTGTTTTTGTAAGAGAACCTAAAGTTTATGTGCGGGTAGGCCTCGAAGAGGGAAGATTTGAGGGAATTGACTTTATCGACAGTGGTTTTGCTGTAGTATGGGAGAGAGTGGAAAACGTCTAATTTACGAACGGTAGGTTTAGCTATACCGGGATCGAACAGTTTGTCAAGGAATAGTTTGCAGTAGTGATCTAGAAGGTGGTGTGGGTAGCCGGTATTCTTGCAAAAGGTTCAGAGAAAATCTGTTTCATTGGAGAATACTACATACGAGGAGTTTAAATGATATGCCCTAAATAGTAGAGTTTTAGAGCATTTATTTTAATTGATCGTAGCAGTGACTAAACAAGTTAATTCCAAGGCCTGTTTGTTTAACCTGTTATTAAAAATAAAAAAGAATCTTTGATGGACATACTATGGAAGTTTCTGAATGTAGGTTGCTCCTTATTGTGGAACAGGTCATTGTTTTAAATATATTTTTTTGCGTATAATGTCTATGGTGTCCTCAGTGGTTATATTAGTAAACAGGGAAGTGATGTCAAAGCTGAATAGGTAAGCATTGGGAAGTAGTTGAAGGTCTTTGTTTCCCTCTTTAAATTTCATAAGAGTTGCGCAATGTGCATTGATTAGTGGTCAAATGTTCAAGTAATGGAACAAGAAATTTAGCAATTGGATAAGATGGGGTATTATATGCAGCTAAAATTGGTTGCAAAGGGATATTGGTTTTATGTACTTAAGGAAAACCGTATATAATTCCATGTGAGGCGCGAGAGTTGTAAAGAGAACTTTAAGTCAATTTAGTGATGATGTCGGGATCTAGCACTTTTCCAAGAATCTATGGATTTTATCTACGAATTTAAGAGTAAGTTTAAAAGCGTCGGTATGTCTATAGTAGCGGGTGCACTTGGTAGTATCCGTTAAAATGGTGTAATGGTGCCATTTTGTTTAAGTTTGTTGGAGTGTTTACTCAAGATGTTTCTTCTGCCTGTCTATATAGAAGACTTAAGGATGACAGCAAGACAAAGGATCAATGAAGAAAAGAAGAAAATTAAGAAGCAAATAAGAGAAGAGGAGATTCCGCACCGGCCTAGAGGCATTAGGCAAACGTATAGGTTATTGCGTGAATTTTTCACGCACGGGTCCACTAGTAATGATTATAAAAGGCTTAAGTTAAGTAAAACACATACTGGAATATAATTTCAGACATGCTAGAGCACGTTCTTCTCAGTATATTCTTTTATAAAAATGGACTCAGGCCAGAATGAAGAGGTGTTAAAGAGAAGAGCTGAAAACAATGATACTTTATATAGGAAAGAGCGTAAGTAAGAGATAGGTTCTTGAGTTATTTGAGAAGAGTTTACTATCCACAGAGTTGAATCCTTTAGTGGTTTTACATCCTAATACACACGTAATAAACACAGGGTTAATATTCAAACAATAATATTGATAGAGAGAGCTTAGGTTGAGAGTAAGGGTGAGAACAGCGATGAATACATTATATACACAGTTCATAGCGAGGTAACGATAGACACAGGTGAAGTAAATTATTTTCATGAGAAAGGAAGTAAATAAACACAATATTATTCACTGGTTTCTGGTGGCTGCTTATTAATTTTTACTTGTTTATTAAGTTCGAGTGAGTTATTCATTGGCTGAAGGCCGTATTAGCACAGTGCAGCGCTAGCTGAAGGCCGCGCGAGCACACTAGTATACCCATTGACGAAACCATAGATATTATATGCAATAAATTTTTTTATAGCAATGACCTGTTCCACATGTGATATGGACCAACCTACATTCAGAAATTTCCTTAGTTTAGCTATCAAAGATTCCTTTTTATTTTTAATAACAGAATATACAAACAAATCGACACAGTTTCCAAGGGCTCCCAGCTCGCTCCACCTTAGCCAACATCTTTTGATGGCATTACGAATCAATATGGCTTAATGATTGCCCGAGTAGTTTCAAACCCATCCACTTTAAACGCTATGTAGATTACACTTTCCTGATTTTCAGAGACCCAGCTGATTCAGACTTATTTCTACAACATTTAAATAGTAAGCATCCGAACATAAATTTCACTGCCGAAAATCAATCTCACGATTCTATTTCTTTTTTAGATACCCGTATCTCAACGCCTGACTCAACACTAACCACCAGAGTTTACAGGAAGCCAAAATTTTCAGGCCTTGGAACTAACTTCTTTAGTCACTGCTGCTATCAATTTAAAATAAATGTTATGAAAACTCTATTATTTATTGCATATCATTCATCCTCCTCTATCTACCATTCTCCAATGAAATAGATAGTCTCCGACCTTTTTAAAAATAACGCCTGCCCAATCCACTTTCTAGATCAAAACTGCACACTATTTCTTGACAAACTATTCCATCCCTGTATAGTTAAATCTACCGTTCGTAAATTAGACTTTTTCCACTCCCTCCCATACTACAGCAAAACCACTGTCGATAAAGTCAATTCCCTGAAAGCTCTCCTCTCCGAGGCCTACTCGCACATAAACTTTAGGTTGTCTAACAAAAACACATTTACTATAGGATGCTATTTTAAAATCAAATATAAAGCTACCACAAACTTTCGATCCAGTGTTGTTTACGCCTTTTCTTGCATGAGCTGCTCAGCTCTGTACATCGGCATCATCTTACAGCATTTCAAAGCCCGCTTTGACCAAGATTTAAGAATATCGAGCAGAACAGGTTTACTACTAGCAAAACCTTCACATTCAGCTCCCCGTCTTCATGCAGCGCAAAACAACCATCCATCCATGCAAAATAAAAAATTCTTTTTAATCATTGCTGCTTGGAGGTTATAATTTTTGAATTTCTGATGATGGGAATTAATTTCCAGAAACGTTAAGTTTTTAATGGAATTGATACATATTACAGTTATGGATCCTTATCTCTATATCTGATAATGTTATATCTACACAGCGTATCAAGAAATTCCCGTCAATTCGAATATGCAAGGTGCTTTCCGTGGAGAAGCTTTAGCTAGGAGAAAAACCTTCGGATTTATTATTTAGAATGATAGCTTCGGCAACGTTCAGTTAGATAGTGTTGCGCAGTGAACTCAGCTTTGCCTGACCACCGGATAGCATGTAAAGCTGGCAGTAAAGACCAAATTGCATAGTCCCAATGCAAACTTATCCAAGTCTGTAGAGCTTATTGCAGTTTCTATGTATCATTGCCCTATAGTGTAAAGAAACAGTGATATATTCTACAAGTGCACTCGACTGTCAAAAATGACGGTGAGGAATTCGTGATTTTCTCCATTGCCATACCTTCGTTAATGTAACTGCGAACTTAATGAAACGTAAGAGATGAGCGTATTTGGCTTCACACCTGCTGAGCTGCGAAATCATACTTTTCTTCAAAGAAGGCATTGACAATTGCTTTTTTGCAGGCAGTTAGTTATCCAGTATATAATAAAACACTGTTGTTGGTCGCTTGCTAGCTCCAATGTTGGTCCGTCTCTCCGTCACGCTCTACGGAAATAATATAGGAAGTAATTCGAGTGTTGAAGACTGTTTATAATGTGGGGAGCGTTGCACTCGGAAATTTCAGCTGAGGAATCTGAGCTCGTCTTCATCACTTTGTTCGGATATGTTCAAAGGTGCTACATAAGATGTAGGTTTTCCAGGCGGAATGCTGAATTTTCAGTTTTAAGAAGCCCTCTGAAAAGCAAAAAGTACAGGAGACGACGGGGGTTTTCATGAAGTAGTACGTCTCTGCCGTCGTTTATGACGGTTGGGCCCTCTAGTCTCTTAGAATTTTAGCTTCAACCCGGCATCATGGACACGCCATGATATTATATAGGTTTAAATTTTTTTTGCTCAGTGAAAAGTGTTTCGTTGGCGAAAGCGAATGAAAGCTAATTAGAGGTATAAGGAAACTAAGATTCAGAATGCACGAAAGTGCAAAGAGAAGATTCAATTTTCTTCAGTGCTTCAATTCAACGTAGGCATTGCAAGAAACGCATTCAAATATAATGCTGCCGTATACTTATGCCACCGTATGCAACCTGGCCTGATATTCGTATTTTCTCCAAGCATGCCAAAATGGACAGAGGAACACATTGTCCTCCGGCGAGAATAATGTGATGAGATGCGCTGAAAAGTTAAGAAAACTGTGTGAAGTCAATTCTTATCTGAAGGATATATGTTTCAGACGCCTGCGTTTTCATAAAGAAAACTTGCGTGCCAGCACCAGCAGCCAGCACGGGCAACAGCGCAATGAATATTTTGAAAGCAGCTGGTGCCCTGACCGCATGCGGCCGCTCTGCACTATTAGTTAGTAAAGTGGTGCCGCAGGCCTGCGGCTTGCGCTCTATAAAATTTTAGGATAAGCAGTGTTCCGGGAGCCTCTCTACGTTAGGGTGATAAAACACTGAATCTAATAATAATAATCGCTTTATGCTTGGACGTCTGTATGTTTAAAGCTGCACGTAAAGCTTTGAAATAATTTTCACTTGCAGAAAGTTATACTTTTTTATTTTATAGTTTTAATGTCTGAATGAGTTCAACTTGAAACTGATTTACAGTGGCGCCATGAGCTTATGTTTAGAATAAGTTGTAGTTACAACAGTGAAGCCTTCAATAATTCAGAACGAGAGCATTTAATACATGTTGCTTTCGGCATTTACTGAACTGGAACTTCACATTATTATTCATTACCGAGGCGGTTTTCTTTTGTGATGCTGCGCTTGCTAGATCCCCACGCTTTTGAAGCGGACATGATCGCCAACATTTTGCTCTTAACATTAAGTGTTCAGTGCCATTCATTGCCTTACAGCTTCCAAATGCTCTCTATAGAATCACGGCAAGGAGCAACCGCTGGCGTATCCAGGAATTGTAAAGGTAGAACCCGACACAGTCGTATGGGCCAAAATCATATCTCATAGAAATAATGTTGGCTCATACGCTGCCGCTATGTTACTCTTTTTTTTTTTTCACTGAAAGAAGTCACTTCCTCATCTAAACTTATGTTTAGCAAGCCCACTGGGGGACCCGCTTGGCCCCCTTTGGGCCTTAGAAATAGGGCAGTTTCCACAAAACCTGTACTTTTTCAGAACAAGTAAAGATGAACCTAGTTTAGCTAATGGTGGTAGAAAGCCGATACAATCGTGTTTGGTTGTACCTTTTAAGGAAATCCTGGATACGCCCGAGGTAGGTACTTGATCACTGTAGGACCTACGTATCACGGCTAACAACCAGCACCCTAACTTTGCCTTACGCAGCTGGGCCTGGTTGTCCATTAGCACAGTACAGTCCGTGATATAGTTTGACCTTCATTTGATGCGCTTCATACGTGGACTGCAGAGTTACTGGTGCTGCAAATTGACACAAAAGTGTGATATAAGCTTTCAGTAAACAAGCAAGTGCCAAACCAGTAAATGGCATTGCATTCGGTGGCTACAGAACTACTATAGAGTTTGCGCACAGAAAGTTTTCCGAATACAGACACTCAGTTTTTGCTCTAGTCTGTGGAGTGATCAGGTTTAATAAAGGATCTTCACCGGGAGATTGCTTACACTAGACATATGCATACAGTGTGTACTTTGTCAATCTTCGAACGAAGTCCAGGAGACTTCTTCACGTTACATCTGGTGTGTGGAGTCCCGATGCAGGGTGCCAACTATTGGGTCGCAGTTGGGTCTCCACAGTGTGCGTAACCGGTGACCTCTGGTTTATCTTGTATTCTTTTTATATGAGAATCCAGCATTTTTTTAATTCTTTACCTTTCATATCAGTGACGTTTCGAACACACCGAGGCTTTTTGTTAAGCCGTCTTGCTCTCCGTATGGTGAAGCTATTAGTAAATTTTATTTCTACGCTTTGCCATCATCTCTGCTTGGAATACGTACATCACAAATCCTATCTGAGAGTCTGGCGATAATCAATTCATTCACAGTGATACGTTCCAGAATTTTCCAAACATATATAACTGTGAAGTGCTCGAATCTTCGTCGTACTGAATGCAACTGGAGACAGCTAAGTCGTTTGTAGTAGTCGCACTCTTGCTGACCTCGAACTCTGCCAGTTAAAGTTCTTCGAATGGCTTCAATTTATTTTATCTTTTTACTCATACTTAGCGTCCAAAGTGAAGAACAGTATTTCCCATTCTCGGTAGAATTGATTGTTTCCATTGAGTAAGCATCACAGCTACTTTGCGTGACGAGCAGGTTCGTACAATTCTTCCACTCCATTTCTTTCCTACATAGCAACATGTTCTTCAAGGTAGCGGCGTCTTGCATTCTCACGTCAAAGTCTCTTCAAACTGTTTTCCTTTCAATTCCATGTCCATCTCTAGTAGTATGTGTTGTGGAATCAAGAAGTAGTGAATTTTTTCGATGGCCGATTCAATACTTAGTGTTGCGATTTCAAAATCTGCCGAGTAGTTACCAGATGCATCTTATACTTGAACTTTGGGGTTTGTGGTTTTTTTCAGCAAAATTAACAAAATGTTACCATATGAAATTCACGTGAATCCTCGTTTTAGCTCGACGAGAGCGCACAACTCAACACAGTACACCACTTGGAGGCGCTGTATCTCATAGGTCACTCTGTGTATTGAGCAAGTTAGATTTCACCAGAAGAGAGTCGCGTTCATTGGTGTGTACATAAGGGTCGGTTCATTAAGGTTTTGGGACAACTCTTAGCGCTCACCTTGCTGCGCATTTACTTCTCTTTTATAATCCAAATGATCGATATCTACCCTTCTTCACATTCTTGTTTTCCTCTATACTGCGATCTCTGTGCAGGAATTCTCCATTTTCTCGGACATACTTACGTTCGACTCCCTCGCTTCAGTCCTATTAAGGAGCTGAGGGATACTTGAACTAACGTGAAGCCACCTATAGAGAAAACAAATCCTAAATTGGGATAAAATTCGGAATTTTTTCGAAAACATGTAATTTAACTTCAGAAACCACATAATAGATACATATTTCTATTCCCTGGGTTTTGAAGATAAATAGAGCATGTTATTCTTTGGACGAGAATTTTACTTTACAACGTGTTGCGCACTTTAATTTTGATATAACCATTACTAATTAAGCTTAATATTGCTGGAAAAATAAATTTCCATCTCCCAATTAAAATTCTTCCTAAAAAAGATTCCTTTGCTTCTTTGAAAGCAGAGCAATGCACACAGTCAATCTTTGGTTCCGTTTGGCATCATTCTTAACGTTGGAGACCCGATACCCAAGTTTTGAGGTTTTCTTTAGTTCATGAAGGCTAATTGAATTGTTGAGTTAATTCTCTAATGGTGAACTTTGAATTGGCCTCTACTGTCTCTTTAACGGATTCTTTATATAACAGTTGACCTTAGTCTTCCTGAACGTGGACAATCATAGAGCATAAAATCTCAGGATAAAACTTAAGGAACCGACTATGACATTTTAAAACTAAAGCACTCTGAGAGTGCATACCTCCGCCAAGCGAGGGAACGGTAGCAAAATATTCAAATTGGCTCTGAAATCATAATTTTCTTTGTATAAACTCCAAATCCAATCATTCGTGCCTTTTAATAGTAATAACAACTTGTGCAATTTTCTTGTAGATGACAAACATGAGTCAAACATGCAAACGAACAAACCGATCTGCACTAAAATTTAATCATGCATGTATTTTAACAATACTAACAGCCCCTGTGAATTCCAAAAAGATCCCTTGATTAGTTTTTCAGTTATTGTGCTAACAAGCATAAAATTAAAAATAGTGACACACGAACGAACTAATGGATCATTACTAATATGTGGCCATTTACTCTTTGTTATATACCTAACAAATCATGTTAATTTCATTTAAGTCCATCTATAACTTTTTGAGTTATAACATTGAGAAAATGAGGCAGGCAAACAAACAAATAAACGGATAGACATATCTTCATCATAAGTTCATCATCTGTTCCTCCTAACATATCTAACAATCCCCGTAAATTTCGTCCAAATCGGTTCATACCTTTTAAAGTTATCTTGGTGACAGACAGACAAAGTGAAAGACACACACGGCGAAAACATAACCTCCTTGATGGAGGTAAATATTAAATACATATTGCACTTACAGATAACACAAACGTTTTCCGCAACTTGTACAATTCAAACATTTTTTTTTTTTTTTTGCGCTCAAAGAGGAGACTTTGTCTTGGCTGTTGTTCATTTCTAGGCTGAATCAATCCAATGTAATAAAGCTTGTTATTTCTGAAAGAGACTGAGACATGAAAACTTGAAGTTAGCTAAAACTAAGAACAATTGAGAGATAAAAAGGATATACTGAAGTTATCACTATAAGAACGACACACTCTCATTCCAACTTCATACAGAGCGCACAAGCATTGTCTATGCGTAGCGTACATTGCTTGTTATGATGCAACATCTCCATAAACAAGAAATATTATTGATCGGTTACCAAACTCTAGCCACACCCAGTCAAAAACCTTGTTCACACTTGTTGTCTAAAGCAGCCGGTATTATGACCGATCTACACGTTTCTTTATTTAACGTGTTCACTCAACCACTCGTCCGACTGTCGTCCGACAGAAGAAAAGTTCATTATTGTCTGAGTTTTAGTTCTCTCCAAATACATACTAAGAAATATTGGCGAGTGGCCTAGTGACACTTCCAAGGAAACTAATTTGGCGGCTAACTTTTTGACAACCTTTGTAGCGTTGTCATTGATGGTGTTCCAATTCCTATCTGTAAACCTTATTGCCATTAATTAACAGTAAGACGTAACCACGCCTTAATCTGACGTGGCAGACCACAGTTAGGCCGGGGACAGACTGGGGATACAAGCGATGCAATGCAATTTTCGCAAGAGGATTGTTGCATGACTTTGAGCTTGAGCTATGTTTCGGGGGGTTGGTCAAACTGACGAGATGCGCCAGCAAAGTGTGTGTGTGCGTATGCACGTCCGTTGTGAAATCTTTTTAATTCGCAGACGTGCAAAATATAAGCGGACAAAATTACGAAACTGCAATTGAAAGCTAATAAGCGACGAAGTAATGTATTAACGATACTATTTATTGG
>LQNS02276882.1:4171328-4184586 GCA_001587735.2 Parhyale hawaiensis
CCTATCTATTTCGTTAAGAGCGTGACACCAAACATATAAATATATATATATATATATTTATATATATATTTATTTATAAACACACGAAGGCTATTCTTAGTATTAGATTAGATAGCAGTGGTTTACAAAACGACTCCCTCACCGCTTTTCATGCTTTCTTCATTATTCTGACTCGACATCACCAGACAGCACTTGCGCGGGGCTTATGGTTACTTGCGGGTAAGTTTTCAATCAACGAAATTCACACAAGTAAAAGAAATATTCAAGCAAATACCGCAGACTTTCCCATCGCAGCTGCACGGTAAATTGAAAGCAGGTACTTTCACAGCAGTCTTTATTGCAGCAATTTACCTCAGTGACGTCACGAGCATTTACGTCATAACGAACCCATAGCGAGGCTCGAAGGGCCCCCTGTTGGGTCACGCAATAGCTGCATCAGTTGTGCGACATCAGTGATCATTGAACCGCAATGGTTCCAACACGAGTCCGAAAAGGTCGCTAAATAAATTGCAATAAAAAATTCAGAAATCGGGAGAACTTTGATGTCTTTCGATTTCCTTTATTCAATTTCCAATTGTGGGTTGCTGCAAGTGACAATGAGTACTTAATACACTCCTCACAAGCACACGGCCGAGAATATCTTTATGCAACGGCGGTCCCGTACATAACCGTAGATATTTCAGGATCACAGCTATCTATGAGACACTTGGACTTCAAATGTGTGCAGTGACACTGTCAGGATTCCATTCTTTTACACGTAGGAACTTCACTGGGTCACTTGTTCGCAAAGGATAAGTGCTTCCATTTTCGAAACTGGAAATGAACAAGAAAGTATGGCAACTGTAACAGAATTCGGCGAAAAAACCAAAGAGACACTACAAACTTTCACCACTGCCATTTATGGAGCGAAGGACACAAGCAAGGCATCACTCAATGGGTACAGCTACAAGATGTTTGAAAAGGGATTTGAACCCAAATCAAATGCAAAAAATCTCTTGGAGAAGCTGAAGGGCGTAAATGCGAGTGCCAATCCGCCATGCGAGGCAGAGCTAAATATGCATCTGACACGTGCATCATTTGTTGCACAGTTCTGGGTAAATGCTGATACCTTTGAACATCAACAACACCCTGCTGAATCTAACGGTTGGTACGTTGACAATGAGCATTATCAGCCAATATCGCATGAAGGATCCCAGATGCCAAACACCCTAATTCCAGAAGTAAATGAAATGAATGACAATGAAAGCATCGAAGAAGATATGACGGTTTCGTCAGATGACGACTCAGACTGGGTGGAAGATGAAGACTAGCGAATAAACCAACCAAATACAACCTCTGGGAGAATTCCATTTGGTGCAGTGAGAGGGTTGTTACGTTTATACTAGAGTTTCTCAAACTTTCATGTTTATAACAATATCTGTCAAAATATCCTTCAGCTATTAATCATATTACTTAAACGTCGATTCAGCTTTCACTTTGCTCCAACGAAATTCCAGGTAACAAATCATGATTTTGCTGTAAAGGCCCAGCTAAGCATTGTTCCACTTGACGTGTTTGAACTGTACATCCCATATACTGCTAAGATTATGCAATTGACTGATGTGGCGCACTAGTAAAATGTATGAAATGTGCATAATTATCACATATTTTAAATCAGATTGTTGGAACGAATTGCCATATACATTGAAATTTTGGAATTTCGACACAAGACTTGTCAAGTAATAATGCGCAAGGACAGATTGGGTCTAAGGAATAAAAAATCCCAACAAGGTATCGGTAGCCGGCAAATGATATTGAAAATGGACTTCGAAACTGAATTCTTCTGCTCTGTATTTGAATAATAAAAATAGTAATTTGATATCAAAGCGTCATGGGCTGTTATTCAGATGTTACTAACTTATGACCCATTCTTTCGTGGGCTCAGTACAAGATGTGAAACTTGAGAATAATATTCGTTCTCGGTGGTGAAGTGACAACGGTTCGGCATCGCATCAACTTAGGCCCGGGTTCGATTCCCCGAACGGCACGCTACGGATTTACACTGCGCGGAGCACTTAAGCACCGAGAGGCCAGGGGATGCACAATGAGGGATCCTAAATTGACTCTCATCACGGACTGCTTCTCCTGCTCTTCACACTACTGGATCTTCAAAATTCTAGAATTAAGGTAAACAGAAAACCTCGATAGGTGTATCCATTGTACCCTGTATACGAGATAATAAATGATATTTGTTTGTATGTTTGTTTGTTCTCGGGGCACCTCAAGGGATATTTCGGCTGAGGTTCCATTGATCTACTCAATTACGGTAATTAAAGTACTAATTAGGATCGTTCTTTAGTTGATTCAGTACACTCACTGACCCTCGAGAACGGCTGGATTTGTTTCTTAACCGTAAGATAAATATTTTAGCGTTTGTTTCATGTATGTACTCAACCATGCTAACTAAATAATTAAGGGCATCGATCTGCTTCAGAATGGTTAGAAATAGAAAAAATTATCAGTCATTTTCATTCGCCTAAAATAGACCTGTGCTGTATATGTGTGGAATACGTGATAAAAATATAGGAGCAGCGACTCGCTTCGTACTCTCATCATTGCCCCTCCCATCCCACTCACAATGAGGGAGAGATAATGAGACAGTATAGTATAAATCTGTACTTTTTTCCGGTTCCCCTATAGAAGCTAAATCTTATGTTTTTGGGCACTTGACCAAATATTCCTCCGCCTTTGTTTGACGCAGAGAGACGAGATAGAGCTCATTTGAAAGAAGAAGAGTTGCTCTACAAGTCAACAGACTGATTTTTTACATATCTACATTAGAAATTAAATATAACCATACAAAATTTGAAAAAATGCAAAAAATAGCCATTTAAAACGATTAAGTATTACTTCAACACGAAACTTTCAGTCTCAAATATTCTTGTGTTACCGTGTAGAGCACAGTTTTCTCTATCAAATGAGCCCAGCCTCAGCTGTTTGCGTGAAAACGTGACGGAGGCATATATAAATGAAACTTAATCTAAATATTCGTTTTCAGTGAAATATCACCTTTTCTATGCTCCAAATCAAAACTTTGTCACGAACAATTTCATTTTATTTGCTTATGTTCTATGCGCATGAAAAATTTCAGATCTCTTAGGTCATTAATAATAAAGTTATTCCTGAATAAGGTCGATCCTTTAAATTATAGGTGGTGCTGACGCTGACTTTTGACCCGTTCTAAAATGGACTTGGTACAGGATTTGAAACATAAGAATGATTGATCTGTACTCGGGGCACCTCAAGGAATATTTTGGTGTAGGTTTCATGGATGTACTCAGTTATGCTAATTAAAGTGCTAATCAGCCCTTATTAGGTTCGTCAGAAACGGAATACGTATATGCGCTGACACTTGAGAATGGTCGATTTTGAGTCTTAACCTCAGGATGAACATTTAGTGTTAGTTTCGTTGATGTACTCAATTATGCTAATTAAACCTAAATTTTGGATTTTTTGGAGTGGTCCCAGGAGGATTGGTACTGGCTCCAAAACTTAAGCACGGCCATTCCTGGGTCAAATGGCCTATCTCATCATACTTTTAGCTTCAAACCTTTTGTGCAAATCTCCATGGGCTCCCGGTTAACCGCTCTCAGGAGAGGATGTATTGAGGGTTTGCCGTGGTGGCAGCGAGCGGGGGTAATGTTGCCCGCAACATATTGCATCATGTAAAGATATCTTAAACAAAGTCAATTTAGATGTTATGTATTCCAGTGGTATTAAATCTCTTAGCACCTTTTAACTAATCGTGTTCGTTCTTGCAGCCGAGGTCAAGTTTAACTTCCGTATCACAGCATATTCGTCCCTCGAAGTTCTTTCTCTCGTAAAGAAAAGAAACTGTGTGCAAACAAGATGCAAGCTAGGCAGAAATAAATCAATAAGGTTTACAGACTTTTAGTATAATATAGATAATAATTTCATCTGCATGTTGAAGAGAGTTACTGAGAACATTTTAGAACAATCTAGAACAATCGACTCGAAAGTTAGACAAAATCTTCCGCTTCATAATACAAAATTGATACTGTATGAACCCTTTTTTCATTACAAAGGACGAAAATGCATGTATTTTCTATATATTAAAAAATTTCTTGTTTTCATTCGCAGATTTTGATTCTACGCCCCAAAACACATCCATAACACTCTCTTTTGCGTTCTTCATTTGCTACAGTGTGATTATCAATAAGTAATTTGTTGTGTACGAATCTTATTCCTCCAACTGTATACATGTTTACCTCCTAAGAACCAGGGGCTTACTTCGCATGCTTGACAGAGTACTGGAGATATTTTCTGGAAAAATTACGAACAATGTTTTCAGAGTCATTTAGAAAAAAAAACGCCTTCTGCTTCCTCTTCTCATTCAACAATCATTATTGCCTCATAAGAAATATATATGTACACTGTACGTTGCATTGAACGAAAGTGACTTCGGAGTTTAGAGATCTTTAAAACTTCTCTTTCTATTGTACGTCACGAAACTTCGGCTTTACTTCGCTAATACAAATAAGCCATATAATGAAAGACAGTCATCTCATTAAATTACGATGGGTATCTTATTCTAAAAGTACAATCTTTTGAACAGAACTCGTTCTTAGTTTTGCCAAGACTGTTCCCTGAGTATTTGCCTTACGCATATTAGACTGCCTTTAAAGGGTTTCAACTGGCAATTTGTCCAGGAGTTATAATTATAACATTGACAGGTTCCAAATTTTTCCTAGGCCCTTATGAATTATTTACTACATGAAAGATAAAGTTTTACCGTAAAACAGCTGATATACATTTAATGCCGCGTGTGAGCCTCGCCAACCGTGTATCATTAATTACGAGCATAGATCATTGACTTCTTCACTTAAGTATTAAGAGGATGGCGGCTCTCTTCCATAATTCTGCGCATGTACTCCTACCGAAGTGATATCGCTTCTCTGTTATATAGAAAGAGAAGAAAGAACGCTCTCGAAACTGCGAAGTCACGTGAGACGTATGTAAATAATGATCTGGCGCCCAGATACAACTAGTATATTCATAAAAAATTTCAGGAACTCGGGTCAATTCCATGGCTATTCTGTTACTTACACTGACAACGGTAACATAATGAGAAACTCCAAGCAAACATGGCAGGCAGGTGACGCAGATGTGAGATGACTGTATATTTTTCATAGTCTATTCGATGGGAAAGTCACAGGGCCGAGCTGATCGTTGACTACCTTCTTCGGCGAGCACCCTCTGCTATTCTTACAACGATATTAGCCAAGCATTGACGGTCATCCGCGAATGAAAATTTTTTCTTTGCTAATCTGCCTTAGAAAGTTTTGTAACCATGAAGGAAAGTCAGCCAAACGCCCAAACTGGAAGCTCACACGTACTGGTTCGTACTATAGGCATACGCCCTCTGGTCCCAGAAGATTGCACAGCTGCAGTCGATCGAAAAATGTCTGAGGTATGGCGCAAAGGACGGAAGACTCTAAGGCGACACCATATGACCTCCAGATAATTCATAATCCATGTTAGGATCAATACCCACGCAAAAGCATCTGAACGTTGAATGCCAACTCAGTAAACCAAGTAGCGTAAGAGCTCGTTTGTCTGGGATTCTGAATCGTACTTCCGCCCCACGCGTATGCGAGTCAACTCTCTACCATCCAGCTGCTGCAAGTGAGGAATCAATTAATTTTATATGAAAAGATAACATGGATACGACTAATGCATTCGCTTGAAACTTGTGGAACTGAATAGTTTATTCCAGCATGGAGCCAGCAACACCGATCGACAGCCTCATTAGCTATTGACAGAAGTTCGCAAAAGAACAATGAAAAAAATGTCATGAAAGGCTGGGGCTGAGAACTACCTGAGCTGGACTCAGCTTCTCTGCCACTCGTTGCAACCACCTGATCATTCGACATGACTGTTATTGCTCTAGCTCATAGTTACCTCCGCCAAGGAGGTTATATTTTTATTGAGTTTGTCTCTCTGTTTGCCTATTTGTCTGTCACCAAGATACCTCAGAAGTTATGGATAAATCTCTATGAAATTAACAAGGATTGTTAGGCATGTTAAGAGTACTAGATGATTAACTATTCGTGAAGACCCATACAACTATTTTTTTGTCTGACTCTTTTGTTAGTACCATAACTCAAAAGTTAGGGACGGAGTTTCATGGAATTTACATGAGCAGTTGAGTATATTACAAAAAGGAAACGATCAAATATTTGTAATGATTTGTTTGTTCGTTTCTTTGTTTCTGTTTGCTTTTAGGTATGTTAACAAGTAGTTTCAAAAGTCATTAACGGATTTTTATGAACTTTACATGAATTGATAGGTAAATAATGAGGAGTAAATGATCAAATTTTGTGATGATCTGTTTCTATGTTTGTCTCTGGGTGTGATTTTATGTGTGTTAGTAAAATAACTCAAAACATTATTAACGGATTTCAAGAAATTTTCCTGAGTTGTTAGGTATAATACGAAAGTAATTGTTCAAATTATGGTGATCGGCTTGTCTGTTTGTGTGTTTGATTGTTTGTCTGATGTTGGCCAGCAGCAAAACTCGAAAAGTTATGAACGGAACTTCAACAAGAAAATTGTAGAAGTTGTTATTACTGTCAAAAAACACAGATGACATTTTCCCCATTTTGGTGCTGATAAAGAAAAAGGAAATCATAGTTTCAGAATTATTTTCAATTTTTAGTTACCTTGCTTTTCTTGGCGGTGGTGTGCGCTCTCAGAGTGCCAATCTTTTTTTAGCCAGGGAGGAACAATAAAAGTAGAGCCAATCAAGACAATAAAGAGAAAGACTACGTCGCAAATGAAAAGAATACGCTTTGAAAGATGACATTATATATAAGGGCCTGGAAGCGCTTGCTTATCATTATCAAAAGACGATAATGAGGAGCATTCCATATGTATATATATATATATATATATACATATATATATATATACAGTATCCCGTACCGTCAACACCTGGTACTATCCAGACAGGGGGCTCATCCGTCCGCCTTTGCGTTTTAATAGATACAAAGTATCGAGCCAGAGACTCGATCTGGTGACCTAGAGATTACAGCGCCACCACTCTATCACTTGGCCACCGCAGCTTGGCCACCGTAGGCTACTGGGAATATGACGGCGCGATAATCTCTAGGTCCTCAGATTGAGTACCCGACTCTACTCATTGTACGACAGTCGTGCCAAAAGACATGCCTCTTATTTTTTATACTAAAAAAGTTGCAGAGCAACGAAGACAGAAGTGGCACCATTAAAACGAGCGACCTTGAATGCTCCAGAACATATTTTCTAAGTAGCCACCACCATTCTAAATGCACTTTTGCCAGTGGAGAACGAAATGTCTCGATGCCTAGGTCATCAAAATCAATGCAGTCAGGGCGTGCCGAGGCGGTCCATTTTTTTCACGACGGCGATTACGACGTTGTTGTTAGGGAAACGCTGCCCACCTAATGCATCCTTCGGTGGTCCAAGCAAGTAAATTAGAAGTCTGACGCCGTCAAGTCGGGACTATGGGATGAGATAGCACCGTCCAGCCAAACGATTTCACTCATTCCGTGGTCTTCAAAGAATGTACACCGGGCCATGTGTGTTACGACATAGGATTCCTGACTGTGGGTGTTGGTCGAGACGTGCGTAAAGTGAGTGGCAATAGGTGGCAATCCACAACTACACACCTAGCTCCGAGTAAAAGCTTAGGAGGGTGGTGGTGGCTATGCATGGACGTCTATAGAGCACTTTGTTACTCACATCTCGGTCGCCACTCTGAAATCGATCAATCTATCTCTTAACTGCGTTAGCATCAACTGCATCGGCTCGTAAACGTTCTCCATGAATCGGTGAATACTGATTGATTGAACTTTTTTCTGTATGGGGGAATTCAACGACCCATTTCTGTTTCTGACCTATGTCCTTCATAGGGATTGCTTTCTTAGAGCGTCACACCGTCCCTATCATAATCTACAATAGAGCGATGAAACTTTCAGGTCATCAGTGCATAAGTTCAATCATCATAACAAGCAAATTGCAATCTCCTCGGATCCCTTCGGGTGAAGTAAAAATAGGAGGCGTTACTTTTGAAACGACCGTCGCATGTTAGGTTGGAAGGTTAAGTTATTAGAGATTACGTTATGTAGAATAGGGTATAAAGCACGTAACAGGAATTGTGAAAAAAATATATTATTATAGTCTTGTTACTACGGCAAAATGTAAACTTCAACAACGCTGAAAAAGTGATGTAGCGCTGAATTAAACGGATCAGTGTCTATAAACTGCGAATTTCCGACGGCAGTAACTCACAAATCTTATTAAATGCATCACATCATAATTCTGCTAGTTTCTCCCCATCAATTTTAGAAAGGAGCAAATTACGGGTTATTGGATATTTACCACCTCGGGAGAGAAGAACACGAGCCAAGTTTTCGCTTTTTTAAGCTAGCGCTGCTCGCAGCTGAACTTGTTTCACACTTTTTTTCACAGTGCTTCGTATGCATTATACGGGTCTGAGATATCTCTGATGAGCAATGCTTTTGTTCTGGTGAATTTTTGCACGTTCAAAGTTTTCAGAACTCCTTTTTTTACCGACTTTATCGAAGTTTGCTATATTCTGACAGACACACAAACAAAGAGTGCAGCACAGAAACGAACAAACCGATCTTCACTAAAATTTGATCATTTGTGCCACCTAAAATTTGTAATAATTTTCATGAATTTCGTGAATATTCGTCCCCATTTTTTGAGTGATGATCTGACACAAAAAAAAAAAAACAGGCTGACATATCATGATGATGAGGAGCACGAGCTTATACTAGGAGCGTGCCGATGGATGAGATCGTTAGGTTAAATGCAGAACATTAGGTTAGATGAGGAGTGTTAGGTTGAATGAGGAGCGTTAGTTCAGATAAGGAACGGTAGGGTAAATAGAGCAGCGTTGTGATGCCGTGTGTTTAGTTAAAGCAGTTGCGCTGGGTGAGATGCGTTATTTTAGATGTTGTAGCCGCTGGTGCAGAAGCGCAATGGTTTTACGTAAAACTAGGGTGCATATGCCCTGAAGTTCTGGAAGAAAAAGAGGTGCCCGTACCACTGGTTATAACTTCTTGACCGCGTCCAGTAAGGCAAGCATAAATTTATTTTTTATGTAATACTAATGTGAATAATAATATCGACAACATTACAACAGTTACTGAACACATTGAGCTCCGATTACTGATCCGCAGAGATGTCGTATGAGGTCCATTTCTTTTCTTCGAGTGTTCACTGCTTTTCTGCGTTATTTTAGCTCTCTGTTTGTTGCAGCCCTGGGAGTAATATAGGGATATAGAGGCAGCGAGTTTAGAGTCTCCTACACGTGCTTATACATAACACTCCACCGTTCTCTTCATTGCTAGTTCAATGAAGGTATTCAATATACACGTGTGGTATCTTCCATTAACGCTGCTGCATTGCTGCTGTATGCGTTTTGCTTTAATATCAATGAATATTGTCCAAGTTAGGGAATACCAATGAGGTTTCAGCTCTCAGAACACAGTTACCTTTAGCGAAACCTTGTATTTCTTCTAACATCTCGACTAACAAACTAGACTCCTTGAAGAATCCTACACCCTGTGGCTCAGCACAACATCAGATGATAACACTTTGATATGCTCTGAGTCTTCAGCCCCGGGCAAACTTCGCCTCAGGGATGCGCTCGTGCGCGACACAACACGTTGTCGCTAGACCGCACCGATTTCGTTTCGCTGCAGCGGACTGTAATGAATTGGTAAGGATAAAGAACTGACCCCAGTATTGAGTTTAGCATTGAGCCTGAGAGTCGATCCGACAGACTTTTCATTTGGCGGTAAGCAACAAAATGGTATTCACTGAACAGCGCATCGATGAGAAATTTCTGAAGATAATGCTTGTACATTTGCAGAACTGAATTAATTGCTGATAAAAACACATGACAATTATTTACTGAAGTGCAGAGCAACACAGCCTGCTTTAAACTAAAAATTAGAGCACCGCGAGAGCGCACACCTCCACCAAGCAAGGCGAAAAATTTAAATAGGTCCTGAAACGCTTCAAGATTTCCTTTTTATCATCACAAAAATTTGGTCATTTGGTGGTTGTGAGATTAAGAACAGGACCTGTAATTTTCTTGAATCGGTGTCCGTACTTTCTTGAGTTATGTTTTGGCAAACACAAGACATCTAGAGCACTCTGAGAGCGCATACCTCCGCCAAGCGATGCAACGGTAGCAAAAAAATTCAAATTGGCTCTTAAAACATATTATTTTATATAAGCTCCAAAATCTAATCATTTGTATCTTTTCATAGTAATAACAGCTTGTGCAATTTTCTTGAAGATCCGTTCATAACTTTGAGAGTTATACTTCAAACGTTATGACAAACATGAGTCAAAATACAAACGAACAAACCGATCTGCATCTGCATCAAATTTGATCATTTATGTCTTTTATCATTACTGACAACCACTATAAATTTCATAAATATTTAATCATTATTTTTTCAGTTATTGTGCTAACAAGCATAAAATTAAAAACAGTTACAAACGAATGAACAACGGATCGTTACCAAAATCTGGTCATTTACTCTTCATTATATACCTAACAACTCATGTTAGTTTCATAAATATCCATTCATAACTTTTTGAGTTATGGTATTGAGAAAGAGGAGGCAGACAAACAAACAAACGGATGGACATATCTTCACCAAAACTTAATCATCTGTTTCTCCTAGCATTCTTAACAATCCCTGTAAATTTCGTCCAAATCTGTTCAGAACTTTGTGAGTTATCTTGGTGACAGACAGACAAGCACACGGACAGACAAAAGGACAGACAGACAAACAAACACGACGAAAACATAACCCCCATGGCGGAGGTAAACATACCGAGGGAAAAAGTCCAATACACAAGCGGACAGACCGATTATTGCCAAAATTTGGTCATTGAGGACTTTTAACGTTTTGAAAATACCTGAAAACTTCATGGTTATCTGTCAGTTACTTCCTCTGACAAATATCTTTTGACAAATATACATAAAAACAAACATGGAGACAAATAGTCGAACGGACTGACAGATCACCACAAAAAGTTGATCATTTATCCTTCGTAACATTCACAACAATTCCTGTGAATTTCATGAAGATCCTTTCATAACTGGCAGACAGGCAGAGGGGTAAATAAACTCGAGAAAAACATAACCTCTTTGGCGGAGATAAAAATCGGGGTGCATCTGTTCGAACCAGATGCAGCGCAGCAAAATTTTGAAACGCAACGGTAGCTGCCAGTTGTCTTTGAGTAGGTAGCATCTACAGCTGTCTGTCAGTTAATAATGGCAGAGGATGAAAATCAGGCCTGCATGAACGGCGTGTTCTGTTCTCTTTCTTTCCATATTCTCTTTTCAGATAGCGAATACCTTCATTTTGTAACTATTGAGAGCCCTTGTTTAGTCCGATACTCCAGGACGTCATATCAGAGTTCTCTACTACTGCTTCGGTTCAAAAAGCATGGTTTGGCTATCAAGCGTACACATAAACAAATCTCTATACCGTTAAATTTATACTTATCTTCAAGGTGGTCATTCTGTATCGGAGTTAGATTAGACTTACCTTTTCAAGAGAAAATGTGAACTTACTTGGGTGCATGAACGCAATTAGAGTTTGTGGTAAGATTCCAGGCTTCTTATGCTGTAACTGTTGGCAATGAATTCACAAACCAATGAGAGAACACTACAGAGAACCTACAGCACTGAGTATTGGGGACGGGGCTACAACACTAGCACTATGATTGTGTAACTAACTGTAAGGGCCTTCTTAATCCATTTTAAAAAAATGTTAGGGATTTTTCTGTCGCTGCCATGCGCCATTTATTTAATTATTTGTATAAATATTATAAAGACACAAATTAATATTGATCTAATTAATATTGACACGAAGTTAATTAATATTGACACGTTATTAATTGAACAGTTGACATAGGGAATAATTGACAACACAGTGCATTAAATGGCGCATAACAGGTCCCAACACACATGAGGTGAGCAACGCCTCTAATCTATCCTACAGGTGTTCAAAATAACTGGAGAATACAAGGGTAGGAAAACGCATGGTAAAATCAATGGTATATTCTGATGTTATTTAATACAATGGGCGCGCCATGAGATAAGGCAAAATATGGGACATCAAATTGATTAGACTAAATTTGGCGAAGTGGGAAACGAACGTCGCGCGCTCGATTTAAGCATTACGACATACATGTGAATGCATGCACAAGGCTCATATCGAGCGGTTCGGCGACTCCGGAGAAAACCCACAAGTTCACAACATATTCAAATTGAAATTCACGTGAAATGATGACAGTTGAACTGTGACACGTCCAATTCTCGATCATATTGCATGACTATAACCGAGAATTGGAGCCTATCAACATCGTTTATTAATGACGGTTGCATGTAAAGATAACGAGCCAAGAAACGATTGACATGGACAAAGCAGCGTAATATAGGAAACGTCCTACCAAGGAACTGTCCTCGGCAACATATCCCGACGTGATGGCCAAGTTTAAGCACTTACAATAGTCATCTAGAAGAGATTTACACCATGACCTGGTTTTTCTTGTTTCCTAACACCTTCCTAGACACAAGACACGACCGATCTGACACAGGCCACTGCACATTTCTGCCTAGCTAGTAGCCTATATACACATTCACTAGGCATTTATGTAACACTATGCCCTTTGTTCACTCTCTCGTTTCTGATCCCGAGACACGAATAAGCGTTCTCGGCGCACTAAGTTGCACTTTAGGCATACGCGACGGCACCGTACTCCCGGCGTACGCAACATGTTGCGGGGATCTTCTCAACATCAACTGCGGCCATCGGTACCATGAGGGATCGCGGGATACTTCTCAACGTCAACTGCAACCTTCGGTACCATGAGGGATCGCGGGGTACTTCTCAACATCAACTGCAACCTTCGGTACCATGAGGGATCGCGGGGTTCTTCTCAACATCAACTGCAACCTTCGGTACCATGAGGGATCGGTCGGTAATGATCCGATCTATCACACGCAAAAATGGCGAGGACCTGCATGGTGCACGTCATTTAAGTATGTCTATAGGTCACTGTTAATATCACAATCGGGACAAGCACATTGGTTGAGTCAGGCGTCGTGCACTGTCACGCGCACCCCGGAGGGCACGGGATGCACGTTTGAACTGAACTC
>LQNS02276882.1:4184830-4195782 GCA_001587735.2 Parhyale hawaiensis
GAGTCGCCATTTGTTATGTTCGCCCCGTGCAGACAAATATGGGTCTGGTATTGGCCAGCCTGCGGTACTGCTTGTCTGGCACGGAAAGCGTTGAGCAGTGAGGGAGAAAATACAAGTGTGTCTGAACGGAAACATTCGAAGAGAAGTAAAGGTGTCCTTCAGTTTCACGATAAAACGTTGCTTAACGTTCATGCTTTCTTCGGAGACTGCAGTTATAGCCTTCTCCTACAAAGTGATATTTTACTCAGTGCATCGGTTTTACGAGCTTCACAGTCACCTTAAGTCCTTCGCATAAAAAATAAGTTTTATTCCTCACTTGGGCGTGGAACAAGGAGATCGTCATTATAGAAGTTCCGTTGTGCCAAAGCTTTCGAAAAATGTATGTCAATGTGATGAGTGCTGAATGCGTTGTGTTCGAGTGAAGTGTGAAGGAATGGTAGACTTGTGTTTGTATCTTCACTGATATCTTACTTACCTTCATAAAGCTATATTGTCGAAGAAACTCAGTCCTGGAACTATTTAGCTGCTACCCCTATTTACTTGTACTATCATGCACCGCATTCATTGCACTGAGAGACACTCGTTGTGATTGGTTTGGCAAAAACACCTAGCCAATCGCAACAATAAGTTGGCCGGTACCAAATTTCGATGTACGACACAGTGCGTTCGCTAAGGATACATAAGCCAATGCATGATGATGGTGCCCGGCACCAGTAAGTTATAAAAAGGAGCAAAGAGAAGCGCACGCACTGTGTAAAAAACGTGTGGCAATTTTTAATTGAAATAGGTTGATTAAAGACAAAAACGGTAGACCCGCAGTAGCCGCAGACTAAAGCTTCTGACACTGAACTTTCTAGACCGCTGTTCAGACCTCGCTCCCAGCTAGGCAAGTTCTTCGCGGCGCTTGACGTGATCAGATAACATCCGGTCTGCGTACTGCTGTGGGTTTACTGACCATTGCCAGCAATGGGGAGGGTCGGAGGGCGCAGATTGCCGCATTTAGCCTTCTGCCACTGGCGCCATAGCTCTAGACGATCTGTGATAGACTGCAGCCGTATACTCCTATGAGGCTTGCTGGCCTATATCTGGAGCACAAACCAGTGCGTGTAAACTTGCCAGTTGGAGATACAGTCAATTTGACTTTACCTTTGCTTTCTGTACAGTAAAGCGATGCATTTAAATCAAGGTAAGCAGTATACGCTTTCTGCTGCTTGTTTCACTCTTTGCACTTCAATATTTAACGTAAACATTGCGATATTGGGAACCTCTTTTCTTCTTTACGAGTGAGCCTATATACCTATTCAGTGATACCAAATGAATTAATGATTCAATATAATTTCTTGTCCTCAAAAATATGTTATATATGAAAATCTCTGTATATATATATATATATATATATATATATATATGCATACATAATAGTACACCATGGCACTGTTACGCAACTTTTTGTCAATATGTGAATGAACTTGGTTTATGGCTTCTGAGGTACAGATATCCACAACATCCACAAGTTCATCAATGGAAGCAAGTGGCAGTCCACCCAAAAGTTTTTCTGGAAACTGGGATTGGATGTGATAGGTGTGAGTTAAGCAAGTCGTCAGACAAATCGGAAAAATGGTTAATTTCATAGTCTAACGTTCACTTAGACTAGGAGCTACTCTTGGTTAGGTTTTTAACCGATATTCATATAACGAACGTGAATTACGTGTCAGGTTAGTAAGCCGTATGCCCGCCCACTTAACTTAAATTTTCTTTGATATTCTGGTGTGTATTTTGAAGTTTTTACTGTTTAGGGTACTGAGCACCATTGCTAGTTTTCCTCTATTTAACGGCCGTCATATATGATTGAAGAGTAAAGGCTTGCTGAACTTTGCATATAGTAGCCTACAATATTTCGATCGGCATCCCCTATGCTATAATAAGGTTCACCTGTACAAAAATATGGATAATGGAATTCGTTCCCACTAATTGTAAACCAACTACTGTCAAGCTAAAGTGCAAATTATTTAGGAAAAAAAATCGGCGTCTTTGTAGGGAATTGTTGCCGTCCATGCCTTAGCGGCTTACAGTGCAATTTGTCAGCAGTATTGTGTTCGCAATTATACCTATCATCATCCTAATACAATAAAACGCTTGGTGTATTTATTTGTTTCGTGCCCGCTTTGAAGGAAATGGGTGAAAAATAAGCCAAGTTGCAGATTTTGTAATTCACTTACATTTTCGTAGAGATCAATGATCAGCTTGGAAACGATGGTGTAAATTGGATCCTTATCTTTTCATCTGGATGAACTTCTTACTTGAAACACTTATTGAAATCGGGAGAGTATGTATGCAGCTTCTGGAGTCCGATTTTATAAGTTTTTTTCTCTCAGGTCACGACATATTAATTCGGCAAATAGTCAACGGGGCACTCGCGAGGTAATGATTTTCACGGGCAATTTTTCTAACTTACCGTCTTTCTTATTGAATACGATGATGCAGCTTTCTCTTCACGTGTTTCACGGGCACTGGGCAGTAGACAACTGACCAGTTTAATTAAGACAGTGGATAGAGAACGTAAAAAGAAGAACGAGACTACTACTGTATCAAGAACGAAGACGTGCTGTCAATGGAGAGATGAAGCGCCTATTGGGCACAGTGACAAGAAAGACTTGAAGCAGAAGGGTTACAGAACTAAATAAGACTTTCTAAGCAGCGTGAGCGAGAAAATGTGGAAACGACAAGTCAAAGAAAAGAGAAAACATAGATTATTGCTTGATTTTTCTTCGCGCACAGGTCCACTACTATACTATACTATACTATACTATACTATACTATACTATACTATACTATACTATACTATACTATACTATACTATACTATACTATACTATACTATACTATACTATACTATACTATACTANNAAAACGAACGGGAAAACTGGCCCGTACGGCATCGCAACGGTTCCAAGGCAAACTCATGAAGAGCACCAGTCCGCCGAGTATACCTCACCCGAACAAATGGATCTGGACGAAAATCGGACAGTGGATGACTGGGGCAGTTATAGATTTTATACAGAAAACAGACTCCACCAACTCTGCGACGATGCGACAGGTGACAGGGTGTGTTATGTAGAGTAGGTGCCCGTGGAATTCTTTCAATCGTGAAACTGGTACTGAGCAGGTAAAAACACACTAAAAACTTTTTTGATTTTCAACAAAAACCATGTATGTTTCTAAAAGTGGGTTCTAACTTCATTTGAACAGTTGATATCCATAGATGAATCCCCTATTTTGGCCGGATTGCGTTGGGACAAGAAAGAGAAATTAAAAAATTAGAACGAATTAGGAATTAGTAAGCTTGCTGTTAAAAGGTTACCAAATTTGGCTGAGGTATAGTACTTTGGTAAAGGCAGAGGTGCCTATGATTCTATCAGGGACAGCTGCGGCGCAGCCTACATATCCTAGACGTAGGTAGAGGCTGTGGGTATAGGCAGCTACACCTCAGAATTTCCAAGCGGCACGTGTAAAAAGATCGACAACCAGAACGCCTCTATGGCGTAATACCATCACCCGCGGTAGGGGGCAAATTTAACGAAGTTATTTTTTATGAACGAGGCTAGGGTACAGCCCCATTCGATGAGATTAGATACTTGCTCTTCAATACTAACATAGGAAAACAAGGCTAGCTCCACGCTACCAGCTCCATTCAAATTTGTCAATAATAACATAGGAAAAAATTGGAGGCTCGTGGCTTGAGACGATCTGCCTCGGTGGAGGCAAATTAGACCCGGGGGAGGAAAATTCAACGCCGTCAGTTTTTATGGCCAGCTAAGACTAGTTTTTTAGCTTTGGACACATCTAGGTCAACCCACCAAACTCCTTATAAAAAATTGTGAAGATTGCTCAACTTTTTCAACCACTTAATCGGTGGACAGACAATTATATATACAAATATATATATTGAAGAATTAGATCAGAAGCAAATAATATAGTTGAAATTTTATTACCCACGACGCGTTTCGCGTCGTTTCGCGTTTCGCGAAACGCGTCGTGGGTAATAAAATTTCAACTATATTATTTGCTTCTGATCTAATTCTTCAATATGTACGCCATCTAGAACCAAAATATATATATATATATATATATATATATATATATATATATATATACATAATAATACACCATGGCACTGTTACGCAACTTTTTGTCAATATGTGAATGAACTTGGTT
Source organism: Parhyale hawaiensis (assembly GCA_001587735.2). NCBI lineage: Eukaryota > Metazoa > Arthropoda > Malacostraca > Amphipoda > Hyalidae > Parhyale > Parhyale hawaiensis. The sequence goes on from LQNS02276882.1 coordinate 4,189,045, forward strand.
TATGGCTTCTGAGGTACAGATATCCACAACATCCTCAAGTTCATCAATGGAAACAAGTGGCAGTCCACCCAAAAGTTTTTCTGGAAACTGGGATTGGATGTGATAGGTCTGAGTTAAGTAAGTCGTCAGAAAAATCGGAAAAATGGTTATTTTCATAGTCTAACGTACACTTAGACTAGGAGCTACTCGTGGTTAGGTATTTAACCGATATTCATATAACGAACGTAAATTACGTGTCAGGTTAGTAAGTTGTATACCCTCCCACTTAACTTAAATTTTCTTTGATATTCTGGTGTGTATTTTGAAGTTTTTACTGTTTGGGGTACTGAGCACCATTGCTAGTTTTCCTCTATTTAACGGCCGTCATATATGATTGAAAAGTAAAGGCTGGCTGTACTTTGCATAAAGTAGCCTACAATATTTCTATCGGCATCCCCTTTGCTATAAAAAGGTTCACCTGTACAAATATATGGATAATGGAATTCGTTCCCACTAATTGTAAACCAACTACTGTCAAGCTAAAGTGCAATTTATTTAGGAAAAAAAAATCGGCGTCTTTGTAGGGAATTGTTGCCGTCCATGCCGTAGCGGCTTACAGTGCAATTTGTCAGCAGCATTGTGCTCGCAATTATGCCTATCATCATCCTAATATAATAAAACGCTTGGTGTATTTATTTGTTTCGTGCCCGCTTTGAAGGAAATAGGTGAAAAATAAGCCAAGTGGCAGATTTTGTAATTCAGTTACATTTTCGTAGAGATCAATGATCAGCTTGGAGACGATGGTGTAAATTTGATCCTTATCTCTTCATCTGGATGCACTTCTTACTTGAAACACTTCTTGAAATCGGGAGAGTATGTATGCAGCTTCTGGAGTCCGATTTTATAAGTTTTTCTCTCAGGTCACGACATATTGTATTGTAATTCGACAAATAGTCAACGGGCACTCGCGAGGTAACGATTTTCACGGGCATTTTTTCTAACTTACCGTCTTTCTTATTGAATACTACGATGCAGCTTTCTCTTCACGTGTTTCACGGGCACTGGGCAGTAGACAACTGACCAGTTTAATTAAGACAGTGGATAGAGAACGTAATAAGAAGAACGAGACTACTACTGTATCAAGCACGAAGACGTGCTGTCAATGGAGGGATGAAGCGCCTATGGGGCACAGTGACAAGAAAGACTTGAAGCAGAAGGGTTACAGAACTAAATAAGACTTTCTAAAAAGCGTGAGCGAGAAAATGTGGAAACGACAAGTCAAAGAAAAGAGAAAACATATCGATTATTGCGTGATTTTTTTCCGCGCACTGGTCCACTAGTATAAATATATCAACAAAAAACACACGTCGGTGTTTATTATATTGGTTGATGATGCAATTCACTTAAGTATGGAAAACAATATCCTTTAAATGACCTCCATTATTGGCCAAGCAATCGCGAGCTCTAGCAACGGTGATATTGATATTGTTTAGTTTTCAACATTGTCACTGAACTATGGGCAGAAATTTTCAATACTTCTCCTGTTCCATTGAAAAAGTTTAACACTAAGAATGACCGTCGTGTGTTTATATATTTATTTATATGTTCGGTGTCACGCTCTTAACGAAATAGATAGGCAAAAATTAGTTCTGGCCGTCCTGGCTTCATCAGTGTATTCATCTGCTTGAGGACTGTGGTGATCCTGCCAAGCTTCATATTGTAAAAAATTGATACGCAGAAAATATTTCAGGTTGCTGATGGTGGCACTGGAAGAGTATATCTAATGATTCCGATCCGGTCCGGTCTTTCTTTGACCATACGTTGAAGTCCAATCGATGCCGATCCATACAGCTTCTCTACACAATCTCTTCCATCGTGATGCGTACTCTCTCTTGAAGTTTTCTTGATTCAAACTTCAGCTGCCCTTAGTTTACACTGATCGTCTTATTTTGACTACATAAATCGTAACAAATGGTAAGATATTCTTCGGTGGTCAGCAGGCGCGTAAATGCCACGATGATTTCTTGGTAGCAGATAGTTTTCTCCAGTTTGGGTTCTTCTTTCAACAGAACAAGTTTTCTCCGAGTCCGAGTTATATGCCACCCTAGAATATCTTAGATACAAAGCTCCGTATTTATTAGAAGCAATATCAACTGTGGGCAATGAAAACAAAACATCGGTAATCGTTAGTAACAATGATTGCAGTTCTTGCTCTTCCAGCTTCTCTTGCCGTTCCCGTGGAGTCTGGCGCTATCAATGAAAGCAGTGTTTTTATTCTGGTGCATTTCTGCAAGCCCCAGATCCTTCCAGGTTTTCAAATTTCGTCGTACAAAATGGTCGTTCTAAACGGCCCCGGGCTATATTTACAGTAGCTGCCTGTATCCTGTCTACGAACGTATAATTAAACGAAACCGTGCAAGCTAAGCTGCAACTTTCATTGCAAAAATACTAATAAAATGTCAGGCTATGTTCAATGTTATTAGCTGCCCACTTACAAAGAATTTGTGGTATAAGACAGCAATATCAATGAAAAATAGCGGAAAATGGCAAGTAAGAGAGACCCTGTGAAGTTTAACCAAAGCCACTTACTGAGAAATTAGCCAGGTGTGTGCGTTAGTATTTACTGCCTATTTAATGCATGAATAAACAATGAAAACATACCAGATTCTGAGCACGAATACCTCCGCCAAGAATCTTAACGTTGTTGAAAAATTGAAGTTGGTCCCAAAACCATAAGGTTTTTAATTAGTACCAATATTTGACAATTTTTGCCTGTAATTCCTTATTTTCTTGAAGATCCATTGAAAACCTTTGAGTTAAGTTCTAGCAATTACTAAAGCATAAAATCAAACACAGATATACGAACAAACTGATCATCACCAAAATTTGGTCCTCTGTACTTTGTAACATTTTTAACAAATCCTATTAATTGAATGAAGACGTAAAACAACAACAAGACGTAAACACAAACATCGAGACAAACAAACGGACTGACACATCACAAAAATTCGGCCAGTTGCTCTTCCTCATAATCCCAAGATATTACTGCAAATTTCACGAAGATCTATTCAGAAATGTTGGAGTCATGTTACCAAGAAAAAATATGCAGACGGGCGGATATTCACCAATAGTTAATCATTCTTTCTCTTGACATACCAAATGCCGGGCTTTGTAAAAGTCCTGACCTGTTTTGTATTTTCATAGTGTGAAACTCATTTCAAAGACTTGATGAAATTCATTGACACCGACTCATTCCTAAACAATTTCAGACAATATAATAACGGGTAACAGTGCTCATTTTTATTCTTTGTTGGTAATGGAAACAAAAAGGATAAAGATAGCAGCTCTCCTTCGGGTCACCAGAGGGCGGACATTGTTACGTTGCAAAAAATCTCAGTTTAGCAACGGTGAAACGGGTTGAAAAACGCTTTAAGAATACTGAAAGCCTCAAAGATCGACCGCGTTCACAACAAACCATCCGGTCTCTGTGATGATGCTTAGCGTTGTGGCCTCCAATGGAGAGAAAATGCCTCCAGTGTGCTTCAAGGGCGGTTGCAGGTTGACAGGGGCTGAATACAAGAATATCATGGCCACAAAAGATCTTTCTTGGGTCATAAAAATCGTCAAAGATGGAGATTACGGGTTTTAGCAAGATGGTGCACAAGCGCACACGTCGAAAATCGTCCAAAACTGGATAAGCCAAAACATGACTTTCTGGCCCAAAGACTTCTGGCTCCACTGTCGCCTGATCTCAATCCTCTGGACTACAGCGTGTGACCGCATATTGAGAGTAAAGCATGCAAAGTTCGCCACAACAACATTGACGAGCTGAAAGCTTCTGTGAACCGCACTTGGGCCCAGATGAGGAAGGACTACGTCCGTAATGTGTGTAAGGACTTCCGACCACGATTAGGGCGTGTCATTGCTGCCAATGGAGTTCCTATTGAATAGCAATGTTCTTTAAATCATAATAAGCTAATGCATTACAAATCTTGTTTTATTTCATTATAAACGAAGCTTTTACGAACTTCGGATGACAAATTATTAAAACAGGTCAGGACTTTTGCAAAGCCCGGTATGTACTGTAAATTTCATAAGGATTGTGCAAACCTCTTTTAGTTATCTTGACGACAGAAAGACAAACTCCGACCAAAAACCTAACTTCGTTGGCGAAGGTAACAAGTGACTACCGAAGAATTTCAATGGCTCTCGCGATCGAAAATGAGTGCAGAACGTTAAGAAGAGAAAAGAGAATATTCACGAGACATTGAAAGTAAGCGCAGATTTGATATACGCAATGCTGAAGGTGATCTGCTACGATTGAAAACAATGTGAATAGATGGTACGTACGTTATGTGCGTTAGATTAATTGACAAGCGTTTGGTTAAATGAAGAACTCAAAGTTAGCTGAAGAGCGTTAAGTTAAACCGAGTGTTGGATTGAAGTGAGAGCTGTGAGTGTTAGATTAGACGAGGAGCGTTAGTACGACGAGAAGCGTAAGAAAGGATGAGAAATGTTTGGTTAGGTGACGAATCTTAGTTCAAATGAACATTATGATGGATGATAAGCGTTAGATTAGGTGAAGTTAATAAGGTTACACGAGTATTATGTTAGATGAGAAGCGTTAGTCTGGATGAGGCGGGCTAGTTTCATTGAGGTGCTAGGTGTTAAATAAAGCATCGTTAGACTTCAAGTGATTTGTTATAGAAGGTACGTTGGGTTGGATGAGGAGCTTTAGGTCGAATGAAGAGCGTTATCTTGCGTGATGAGTGTTAGGTCGGGTGAGGAGCGCTTTTCGGTTGGATGAACAGCGTTCACTTTATTAGCTTAAATAAGGAGCGTTACAATGGGCGAAGAGCGTTGGGTTGGCTGAAAGCGATAGGCTAAATAATGATCATTATGATTGAAAAGGAGCGTAAGATTAAAATTAACCATGAGCATTGGGTTACATAAGAAACGCCAAGTCGGACTAGGTGCGTTAGATAGAGCAGTGTGAGATGGCGAGTGCCTAGATAGATGAGGTGCGTTAAGTTAGGTAAGGTACGTTAACTTAGCTGCAAAGCGATACCTTGGATGTTGAGTGCTATGTTGAATGAGGAGCTTTAGAATAGATGAGCGGTAGGTAAAGTAAGGAGCGTCAAGTTGGATGAGGCGCATTAGGTTAGAGCAGTGTTAGATGACTAATGTTGAGTCAGACGAGGTACGTTTGGTTAAATGAGTGGCGTTATATTAGAGGAAACGAGTTACGTAAGATATGGTGAGGTACGTTAGCTGTGGTGCTTTATGTTAGATGAGATGATGTACAAGTTCTCTAGATGAGATGGGAGACTTAGGTCCCATTAGGGACTGCATTTCATCTTACTGATCCTCCGTTGGTTTACGAGCGGACCCATGACTGCTTTATGCCGTTTGAAGCTTCTATAACAATATTTTATTGCTGTTATCCTATTGATAATACAGATTCACACCTTATTTAGTGTTCTGAAGCGAAACCTGAATATTTTGTTGAGGAATTACATAATTTGTAGCCTATCAAGGCAAATTATGATATAGTTACCCTTCAGTATCACTTCTTTCGTCATAGAAAACGTTCATTTTTTTCCAATGACGATGATAGCAGCATAAATTTCTCTGGTTGAAACTAAATAGTCAGTTGAGATAAGACCAAAATCGATTCATGAGAGGTATCATAATCAAGTGACCATAATGCACTGTATCAGATTAGCAGTGAATTCACGTAAGTAAGTAAGTAAATTTTTTGCATATGGTGCTTAGTTTCAGCTCCATTATGTTAACTAAATGACATTGCGCTTGACGTTGCAAATATCTACAGAAATAAACTGTGATCAGCTGATGCATAATTTACGAAGTTAATGCCACTCTGATGGCAGGTGGTCCACATATTTCAGTCGTTTTCACTAGGAGGGGGTGCTTATGGAACGAAAGTCAGGGAATCGCTGGGTTAGAGGATGTGCGGTGGGTTACATGACAACCATTAGGGTGTCCGCACGCAGAGTCGACGGGAAGCGATGCAAGACGATCCTTTTCGATGTTGAAAGACCCCTCACACAGAAGCAACACGAAGCGACATGACCCCAGGCGATGTTGAAAAACCCCGCACACAGAAGCAACACGAAGCAACACGATTCAAGGCGATGTTGAAAGACCTCACAGAGGCAGCACGAAGCGACGCGATCCAATGCGATCCTAGGCGATATTGAAAGACCTACTCACAGAGGCAACACGAAGCGACGCGATCCAAAGCGATGTTGACAGATCCCTCTCACACAAGCAACACGACGCGAAGTGATCCAAGTCGTTCCTAGGCGATGTTCAAAGACCTGCTACAGAAGCAACGCGAAGCGACGCGATCCAAGGCAATCCTAGGCGATGCTGAAAGACCTGCTCACAGAGGTAACACGAAGCGACGCGATCCTAGGCGACGTTGAAAGACCTGCTCACAGAGGTAACACGAAGCGACGCGATCCTAGGCGACGTTGAAAGACCTGCTCACAGAGGTAACACGAAGCGACGCGATCCAAGGCGATCCTAGGCGATGTTGAAAGACCTGAACACAGAGGTAACACGAAGCGATGCTCACATACGCTGAGGCTGTTATTACCTCCGCCAAGGAGGTTATGTTTTCGCCGTGTTTGTCTGTCTGTCTGTCTGTTTGTCTGTTTGTCTGTTTGTCTGTTTGTCTGTTTGTCTGTTTGTCTGTTTGTCTGTTTGTCTGTCACCAGGATAACTCAAAAAGTT
>LQNS02276882.1:4196251-4220267 GCA_001587735.2 Parhyale hawaiensis
ATTTTGGAGTTTATGCAAAGAAAATTATGGTTTCAGAGCCAATTTGAATTTTTGCTACCGTTGGCTCACTTGGCGGAGGTATGCGCTCTCAGAGTGCTCTAGTTCATGTAATTGATTCTTTAGCTAATGATTACGAGATATTGTTTTCACTAAACATTAACAGATCACAATAAATTTTCACAAAAAAAAAATGTTCTTCCATTATTGCTATCCAATATTCCATTATTTCGCTGCTTGCTGCCTCATTTTTTTTACAACCAGCTCATTTTTAAATCCATTAAGTTTGTATTCAGCAACCGTACATTCATATTTTTGGAGAAAATTTTCCATTGAAACAGAGCAATCGCCTAGTGTTGCTGGGGATTGTGTGACAATGGCGGAAATAATAATAACGTACATAGATGATAGGTACAACAGTATCGCTCCATGTTGCGTCGCGTATCTTCAGTGTGCGGGGGTTAGGCCAGTGTCACACAATGCGGCGACGCCCCTGCTGCGGAAACGCATGCGGCTCCGTCGCATTGGCTACACCCATGCTTGCTACAAGACTATTGCACATTCCCAAAGCCAGAGGCAATGCACTTCGCTACCAGAGTAAAGCTATGGTTTGTGCATTGTGCTAGGGGAAAAGTATTTGCACTGCTTTGAGTTGTCTTACACTCTGGGATTCCTCGCACGAATGGATTCTTTATTTTTTCACGGATACGATTGGATTTTGAAATACAGCAAGCCCTATACTGTAGCTTGTCAATTTTCCGGGGAAAATTCCTACATGAACAAGAGAAACCGGTCGGCCACTGTTACTCTTAGCACTATGAGAATTTTTAATTACCAGACGACGACGGCGGCAAAATAATAATAATATTAATAAAGAAAATGGAAAGCTTAATACATACGTCAATTTCAGATATAGTTGCATTTTAATAATGAAATATGAATAAATGAAGGCCAGAAAAAAATTGCGCACTGGCAATACTTTTAAAAGATTCAAAATTACGCAAAGTATTAGGCTACTGACCAAACAGAGACTTGCTGCAAGTTGCATCGTGCGCCGGTACATTTCTACAGGATCGAAAGCCGTGCAGCGGGTACACTCCACAAAGCTACGATTTCAGGTGAACTGTATCGCCAAGATACTGCAGTCGGAGTGTTAAATAATGTTGCAAGCAATGTGCTGATGTTAGTTTTTACCCGCAGAAAAATATGTGCAAAAGTAGGGTGCATTTCAAGAAATTGAAATAGCTTCGCTCTATCACCTAGTGAGAGCGAGAGGCTTGTCGAGGCTCCGACACGATTCTCGTATGATATAAATCATCGCTTGTTTTGTCAAAACCACACTATGCATATTGCTTAACATGAAGCTTTACTTATAGACAATGAAATAATTGTGAGGAAACGTCCAACAAGAATTTTCCGCCTCATCCGATATTCGCTCCAACGCAAAAAAAAAAAAAATAGCGACAAGTTCGTTTTCTCTCTATGTACTGCATGCTGAGACACGGCTTTATAATAAAGTTTGTTATAGAAATTTCCTTGATGCGGAAGCCTATTGATAACGTATGCCCTAGTTTTCGAGTTCTATTGGCATGTATGTATCTGAAAGGGGCTGTTATAAAGGTGATTAGAGACTAAGCTTATTGAACTTGTCCAAAATGTAAAGCAGGCCCGAGCCGAATGGGTCCAATGTATCGGTGGGCTTTTTATATTTTGAAATACATTTACTTTCCAAGGGGCGAAGCCTTTCATATTTTTGAAATGTAACTGCACAAATGTACTGCTGATGATTGTTTGCAGCACTGAAACTAGAAAAAAATATTAGTAAAAATATCATTGACGCACAACATTATTGAGCAATTCGCTGGAAGAGTTCACGCCGTACAACACTAAGCAAGTGGCAGTTGCTAGCATCGTTCCATTCGCAGCAGAGTGATAAAGACTGCTGGTCTCTGTGTACTGGCTGTGGAGAGGTCGAAGACATTTTCCGACTAAGAAGCTAATTATCTTGAGACAAATAAGTATTTCACACGCACGGTGTTTCAAACTATATAATGTCTATTTAACACTGAATGCGAACAAATTCATGTGATCGTTTAGGTAATACCAAAAATTTCCGAGTCCAACGTAGTCACGGTTAGTCACCTCTCTCGCTCTCAGGTGGCCGACTACAATAGCTGGCAGTACGTGATTGTCGTGTATTAACTTCCAGGATGTACGGCCTGTTCCTCTTTATAAAGTCAAAAATACATCCATGTTCACCAGGCATTAATTAAGCCAGCTGTCATACAATGGAATTCACTGAGTTTATTAACAGTGCGTGCACCCTCGCTCTAGGCAACAGTAATTAAAATATTTAGTGAATCGTACAAATACATGTCTTTCGCGAAGTCACCATGTTTTTCCTTGAAGCAAAAGATTGAAGGCTTTCTAGGAGTTTCCTCTGATGGATTTATGTATGAAAATATCATGTCACAGTTGGTCGATGTCTCTGTAGCAGTCAGGCCAACACACCGCATCATAATGCATCGCATGACTTTTTAGCAAGCACCGGCGCTGGCGCTCCAAGGCCATGCCCTTAACGAGGTCGTCTGACATGAACTGCCGCAATCGAAAGTCAAAGATGAAGTTGTTTGTAAGGGTTAGATATTTATTTATTCAAAATACGAGCGCTATTTCTCTTCTGTATGAACTTGTCCACCGTTCTCCTAAGGAGTAATAATAGTTCATCGCCAAATAATTAACGCCCGCGAACAAAGTGAGAGAGGTGATAATGTTTTCGTTGAAGATTTAAGTATATATATCTATTTGTCTGTCCACCCAATAAGTGGTCGAAGGAGTTCAGCAATCTTCATAATTTTTAGTAGGGAGTTTGGTGGGTTGACCTAGATGTGACCCATGCCAAGAAACCAGACCTAGCTGATCATAGAGAATGACGGCGTTGAATTTTCCTCCACAGAGGCGAATTTGCCTCCGGCGCGGCAGTTCTAATGGAGAATGGGGCGTTTTATTTTTTTCCTATGTTATTATTGAAGAGCTAATCCATGGAATCATCGCGAATGACTTCGTTGACTTTGCCTCCTATCGCGGGTGACGGTCTTACGCCACCGAAGCACTCTAGTTTGTCATGTTTTCAACGAATAATTTATTCTAATGCTCTAATTACCTATTGTCTATTTAAGAATGGTTTATTGCTTTCAGGAATTATGAAATGTTTAAATAAGCGAGGATAAGTAGGAGACACATCAAGACAAGTGGAGGTCACTGCAAAATTTCATTGTTCAAACTTTACAGAGTGGAATGTAGCTTGAGAATCGCAATGCCGTGCACTGTCATCAAGCAAAACTGGGCCTTCTTGATTCACTAGTTTTGGTTGCTTCATGTGCAACTTTTCGTGCATGCAATCGATATAGTGACAATAGGACGCTGCAGTTACTCATAATGAACAACCCCTCTTGCAGTCACCATTCAGTGCACACTGAGCAATTACCTTCAATTAGTAGCGATTTATAGGCGTAATTCTGATCAATGTCAATACTCTTACTGTATTAAATGCTAATGCTCAAGACCAACTGCTGAAGTGGCATAAGATTGCCTGTCGTCTGTAGATACTCTCTCATATATGTCTATGGCACTGGATGTGGCAGCCACTGAGGCTATTACAAGCCTCAGCCTAGAATTACTGCACCAGACAAAAAAAAAAAAAAAACAGTGCTATATTCCATTGCCACAAGGCATTAGGGATTTATAATGATGCTATATTCGACGCTTTTTTGCTTCCGTGGAAATCATTACTGTCTGGCTTACTGTAACATATCATCACTATATACTAAGTAGAATGAGACTTTAAAAATTAGGAGTACAGGCTGAAAAATTCTTTTCTCTTTATAGTTATTGTTTTAAACAGTATTTCTGAACAATGCATTAGCCAGATGAAGTACTAATGCTCAAGAGAAAGATCTGTTAGCTTAGCGATAATATTGACTGAAATATTGCCATGCTCTCTTATTGGCCATGCAGGTGGCTGGCCGCCTGTAATGCTTCTAACTGCAATGTGTTGCTTAAATAACAATTAGTGGCTTTATATATGGTGCAGTCATGAGGGGCAAGATGGATATTTAACCCTTTAAGGACCACTGGGCCTCACGAGTCCCGTTTCGCAAAAATTAGGTTTCTAAATAAAGAAGAGATCAGGGATTTTTGGACCTATGAGCGCCGCGACTATGAGACGGTAGTCAGAGGACTACAATTTAAGACTATCCCCAAAAAACTGAGAGAAACAGAAACTTGGTCCCTAAGGGGTTAATACTATGGCCATAGGAGCACAACTCTGTTGTTTGGGTAGAGCACTGCACAAAGAGCTCTGGGAGCTGCAAATCTCAGCAAGCAAGCCGCTGCTCTGTGCAACCTGGGTGGTCAATTTGCAGGTAATAGGAGACAAATAGTGAGTCTCCTGAAAGACTACACATCTTGAAAAATACCTTTGCATGAACGACACTGGTATCAGAAAATTTTGATTGCTGGTGATACTAATTAAATTTAATCTGTGCACTACTCCTATGCATTTTTTATTAAAAATAAATTTCAGCTGGAAATAATAATAAATAGGTAACTTTTATTAGGAACCCAAAAGTTTTATAACTACGCTTACTTACAAGTACAAAGTAGACTCAGCCTTCACTTACGGAAACGAATGGCATGAAGCAGCTCGTTCTCACAAAAGAGCAAAATTAATAGACAAGTGAGTAGGAACAGTTTTCTGCGACCGTACAGAGAATTTCCCACTGCGGACTTCATTGAAACAAATTTGTTGGCCTGTATAAAGATTCGTTCATATAGTGATGACTTTTTTTGGATGAATGAATGACAAGCAATAGTCGTAATAGCTTTAAATATGAATTGCAGCCTTATTTACGGCCGTAAATTCAATCATATCAGCAAATTGATTTGACAAATGTGTATATTAGCAGCATAAGTAATTCTTAAACTCTCTGCAGCGGTTGGAGCACCAACACCAGTAATTATAGCCTAAACGCCAGCAACAACTTTGATTCTCCAACACGCCGATCAGCTGTTACTCCGAATGATGCATAACAAGCTCTAGCTCCCTTTGTAGCGCGCCTTCCTATTGGCTGAGCGAGCTTTTCCACGATTTTTGAGCATGCGCTCACAGAAGCCTCTACGTTGGCGCCAAAGCGCATTAAACATCGCAACTTACGACCAACGTAAAGAAACGTTAACGTAATTACGCTAGAAATTTAATCGTATCTTTACGTAAACTCAGCTAACTTTCGAACATCCGAGCCCTGCCATTTTGCTGTTATTGAAGCACATTTATATCTCATCTCACTTAATGAGTCTGCTCAAAAATAGTTCTCGTTCCTGCCGACCAGAAAAACCAGAGTGAAACACATTACAAGGTGCCTGGTTCTTTGAAGCTGTCGAAGTTATTGCGGTTCAAACGTATCCATCTTTTGATTTCGTCAATTTTCCTCACGTGTCGAGCAACAGTTGTGTGAGATGTCAGGGGCTCTCCTGAGATTTATTTTACCGTTATTCTCGGAATTCGTTTAACTGCGGCATTCAAGTTATCGTGACTGATTTTAGTTTCCCTCTTAGTCTATTAATAGGCTTACAGTTTTTGAACAAAATTTTTTAACCAGCTCTGACCAGTTCCCATATCAACAGAAATGTAGACAAAAACTGATTTGATGTTTCGTTGAGCTTCTGAGATAGAATAGCCCACATAGTATTAGTACAAGAAAATCAATTGATATAGTTTACTTATCAACATAGTCACTGGGTGGAAATTTCAATACTTATCCTATTTCATTGAAAAAATCAGTTGACCCATTTACGCCGTGAAAAACTAACTTTTTATAATTCACTGGAATTTTTCTATGTGTTGTAAGGCACATTCCAATATATATAAAATCGTCTTTTATGTAAAATAGAAGAAGAGAAAAGATAAAAAAACGCATGTTGCGTAAATGCAACGAGCGGCATGCTATCCCGGAGCATCGTTGCGAAAATGCAACGGCCGCCATTGAGGATTATCCCTTTTGTAGAGTTGCACGATTGATAAGGTGAAAGAAGGCTACGATAGACTTCCATTTTATGGTTTACTATGCCCGAGGACTGATGACACGCTAAAAAAAATCGGGAGTAAAATAAACCCTCTCCTTGCCCTCCTCTTCTTCTACATGTAGAAGCTCTTCCATAAACGAAAATGATTATTTCTACAGTATATTCCTCATTCCGCCATTGAAAACTACGGTAATAATCCTTGGGCAACCGATCTCGTAAAGAACAGTAGATTTCTTTGTAGCAAACAACCAAGCATTGTTCAAGCAGACTTGTTCCAAATAACTAATTATTAGGAAATAACACTTATTTCTTTAGATAGATGCACTACATTTAGCAACGTTTTGGTTTAAACGGTCGATTCCTCCCATGTCCGAATTATAATTCTAGATCATAAGAGGTATGTCAATTTGCATTTGTTTTCTTTCAACAGAACCGTGCCTTTCACCATTTGCTATAGGAAGTAGCTAGGTACTATGTTCTTCTTGGACGCCATAGTGAATGTCCCATTGTCATTCCATCGCGTTACAACTACATGAGCAGCGGTATCAGTAAAATATTCAGTGCTAGTTATTGTTTTTTTTTTTCAAAAGATTTAGGGTTAATCAGCGGACGTTTTCTACTCTATTTTCGCGAATAATTGTACCCGTAGCTCCATGAGATCGCTTTTGAATTATTTCCTCTAGTTGCACTGATGTGAAATAATTGTCAAAGTACAGTGGAAACCTGGTGTTGTAGTGCTGCTGCAGGTGATCCAAGAAATTCAAGAAAACTTATCCTAAACCATCAGTTTCAGTTTCCTTTTAATTATTCTTCATATTTCTCTCATTCTGGCCTAGTTAGGGTTTAATAGAAAAAAAACATATCCTGTAGGGTCAGCTGCAACCCATGCTTTATAGCTACAACGAATGTGCTTTCCTTTTATGAAGTGTTTTACAGGATTGTGACCATAATATGGCATCATTGATTCGTGCAGAGATACATTTGACGGACCAAGAGGTGAACCATCCTGCAAGAAGTTTTCATTGAGAGCATTCAAAAATTGTCTCACTTCAGCGTATTTGCCTGTGGTATGTACTTCATTGTTATCAGCTTTGAGGAGATATTTCATAATTTCATCAAAACGATCAGGTCGTATTGACGAAGCTATAGGCTCGTTTCGCACGTCTGGCTCTTTTGCAGGTACTATACAACCTGCGCCTTGGAACTGTATTGTCCCCTGAAACTATAAGTATGGCAAGGATTCCCTTCATTTCATCACTAAGAAACTGACAAGAATAATTTCGTCGATGAATGGAGTATTAGCTCTCTTTGGTCAATCAATCAATTGCTCTCATATCTATGAACATTTCTCTTGGTGTTGTCGGGTGATCAGCAATGGATGGTTGATAGGGAAATGTAGTTTGTGCAGGCACAAATTCTGAATAAGTTTAATTTCATTGTCGCAATTTTACGACCTTTTTCGCCTTTTTCTTACGATCGCATGTTGCTCCATCGCCTGTGTCATCACTTACAAGATCAATAATTATTGCGATACAGGTAAATTGCTGAGCATAACATCATCTTCTTCTTCTTCACCAGAGTCTTTGTCAGTTATGTGACCATCAACAGGTGGATTGCTGCACTAACTCTTGCAGGACTCGTTCTGCTTGCCTTCTGTCTCAGAATCACTCAAACTATTTCTCCTACATCTTTTCCAATGCATTGATAGCTTCGTTCAAAGTGAGGTTCCTGCAGGAGGTCCAAAAAATATACTCCAGATTATATGGAAAAAGCATTTGCAAAACTGACACTGCGTATACCTCTCGTTGCGTTATCGCAACAGTAAGTCGGATTAGGGTGCCGGTCGTTGCGTACGTTATCGCAACATCTTGAAGCACTCATTTTCAATGCCCAATAAATACTGTTAATTTTAGAAATAATTGGAATATAAAAGTCACGTCTCATTCACTGGTGATCATAATATTGAGTACACTAAATATTGATATAATCTGAGTCATTTTTCGTACACACCTTTTTTTCGGATGAGCCAGAGTTGAAAAAGAGAATGTCAAGTTCAGTGCCGAGTTACTTCCGCGAGAAGCCGAGAAAGAAGATGACCGGAGCACAATCTACTCTCCCAAGGTTGCACAGTTTACTGACGGTTCAGTTGGTTTGATATGGACAGACATACTAGAGTTTCGTTCGAATGAGTAATGACCTGTTCACTGTTGCGTTTTCGCAACGAGCGGCTTAAATGGGATGGGATAGGATTAATCACGGGCGCGTATAATTGCCTGATAAAGTGACTCACTCAAAATATATTTCACGGTTCACACCCTTCTAGAAAAATATATGAACCACTGAGCATTTGCAATTCTTGATGGAGATCATATACTTGAGTAGCAGACTGCTAGGAAATCGGGCTAATCACAGTCATATACACTTTTTGTAAAGCGTGTTAAATTTTTAAAGGCTAATTTGACAAGTGTAGTATATATGTTTCACTAGATAACTTCCATCTTGTCGGGATTCTAACACTTATGCAACTAGAGTAAACTAGTGTTCGTCATTCAACTATCTTGCAAAAAGTTTGCAATCAACTTTCATCACCAGCACGACCGCAGTTCTTGAGGAACGCTTGCAGATGTAAGTCTTCCCAGTAAATTGGAAGGAAGTCCTTCAATTAAATGGATGGAAGTTTTTATCTGTGAATCGGGGAGTGTTCTTTTTTCCCGGAAAGAGCGGATCTAAATCTTTTTCATTCATTAAAGCAAACTGAAACGTTTCCGTAGAGGGTGATATACCCTTAGAGGTAGAGACTGTCACATAGGGAGGCTTAGTGTGTCTGTCATCTGCGAAGTGAATGCAAATACTGTACTGCCGGGGCGTCATACCTATCTTAAATTTTAGAGGGCAGCAGTTATAAAGGAAGTCCTTGTTTTAGGCCGACCTTGTTTCATACCGGCTTCGATTTTTTCGCTTTTTTAAGTCCTTGATTTAGCTACTTTACCACCTGGATTTTAAATTGTTTCATTTTTGCTGCAGCACTAGTGCCAACTTTCAAAAAGCGTACCCTTCATATGACTCAGTATATTAAGTTAACATACTCACAGAAAAATGGTTGTTTGTTATTAAGCAAAATTAGTTACCTGTAAACTACTTTGTCGTTTGAATTTGCGTCAATGCACATTGTCGTTTGTGATGAACAACAGCGTTGTGATGAACAACAGTGTCGTTTACGATTAATTATTATTGCTTTGTACCCAAAATATTACTTCGTTAGTGATAAGAAACCAGATATTTTTTATCGACAAGAACATACTTTGCTGCGTGTACTATCTGTGATGATATGCAGCGGTTATTGTCATTGAAAGATTCATCTCATTCCTATTTATCAAAATGAGAATAAAAAAACATTGTGGTATTCCTTCATAATTCCCCGTTTTCTCTTATTCTTGCAGTTATCAGAAAAAACAGATTGAGGCGTGTTGTAATAAGAGTCTACATCGTGTTGCTACGAGTTCCGGTGTAAAACCGTTTCATTCTTATCCAGAGAGCACTCTGAGAGTGCATACCTCCACCAAGAGAGGCAACTGTAACGAAAAATACAAAATTGTTATTGAAACCATGATTTTCTTTGTATCAAAAACAAAATCTTATGATTCGTGCCTATTGATAGCATTAGCAATTTCTGTAATTTGCTTGAAGACCCGTTCAAGTTTTTGAGTTATGCTACTAAGAAGCATTATAACAAATATATATCAAACATACAAACGGTCCAAGCGATCACTCCATAATTAAATGATTTGTGTCTTTTAACATTACTAACAGTTCCTGTAAATTTGATAGAGATCCATAACTTTTTGAGTGATTGTACTAACAAGCATAAAATCGAACGCAGCGAACAAACAACCAAACAACAGTCAATCCTAAAAATTTAGTCATATACTCTGCATAATATACCTAACAACTCATATAAATTTCATACTTTTTGAGTTATGGCATTAAAAAATATAGCCAGACAGACAAGCAGATGAACGAGTTATCACCAAAAGTTGGCCATCTGTTACTCTCAACTTGCCTAACTATCCTTGTAAACTTTGTAAAGATCCGTTCACATTTTTTTTTTAATCTTGTTGACGGACAAACAAAGAGATAGACTGACAGCCAGACAAACACGGCCAAAAGATAACCTCTTTGGCGGAGGTAAATATGGGATGAATACCACGCAATCTCAGCTAAATAAGCAGGAAACTCAGTCTTTATCAACATTGCATGCGGAGCTTTAATTTGACTGTTATTGTTTTTTTTTTTAATATAAACATGTGAAAAATCTCCAAGAGGGCAAATCTACATCAGCCATGAAAATTTTCATAATTTTCGTTGATCAACTTATCACAATGCTTGCAAGCAAAGGTAATGTTTGTAAACAAAGGCGGTTTTACCCAGCTCCTTGCTATAAATGTTGAGGTTATCGTCGGTGTTGCCTAACCTGAATTGCATTGGATGTGGGGTAACACATGTGACACATGCCGTCTGATTGCAACACGCTGCAATTTCTTGTTCAAGACCAGTTCCTTGTTCAATCATACTTTATTCCTCAACGGATATCTAGCCTAGAACGTTGACTTCCTGTACGTGTTTCAGAAATTTCAAATAATAAATATGTCGAATACTAACAAAAATAAAATCTAACGTTTCGGGAATACGGTACTTCCCGTCATCAGAAAAGTGGAAGTCTTCCCTTTTTGCAAATAATTTTCTACATCTGACGAAAACCCGCAATCTACAATATTATTGTGCTTGAGGTTCCGTACGGCCATCTGATTGCACATTTTCCATGTGTCGGCACGTTACGCATTTCATACTGGATAAGGAAAATTCAACTTTCAAGAAGCTCTGATTTTTGCTAAGAGGAAGTTCAACAACAGCTGTCATCTTTTCGCTTCTTGAAAAAAAAAAAATTGTCCGTTTCGAAACACAAACATGAGCAGAGTACTCATATGTTACACTGGTCCACGGGCCTCTTCTTTCCTATCTTTTCACGTATTGTGGCACCATACCAAAAACCACCACGGCATCACAATGGGTCGGAAGATGCTTACCAATGAAGAACAGACTTGGGCCATCACCCTAATCGAGCTGGGAGTGCCGGTAAACCGCTTAGCTAACGGACCAGGGCACGAAGCACCGACTGAACTGACTAGGTCGGCACCTTACATTCCCTAACGTGAAAGAGTGCACGACGACCGCAGTACGTGTAATTCTTCTCAAGACCTAGAGGGAAGCGATAGAATAATACAACCAATGCCTCTCATTGTTGTACACCTTATACAAAATACAAAGTTCGGTGAAAGTTCAAGGATTCCATAACTTACTGTTTTGTTTTTAGCTTTTTTGCTTTTTTTAATTATATGAAATATCAAGAAAATTTACATATTTTATGAATTCTTCGGTAACCAATCTAAAGTCTCATGTCAATAGAAAACGAAAAGGAACTTGAAAAAAAATCATCCTTAACGTTGTTAGGAATGTTTCAAAGATTCCAAAACTGTCTTTGTTTTTAGTGTAGCATAAAAATTGATCGACTTACATTCTTTTTAAAATTGATCAAGAGAAAAAAGAAAAAAAGTGAAAATCTCATTTTCTGAAAAAAAAACTAAGGCCTAAACTGAAAAAGTTACACGAACAAAAAGTGTTTACTTTTTTTAATTTTACATCTTATGTGCAAATTTCAGAAAAATCGGTTCGAAAATAAAAATAAATATTCGGGAAAGACCCCCATATTAAGTGGGCCCATTCAATATAGTCCATATGTTTATCATTCTCTCAGCCGCTCCACTTGAGATCGTTTAGGTCTTAAGCATTCCTGTGCCCAATTACAAGGTTCTTTTAAGAATCAGAAATATTTTTGACGTGTACGTTACGTTTCTGTGTCGTGATTAGACTCGCCCCTAGAATGAAAGAGGTATTGTTTGCAGGCTATATGTACTCTTGCATTAATGTTTCTTAGCAACGTTACGAAAAAAAACTACTGTATCGACTTGAATGAACGTTTCAGGAAAGATCCGTGGTGGACCGCAATAGACCTTCTAACTTTTTGGGGTAAATCGGTTCAAAATGAAGGTAAACAGAAAGGTTAAACCATAAGAGGCGGGGTTTACCATACCGTGGAACCGCTTGTATTGATATACAGTATAATTGAGGAATGAAGTTGCTCTGCATCCATTAAATAGTTCAGTTGTAGCAAATTTCAGATACATCGCGTCTTCTTATGAAGAGGTCATCAAGGCAATCCGTGAAGCCATCGAAGGAAAGAGAAGCTGGGTATCCATCGACGAAACCACAGTAAAGGCAAAGTCAGCTTAGACCACACCCTCACATGGGAAACCCACATGCACTGGTTTGTGCTGCGAGTATAGGCCCGCAGGCCCCAGATGAGTAAGTGTAATTGCATTCGACCTCGGGTCACCAAGAACTATGGCGCCAATATGACGGAAGAAACAAATGACCCGAGACCCCCAACCCCCTCATCTCTTAGGAAGGCAGTTCCGCCACTGCGCCGTGCATGCACACACAACTGCACAGTCAGCACACCAAAATCTGTAAAGAACTCTCGTGCCTGACTGGGCATCGAACGCGAGCGATACAAGGTGTTAGAGCTGAGAACGGATGCATGCTGCTACCGTGGCAATTAAGATAGTAATTAAGGGGCGTGCTATTGCCAACGTACGGTAATTGTTGGAGTCCTCGGGTAGAGCCGGTAGACGCAGCCAGGAAATTTTTCCCTTTTAATCTCGGCAGTCGTTGAGCATACAAACGGCAGTACGATCGCTCAACTCATCAATAATTCTTCGATGCAACTAGCATGAACCAATGAAATCTCGTACGACTCTGTCCTGCTCTACGCAGCGGATGCAACTCCGTATATGAAAAGGGCTGCACGGTCCCTGAGGGTTCTGCATGCCAAAATGACACATGTAACCTGTTTGGCCAATGGACTCCACAGGAATTCAGAAGAGGTCAGGCGTCTTTTACCTTCAGTCGATCCTCGCATTGCGAATGGAAAGAAATTGTCCTGAAGGCTCCTGCGCGGACTACCCTTTTGAAAGAGCTCAAGCCGAACCTGGCTCTTCCTCCTCAACCAATTCTGACTCTTTGGGGACTTTGGAAATCTGCTGCTGTTTATTATGCAAACCACTACGAGGGCTTCAATGGAGTGGTATCTTTCATGGTTGCCAACGAAGCCGCAGCAATTCAGATTGTGCAGGAAATTACTGCCAGTGATGAAGTCAAAAGTACCTGGCCTATGTGAAAGCTCAGTTTGCTCGTGTCATTAATAGTATTGCATTATTGTTCTAGAAACCCGTATATTGAAAATGGATGAAGGACTGAACGATTTTGACTCTTCTTCATCATTTAAGTTCTGCCCCTGGAACTAACTAGTGGCGCTGCTGTCAAATCGAAGTGTCAACGAGTCGATGCTGCCAACGGACTCGTCGAACTCCGTCAGATTCTAGACATTCTTGAAAGAAAACTACCAGAGTCCTTACAGCCCAACAGAATTAACAGTTTTTTTGTGCACCCTTCCTACTTCCGTAGACGTTGAACGCAATTTTCTGCTCTTCAAAATATTTTAACTGATGTACGCTTAAATCTTTCCCCTGACATTCTGATGAAGCTATTAATTATTGGCTCATACGAATGTAACAAACTCAAACAAATTACTGAAACTTTGTCCGTATTTGGGCTTCCTTCCTTAAAAAGTTCGAAGTTATATAGTTGCAGTATTATTTAGCTAGGACTTGCTAGCCAACAGGGGTGGGTGGAAGTTGGTTTGTACATCGCCGGATCATTAACTGCTTTTTAATCCCGTCATTATTGATAGTGTTTGTTTCTCATAGAAATTCTTTCATTCTTTATTTGTAGCGATACACTTTTTCCTTGTGTTTATTACTATTTTTGCATGATCTACCGGTTAGATAGGCCTTTTCTTCAGCTGTCTCTTTTCTTTTGACCCTCCTCTTCAGCCGACGCTGGCCGCTTCGGTTTTCAGTAGGAACGGGAGGCTGCAGAGAGCGAACGCTTTGTAGACCCTGTCCAGACCTTGGTTAAATACCAAATGACGATGCAGGGTGTTGGTTGGGTTCTCCTTTACTGTGTTTTTACCCCTTAAAATGTCGCCGTCTCCGAGCATGAGTACCGTATATCTTTTTTTCCATTCCTCTTCAATTTTAGTCCTCAGATCCTTTACTGTTGATGGTTGTCGTTCTCTTACATTGTCACGTATAATTGTCCATAAATTTTCAATAGGATTATGGTCCGGGCTTTAGGCAGGCCACTTCAGGACTGCGATATTCTCTTCCGCAAAATTTTCCTTTACTTTCTGTGCAGTATGGCACGGGGCATTGTCCTGCATAAAATTGCTGGCTGGTTTGGTGATGATCGTAGAGATGGGATAACATCCCAGTCGGAAATTATGGTTGTTATTATAGTAGAATATAGTGGTGTATGAGAGATTAAAGTCGATTATGGATGATGAAACAATATGGTAGATATGTCGACCATAACATAACGTTGATTTTAGTATATTTAGGTCGATGTTGGTGGAGGCGATATTGGTTGTTTAGGGTTGGTCAGGAAACGAAGGTCTATGGTAGTACATGGATGTTTGACGGCTATATATGGTAGATGGTTGTACAAGGATGTTTAAAGACTATATATGGTAGAGCATATGATAGAGCATGACTATGGTAGCTTATCAAACCAATTTCCGTTCGTACGATTATGAATGGAATTCTTCCCATTATATGGGGCAGAATATGCATGGATTGCCATGGATTTTAATAATATGGGCAGAATTCCCAACATTATCTACCAAAATAATATTGTTTGACTATAAGTTTGAATGCGAAACATCTAAAATTCATATCATAGTGCAAAAATTGTCTATGTTTTCAGTCTTTTCTTTCCTGTGGATGAATCGTAAAAATTGCAGGGTATGTATGGACACTAACGGTCTGAACGTTATTTTTATCTATTGTTTACGGATTTTTTTTACGATTAGCTACTTTAGTGTAGTTAACCATTATTATGGTGAGTTGTATCCCTTGCTGAATAGTATTACAATGTTTGATCAAATATTGACATCCATTTTTGTGTTCATTCAGTTTATATCTGTAAAGATTCATCAAGGAATTATTCCCGTTAGCTTAATGTGAAAGATGTAAAGTTTTATGAGATAGATATTTAACCTTTCGTACTCGTGCCCTGAAGACGGGTAGGCCTGAAAATTTTCACCCGAGTAGTGACTTCCTCTAAACTGAGTAGAGTAGCTCTGTACCGACTTAGAGTTAAAGAAGTTACATATAAGCGTACGTTAACTGCACCGACTGGTTCAAGCTCCTGCTCTAGCATCGTTCTAAAGTTTAGAGCCTTAGACTATTCTGAGCTGCAGGCCTTACACGTACGTAATAATTAAACTATTATTATTATAAGAAACTAATCATCAGCAAACAAAGCAGGCATCGACTGCATAATATGTCAACAGTGAAAAAATGTTTATCTTGGTAGAATATAGTTGTATCATTCGCTGAACACAGTCGATTTTGGTTGTGAATGGTGTTTTTTACGGTTCACTAAGGTAGATCATGGTTGTGCAGCTAAAGCCTTAATAGTTGTAAATGGGTATTTATGGTTGATAATATGGTCGAAGGTTGTGACATATCTCTACCATACTGCACTCCATAAATGGTTGAATATGGAGGATATTTCGATGATAAACGACCAAAGTCTCGACTATAATGATGGTTGTTCTACTATAATCACAACCATAATTTCCGACTGGGATATTGCTGTACAAGATTGAGATGCACATTAGCATTGGCAGTTTCTTTAATGGCCACCAACGGTCCAACTCCTCCTGTTGAAAACATGCCCCACACCATTACCCTACCTCCCCCATACTTTACAGATGTTTTGACACATTTCGGGTTCAGCCTGTCACCTGGTGCACGTCTAACAAACCGTCTGCCATCAGATCCAACCAAATTAAACTTACTTTCGTCGCTGAAGTGCACTCTTTCTCAATCTTCATCTCTCCAAACGATGTGCCTTTCCGCATATTCAAGTCTTGCTTTCTTATTCTTCATGCTGATAAATGGTTTAGTGGCGGGACTGCGTGCCTTTAACCCACATGCACTGAGGCGATGAGAAACTGTATAGCGAGACACTTGTATGTTTTTATTTATATACCTTCAGCATTCTGGAAATTCCCTCTGCAGTTTCGAAAGGATCCTTCTGGGCATAACGTTTCATAATCCTATCAACTCGCACGGTGGTTTTTCGAGGGCGGCCTGCAAATTCCGGTGATTCCAGCTGTTTCTTTTCATCATAGAGCTTCAATGCACGAGAAAGAACGCTCTTGGATCGGTTTACGTCGCTTGATATGGCCGAAAGAGTCATTCCTGAGGACCTGAGCTTAATAATTTCTTCCCGCAGCTCAGGAGTAACTTTCACGTGAGGTGCCATGTTTCTAGAATGGTGTAATCGTAAGAGTGGCAGTTCTAGAAGTCAAAACTATACTAAGGCAAAAAGTCCAATGCTAAATAGGAGTCGACATCCAGCCGCTCCCCGTAGCTCTGTTCATTTGCATTTCAGCCTTCCTCCCGTTAACATCCATGCTCCCCCACTGATCTTGAAATAAACGATATTTTTTAGTTTACAAAGGTTATATGTTTATAGTTCATTCTAGTGATGGGATTATCTGTCCCGAAACGTTAAATTTTAATTTTTTCGACTCCTATTTAGTTCTAGAAGTCATGTACACGAAATTGAATTTTGCCAGATGACCGGGGTATATGTGAGAATGTTTTAGAGACGATCGTTCTCTTATTTTGCACTGTTCAATTTATGTTATTGTTAATGTATTAAATATAGTTATGTTTGTCCTGGTATTTTGTAGAAATATGTTAAATACATTCCTTAAGGCCCCATCAAAAGATTCATTAACCTACTCTACATGGTTAAACGCTATTTTCAAATAATGAAAATCGTTCTCTTATTTTGCACCCTAGTGTAGCTGCCGCACATGAGCTACTATAGTTGTTTCATGAAACAAGGCCTATATTCGCTATTCAATGATACCATATTCCTTGGACCACAGATAAAATTCCGAACACTAACAGAATGTGACGCTAGAAAATGCTGTAAATTATTTTTAATTTTTATTCACACTTCAGGGGAAATGACACGAGCAAAGATATCACAGAATAACGTTTCGTCTTTTTATGCAGTAAACTGACGCTAGCAATCAAGCTTCGAATCGAAATACGTACGAACATTAGACGTGCGATCTTATTTTCGGTTTGATGTAACAGATTCTTCAAAATCAAAAGTATCTTCCGTAGTCAGGATGCAGACTTAAATCCCATAAGCAATTCCAACGATGCATTTTGTACCTACAAATCGATAACCAGATCGCACATGTAATAGGGCCCTAACTACTGACGGGGCTGTAGATAGAAGAGCATTTAAATCCTACACAGTATAATTATATAACGTTTGGTAACCTTTTGGCTCCTTATTTTTTGTTTTTAATTTGTATTTTGGAATAGAACTTACGAAGTACCACGCCCCTCCATAAAAATACAGGATTATTAAATAAAATTCAAAACGAACAAATAAACGTACAGAAGTAACACTATGAAATCCAACTGAAAATTCGCAGATGTATAAGTGTATAGCTACCTACTTAAAATTATGACTATATTTCCTTATGTAATATCTTTCGACATATGACCTAAATAGCAAGCATAAAGGCATGATAGCAACTGATAAGTTCATAAAACCCATATTTTTAGGGCATAAAGGCATATTTTTAGGGCATAAAAAGCATAGTTTTCGGTCATAAAAGGCATATTTTTAAAGCATAAAAAAACATATTTTCAAGGGCATGAAATCCGGTCTCTAGTGATGACCCTTCATCACTGAAAATAGTTACATTACTAATATGTTTATGAAGGATACACTACAACGGCCAACTCAAATTATCATCACGGAAGAGTGCTCCCTGTTTCAATTCAACTGAGCGGCCAACTCCTTCCTTCACATAGACGACATGCGAAAAATGTGAATTCATACAATCAAACGGTGAAGTATCGCTCACTGTAATTATTCTTCGCCGCGTATCTTGAAGATGCCATGGTACAACATCAGTACATCAATTTTTTTTTTCGCTCAAGCGAAAACTGCTTCGTCAAAGAAAGAATGAAAGTCCGGAAAACTAATAACTGCGTCTACTGCACCCTGAAAAATCGCTTCTCTCGTGCTCCGTTGCTCATCTACTCAATTTGTGCGCCGTGAACTGAGAGCAAATATAGGTTCAATATTAGACGAAGGTAATAAAAATCGGGCTCCATGAGAGCGTTAACAGAAGATTTCAGTGTTGGCAGAGCAAGAACTGCATTCAATTATAAGGGTAAGACTTTCCAGTGTTGTCATCTCTACAACTTAGTCTAGTTTTTGCTCTTCGATATAAATGGAACACCACGGAATTCTAAATTCGGCAGCCAATTTTTTGCCTATTTTGTTCCAGAGCGTGTCACGAAAGACATAAATATATAGATAATAATCATTAAAGACTAGGCATTTTATATTATTTTTATTATGATAGCATTTACTGAGTTGTAGTTCCTATTCTTCATATTGAGTGCTGTTCCCATTTTCTTTTTCATAGCTGACGAGGCTTGGATGCTAAACAGAGTTCTTGTTTTCAGTTTTTCCTTGCCTCACAATTTTCAACTCTAGTGAAGAGGCAGCAATCTGTATGTTAGTGCCAGTCTACACATTAGTCTTTTGAAAGTGTTCGCTCCTTCATTCGATCGTTGAAAACCTTGCCGAGACCACACTATATGCAGTGACACAGGTAACCTGCTGCAGGGATGCGAGACTCTGCGTCATTTTATACTACCGTAACTAAGCTACCCATTTTAAGTATGTATCGAAACAGCACGCGATCTGCTCATCCTGGCAACCAGTTGGGCGTACAGAGGAATATGTCTCTGTCATTACTGTACCGTAGACAGCACTGCTCTCTCAGTTTTATTTAATTCCACGCAAGGAAGAATTAATGTAATTTAATTAAATTTCTCACCGTGTATTTCTGTGTACGCCATGATTCCACTTCATTGTCAGTAGCAGCTGCAATGCATGCTGAACTGATGGCGCTGGAGGTAGCGGTATCGAGTACCTAGTCAGGTGAGTGATCTTTATGGCGCTTAGTGCGTTGAGTCAGCAGTTGCTTGGTATGCACAGCTGCCGTGGGAGTGCTTGTCTTGCCCAGAAATGGGTAGGTATTGAGGGCGGGTCACTGGCGCCATAGTTCTTGATGACCCGTGTTCGACTGCACCTGCGGTCTACTGGGGCCAGTTTGCCTTTATCCACAGCACGAACTAATTCGAGTAGGTTTCCAAGTGAACAGTGCTGTCAAGTAGACTTCATTTTTCTGCCTATATCGAAATTTATGCACTCAAGCCATAACTGCTTTGTCAAAGGAAGAAAGCAAGCTGGAAAAAAATTATTCCGTCTACTCCACCATGAAAAATCGCTTCTCCTGTACTTCGATAATCTTCTACTCAAGGTGTCGTGGTGAACTGAGAACAATATAGTTTCAGCGATCCTCGTGTGGCGGAGACTTAGCAGAGGTCGGGGAGGACGAGGAAAGGATGATATTGGAAGGAAAGATAGGAAGAGAGAAAAAATGAAGACACAGAGGGAATCCACTCAGAAATGGAACGCAGTGAGAACTGTCTGAAACAAGTGGCATGAAAACAAATGTGGAATAGACTGTTCTCACCCGTGACGTAAGACACAAAAGAGAAGCCGCAAGTCTGATCCTACGTTTGTAGGAGGTAAGGGCCGCACAATATATAGACCGCAGCTGGGAAAACACTGTGAGGTACAAACGTGGTCGAGACTCCTCGACGAGAGAGACGAGAAGAACGGGAGTGCAAAAAATTTTGTTATCCTCCGAGTGAGAAATGATCGAGTCCACTACCTCCCGGCGCACAACCACTTCAGCTGGTGAACACGCTACGGACGGACGGATGCCCTCTTCAGCAGGTGAGACATCTTGACAACAGTGCACTTCTGATAGGGCAGGGGCCAACGTAGGCGATTATAGAGTTGTGAGCTAATCAGTGAGGTCCAGGGACTTAAGAAGTTTCTGGTTGCTCTACAGGTCGAGAGATTGTTTGACAGAGAGCATCAGGGTCTAGCGATGTATGTTGCTAAAGGACTCCTTACGGGAGACATCACGAAATTTAGATGTAGAGAAGGTCGAGACATTAAAGAACCACACTGGAGCAGCGTAAGAAATGATGGAGCTTATGAGGGCCTCACGGATTAAGGACACAGAGGCGTTACTTTATTACTGATGTACACCCATTGATTAATGAAGGTTTTTAGCGTGATAAACGATACATAGGCGTTAATGTTTTACTTTAGTGAAAGTATTGATTAAAAGCACACATCATTCTCTGATGTAAACTAGCTGTATTTATATATATGGGTCGCCATTCACAATCATCACTGTACTGTTGACCCCACGCTGTCACGGCTCATTCTCTAGCGTAAACTACCATACCTAGTCGGAAATTATGGTTGTGATTATAGTAGAATATAGTGGTGTATGAGAGATTAAAGTCGATTATAGACGATGAAACGATATAGTTGATATGTCGACCATAACATAACGTTGATTTTAGTTTATTTAGGTCGATATTGGTGGAGGCAATATTGGTTGTTTATGATTTGTCAAGAAACGAAGGTCTATGGCAGTACATGGTTGTTTGACAACTTATATGGTAGATGGTTGTACAAGGATGTTTAAAGACTATATATGGTCAAGCATATGTTAGAGCATATAACTATGGAAGCTTTTCAAAGGATTTCCGTACGTACGATCATGGGGGGAATTCCTCACATTATATGGGGCAGAATATGTATAGATTGCCATAGATTTTAACAATATGGCTAGAATTCCCAACATTATCGACCAAAATAATATTCTATGACTATAAGCTTGAATAGGAAACATCTGAAAATTCATATCATAGTGCAAAAATTGTGCATATTTTCAGTCTTTTCTTTCCTGTCGATGAAATGTGAACATTGCACTGTATATATGGACACTAGCGGCCTTGACGTTATTTTTATCTATTGCTTCCTGATTCTTTTACGCTTAGCCACTTTAGCGTATTTACCAATCATATTCATTTTCATTTATTGTATTTCTTATTAAATAGTATTGCAATCCTTGATCAAATATTGCCATCTATTTTTATGTTTATTCAGTTTATATCTGTAAAGATTCATCAAGAAATTCTTCCCATTAGCTTTATATGGAGATGTCATGTTTCATGAGATATTTAACCTTTCGTACCCGGACAACGAGTACCACCCGAAAGTTATCGATTGAGTTGGGGACTTCCTCTAAATTGCGTAGAGTAGCTCTATACCGACTTAGAGTTAAAGAAGTTATATATAAACGTGCGCTAACTGCACCGACTGGTTCAAGCTCCTGCTCTAGCATCGTTCTGAAGCGTAGAGCCTTAGACCATTCTGAGCTGCAGGTCTAACACGCACGTAATAATTAAGCTATTATTATAAGAAACTAATCATCAGCAAAAAAAGCAGGCATCGACTGCACAATATGTCAATAAATAAAAAAAGTTTATCTTGGCAAAATATAGTATCATTCGCTGAACACAGTCGATTTTGGTTGTGAATGTTTTTTTTACGGTTCACTATGGTAGATCAAGGTTGTGCAGCTAAAACCTTTATAGTTGTAATTGGGTATTTATGGTTGGGGATTATGGTCGATATTATGGTCGAAGGTTGTGACATATCTCTACCATACTGCACCCCATAAATGGTTGATTATGGAGGATATTTCGATAATAAACAACCAAAGTCTCGACCATAATCATAGTTGTTCTACTATAATCACACCCATAATTTCCGACTGGGTAATGGCATATTTTTTGCAATTCTTCATTCACTCTATGCCATTTCATCCTTAAACAATAAATATAATTCCCTGAACTGTCAAGGTAAAAAAGTTAGTCTTTGTAGACAATGCCCTCCTGTATAGTGTAGTAATACTCTGCATAACAATACCATCACTTCACCGCATTACAGGAAAACATATCAGTCGATATTACGAAAAGTACTGGTAATGTTACTCACTCCACCAGCTCCGACGATTACATTCAACCATGGCACTGGCAGTGTGTGACCATTGAAACCCAGTTAATCTTTATTGTTCGCATGGTATCACAGTTAATTGTCAGTATGACCGAAGCGGAGAGGTGCGCGAGAGTGTGGGTGGCTGGGGCGGGTGGCACAAATCCAGAAAGAGTTTAATAATACGCTGGTCCTTTTTTCTCGAAAACACGTAATTTTCTTTGTGCTAGATCGAATATTTCACTGAACTCGCTGGAGCGTACCTGTTTAATGTCTCTTTTTCTTCAGCCGTCCGTGACTTCACCTGCCGACAGTACAATTGCCGGATACTCAAGCGCCTTATAAAGTTACCGTAACTATATAGTTGCAGGTTCTAAAGCAGAGACATAACTAGAACGCCTCGTGGCGTAAGACCATCACCCGCGGTGGAGGCAACTTCAAGGCCGCCACCACAACTCAGTCAACCCACCTGACTATCTGAAACAGCTCAACTACTGCCTTTCTTTGAATGAACGAATGGATTCAATGCCGTCAGATTTGATGGCCAGCTAACTCAAAATTTTTGGCATTTTTCACATCTCAGTCAATCGACCCGACTGCCTAAAATTAACTATTATTATCGTAACTCCATTCCTCCTACCTCTTCTTGAGTGGACAGACTACAAAATTCGAAGCCGCCATTTTTTATGGCCTACTAATCCTAGTTTTTTGGCATGGGTTACGTCTAGGTCAACCCATCAGACTCCCTGTAAAACATTATGAACTTTGTTCAACTCCTTCCACCTCTTTTCGGGTGGATATGCAAATATATATACATATATACTTGAATCTCATTAAACGAAAACATTATCACCTCTCTCACTTCACTCGCGGATGGTATAATGACTCAAGTATTAACATAAATTTGTGAAATCGGTGTAAGGAAATCATAAATCACAGCAGTGGTATCGGTACTTTTTCATATAATTCTACCCTACACGTGACCGTTAATTTACCGAGACGTTTGAGTATCCTGCCCAACTGGCCTTCAAACTGAGAAAGCGCAATGAATGCAAAGTTGACTTCCGACTAAAGTTATTTATTTTTTTTTTCCGGAGTAGTAGAACTGGAATCATGTAGCTCCTGTGCATGTGCTGGGCTTCTCAGACTTTATGGCTGAGGTGGACAAACCGAAAAATGCTCTCGAGACGTAGCAGCAATCTTTTCCTGTCTAATTTCACTGGCAAATTCTGCCAGCGCGAACACAATAGAAAACTTGTCCTGGTACGTCTCGACAGGTTCGATCCAACGCAACACTGTCCGCTGTTGATCTGCTTGCAGAAGTAGCGGGTCCACGGCCCACAACCGGTGCGGAGAAGGCTGCCTGCCGCCAATGAAACTCGTTTTCGATCATCGCCCAGCCCGTCGAAAGCTGCCACATGCAACCAGCGACGCAGAAGGTCGGCCGGCATGCTCTCCGCACCGCAAAAGTTTGATACAGAAGTATCAAATATATTGACTGCTCTTAAAGATGATGTGGATAATGTAGCATTGGCAGTTTGCCTTAAAATTAAACTTGTGAGAAAGAAACTACAACGCAGTGTTACGAAAACATGGATTCACAAAGAAAAAAAAAAATATGTACATATATAAATATAGAATTTGCACCACTACGTTAAACATAGGACAGTAATTAATGTCTATAGAAAATATAATATCAAGTAAGAATGTA
>LQNS02276882.1:4243328-4256217 GCA_001587735.2 Parhyale hawaiensis
GCAAATCCACCAAACGCGCACATGTCCGTCATCTGCGAAGTGAATGCAAACACTGTACTGTCGGGGCGTCATACCTTTCATAAATTTTAGAGGGAAGCAGTTATACAGGAAGTCCTTGTTTTAGGCCGACTTTGTTTCATACCGGTTTCGATTTTTTCGCATTTTTTTCTAAGTCCATGATTTAGCTACTTTACCACCTGGATTTTAAATTGTCTCATTTTTGCTGCAGCACTAGTGCCAACTTTCAAGGAGCGTACCCTTCATATGACTCAGCATATTAAGTTAATAATATACACACAGAAAAATGGTTGTTTGTTATTAAGCAAAATTAGTTCACTGTAACCTACCTTGTCGTTTGAATTTGCGCCAATGCACATTGTCGTTTGTGATGTACAACAGCGTTGTGATGAACAACAGTGTCGTTTACGATTAATTATTATTGCTTTGTAGCTAAGATATTACTTCGTTAGTGATAACAAACCAGATGTTTTTTACCGTAAAGAATATACTTTTCTGCGTGTACTATCTGTGATGATATGCAGCGGTTATTATCATTGAAAGATTCATCTTTTGTGTGTGGCGCTGGGGTGGAGCAACAAACGTTATGTCACTCTTCTCTCCCCTCTCATATGACGGGCATTGCAGAATTAAAGTCATTGGTGAAGTATACGATAACTTTGTTTTTTCTTTGGCCCAGGGGCAAACTTTGTTGCTGAAGCCACTGTGTTTATAGAGGTTTCAACCTAGATACCAATGGCTATATCCATCCAGTGCCCTGAAAAACTGAAAATCTGAATTTTTCCTCGGGTGAACAGTATTTACAGCTAATGTAAATGAAGAAGGGCACGAGTCTACTGCTCTGCAGCTAGAAGAAATCTCAACATTCATCTACGCCTCCTATTTCAGGCAGCCAGCCACTGTGCAAACCAGCCAGCGTTCCAGCCAGAGCGGACCGTGAAGTGGCCCACAGGCTTCCGTGCAGTATTTCGGTTCCGTCGTCTCGTCCTATACTTATATAGCTATAGCATCAAAGAGAGCAAGAAAATGATGGGATGCTGATCCATATCCACGGGTTCCGTAGTCGTGCAATAAAATTGGATACGCTGATAAAAAATACAAACTCAATTATCGGCTAAATTATCTGTAAACAGTGAATATCAGAGCTTAGAAAAGGCATGTATCACTATAGGATAACAATGCGAGAAGTACTGTACTGCTGTATGCAAGATTCACAAGTGAGAGACGTTAGAGCAACGCCACCTAAACGATACTGTTTTCTAGGTGGCGTTGGCTAGAGTCCGCTAGACAAGGTGTTTAAAGTAGACGGGGTTCGTCAGGCGGACTTTAGATTAGACTGTACAGTACAGTACAATTTTGTAAGGGCATTAAAGGCATAGAAGCATAAAAATATATGCCTTTATGGATAGTGGCATAAAAAATATGCCCTTATGGATAATGACATAAAAAATATGCCTTTATGTATATTGGCAAAAAAAAATATGTTTATAAACGATAACAGCGCATAGGCATAGACGTAGATGAAACATTGACTGCATACTTCGGTTTCTTGTTCATATCGCTCCAGTGTTTAATACGCCTCCGTACTATTAACAACTTTTCTTATCTTCAATAAAAGTAGTACCTAACTATGCCTAAGAAAGTGAAAGCTGCTAGAGAAGTGGTTGATGTTTGCGTTATCGATTCGGGAGAAGTGTTTGTAAATGTTGGTGACAAACTAATAGGTACTTCCTGTAAAAAGTTTGTGACGGTGAATTCAAGAAATAGAAGGTGAGGAATATGTACATATTGTACTTATACCTAATTACGGAGGAATGCCCAATCATTAATGTTTTTTTTTCTATAAAAAGTGCGCCAGTTGTGGAAAAGAAAAGAATATAGGATGTAGAGTCGATATCCATAAAATATGTGAAATAGTTACATATGGCGAAAAAATTTTAATAGGCGACTGTATTATTAAACTTAACGTTTTTCATCCAGGCAACTGATACGTCAGCACTTGGCATCAGTAAGGCACCTGCGAGCCGTTCAGGAACAGCGTGAAGCAATTGATGTTGCAGCTTGGCGCAGTACCCTAAGGGAGTCTTTTCACTGAAAATGGTCATAATTTTCATTTATTTGTTTTATGCTCAAAAAGTGTTCTCACGTGTGGGACTATTACGTCCCAAATTTTTAGGGGGCTAGCAGCACTAGAACCCCCAAAAAACGGAGGGCAAAGGGGGTCCGGAAGGGGTCAACACTAAAAAGACGAAACGTGTAATTTTCTGTGTTGTGTGTGACTGTAAATATATTCGGAAACTTATTTGTGCATCATAGATACTATTCAATTCATTATTTGGGGAACATTGATAATGAAAAAAAAAGAAATACTACAAAATACGACGTGTAACATACCTATGATGAGTACACTCATAACATTGATAAATATGTTTCATTATTTATTTATCTAATACATAGCTATTTCATATTTTTATTTGTGAATGAGGAAATGTAAGGTATTTTTAGGTGGAAGCATACGATAGATAAAACATGTCAAGTGTATTTCCACTGCAAACAGCGCTTTTTTTTTATTTCCTCCACAAAAATATAAAATTTTCCGCTCTGAAAAATTTGATTTTTCAGAATAAATAAGAACGTAAGTCGATGAGTTTTTATGCTATACTAAAAACGAAGACAGTTGTGGAATCCTTGAAAGATTCCCTACAACACTTAGAAGAGATTTTTTTTCAATTTCCTTTTAGTTTATTTTATTATATGAAATATCAAGAAAATTTTCATATTTTATGAATTCTTCGGTAACCCATCTAAAGTCTCATGTCAATAGAAAACGAAAAGGAAATCGAAAAAGCCCTCCATAGCGTTGTTAGGAAGTCTTCAAGGATTAAAAAACTGTCTTTGTTTTTAGTGTAGCATAAAAACTGATCGACTTGCATTCTTTTTAAAATTTATCAAGAGAAAAAAGAAAAAAGTGCAAATCTCATTTGCTGAAAAAAACTAAGGCCTAAACTGAAAAAGTTACATGAACAAAGAGTTTTTATTTTTTAATTTTACATCCTACGTGAGAATTTCAGAAACATCGGCTCGAAAGTATAAAAAAATAAAATTTGGAAAAGACCCCTGATTAAGTGGGCCCATATAATATAGTCCATAGTCGCTCCTCGTGAGAACGTTTAGGTCTTAGGCATTCCTGTGCCCAATTACAAGGTTCTTTTAGGAATCAGAAATATTTTTAACGTGTACGTAACGTTTCTCTGTCATGATTAGACCCGCCCCTAGAACGGGAATAGGTATTGTTTTCAGGCTTTATGTACTCATGTATAAATGTTTGTTATCAACGTTACGAAAACAAAACTACTGCATCGATATGAATGAACGTTTCAGGAAAGGTCCGTGGTGGTCCGCAATAGACCCTCTAACTTTTTGGGGTAAATCGGTTCAAAATGAAGGTAAACAGAAAGGTTAAACCATAAGAGGCGGGGTTTACCGGACCGTGGAACCGCTTGTATTGATATACAGTATAATTGAGGAATGAAGTTGCTCTGCATCCATTAAATAGTTTAGTTGTAGCAAATTTCAGATATATTGCGTCTTCTTATGAAGACGCCATGAAGGCAATCCGTGAAGCCATCGAAGGAAAGAGAATCTGGGTATCCATCGACGAAACCACAGTAAAGGCAAAGTCAACTTAGACCATACCCTCACATGGGAAACCCACATGCACTGGTTTGTGCTGCGAGTATAGGCCCACAGGCCCCAGATGAGTAAGTGTAATTGCAGTCGACCTCGGGTCACCAAGAACTATGGAGCCAATTTGACGGAAGGAACAAATGATGCGAGACACCCCCCCCCCCCCCCNCCCCCCCCCTCATCCCTTAGGAAGGCAGTTCCGCCATGGAGCCGTGCATGCACTCACAACTGCCAAGTCAGCACACCAAGATCTGCAAAGAGCTCTCGTGCCTGGCTGGGCATCGAACGCGAGCGATACTAGGTGTTAGAGCTGAGAACGGATGCATGCTGCTACCGTGGCAATTAAGATAGTAATTAAGGGGCGTGCTATTGCCACCGTACGGTAATTATTGGAGTCCTCGGGTAGACGCTGCCAGGAAAATTTTTTCTTTTAACTTCGGCAGTCGTTGAGCATACAAACGGCAGTACGATTGCTCAACTCATCAATAATTCTTCGATGCAACTAGCATGAACCCATGAAATCTCGTACGACTCTGTCCTGATCTACGCAGCAGATGCAACTCCGTATATGAAGAGGGCTGCACGGTCCCTGAGGGTTCTGCATGCCAAAATGACACATGTAACCTGTTTGGCCAATGGACTCCACAGGATTTCAGAAGAGGTCAGGCGTCTTTTTCCTTCAGTCGATCCTTGCATTACGAATGGAAAGAAATTGTGCTGAAGGCTCCTGCGCGGACTACCTTTTTGAAAGAGCTCAAGCCGAACCTGGCTCTTCTTCCTCAACCAATTCTGA
The DNA here is from genome assembly GCA_001587735.2 of Parhyale hawaiensis. Taxonomy (NCBI): domain Eukaryota; kingdom Metazoa; phylum Arthropoda; class Malacostraca; order Amphipoda; family Hyalidae; genus Parhyale; species Parhyale hawaiensis. Next base: position 4,247,827 of record LQNS02276882.1, read on the forward strand.
CCCTTTGGGGACTTTGGAAATCTGCTACTGTCTATTATGCAAACCACTACGAGGGCTTCAATGGAGTGGTATTGTAGTGGGAGAGTCCTACATAACTTTTAACAACTTACCGGCCCGCATATCCCCTTAGAGATTGACTCAGACTCTGTTATATGCGCAACCCTCTTCCACGCAGACGTCTATATCGGAGAGTAAACAGTACAGCACACGTAACTCTGCTTAACTTCGGGCATTTACATAGAAACCTCAACACTTCACAAAGGCCTGCAAAACTTACCCGCCCAACAGAACAGTGAACTGAAGGGACGAGCGGGGCGCAAACGCGCCCGCCCGGCGGATCGTCCGCTATCCAAGATCGCCAAGATGAAACAGGACCAATGTTGCCAATCGCTATCCAAGACGGCTCGGGAGCCTTGTAAAAACAAAACGACAAAGGTCGCACCATTACAACATTAAATGCTAAGCCAAATGCTGAAGGTTTTCGCAGATGTTCATCTGCAGCAGGGTGAGCAGAACATTCATTCGGCATCCAAAGTCCAATTCCTAGATATGAAACTAATGCCCTGCGATATTAGAAGTTGAAGCGTCAGCATGTCCGACATTCAAGGTCTACTGCGAGGGCCCGTAATTTACCAGAAACGGGTTGATCGAAGGACAGAAGCCCCTACATGAACCATACGTCTTTGGCGCCGTAGCTCAGGCAATCTGTGGTCGATTGCAGTGTCATAACCCTAATAAAAATATCGTCAACTCTCAACTTCCATTATTGCAAAATAAAGGCGTTTTAAGTAAATTCCAAAAAAATACTCAAGTCTGTCAAGCTTTTATAATTTGGAGGAAAACTCGAGTCACTGAAGTTTACGCTNACAGGACCAATGTTGCCAACCGCTATCCAAGACGGCTCGGGAGCCTTGTAAAAAGAAAACGACAAAGGTCGCACCATTACACTCCCCCCCACCTAGACGAGGCTCCCCGAGACGCTCACACGAAAAATCACACTACCTGGAACCTCTAAAACTATCCAGAGCACTAGACAGAAATTACACCGGCTACCACGCTGCTTAACATACAAGCAGCCCACAACTACTTTTAATTAGCGCATTCGACTCCAACATTGGATTATTCCACAAATACCGTTAACGCAGCTAAGAAGGGCATCGATTAATGAGAAAAATAAATCAACAAAAGTTTTCTAACTGACAGATACAATTATTTCTACCCATAAACATTGATTGCACAGAAGAACGCTAAAAAAAATTTACGCGCAGAAGAAATGGAAAACTACTATCGTGTATTGAGAACTTACTTTGTAGATATTCCTGCGAGAAAAAATATAATAATCCTCACCAGCACAGCGCCGCAACTCCCGACAGTCCCGCACATGAGCTACTATAGTTGTTTCATGAAACTAGGCCTATATTCGCTATTCAATGATACCATATTCCTTGGACCAAAGATAAAACTCCCAGCACTAACAATGTGACGCTAGAAAATGCTGTAAATTATTTTTAATTTTTAATCACACTTCATGGGAATTGACACGAGCAAAGATATCACAGGATAACGTTTCGTCTTTTCATGCAGTAAACTGACGCTGGCAAACAAGCTTCGAATGGAAATACGTACGAACATTAGACGTGCGATCTTATTTTCGGTTTGATGTAACAGATTCTTCAGAATCAGAAGTATCTTCCGTAGTCAGGATGAAGAATTAAATGCCATAAGCAATTCCAACGATGCATTTTGTACCTACAAATCGATAATCAAATCGCACATGTAATAGGGCCCTAACTACTGATGGTGCTGTCGATAGAAGAGCATTTAAATCCTACACAGTATAATTATATAACGTTTGATAACCTCTTAGCTCCTTAATTTGTTTTTAGTTTGTAATTTGGAATAGAACTTACGAAGTACCACGCCCCTCCATAAAAATACGGGATTATTAAATAAAATTCAAAACGAACAAATAAACGTACAGAAGTAACACTATGAAATCCAACTGAAAATTCGCAGATGTATAAGTGCATAGATACTTAAAATTATAAAAAAATTTCCTTATGTAATATCTTTCGACATATGACCTAAATAGCAAGCATAATGGCATGATAGCAACTGATAAGTTCATAAAACCCATATTTTTAGGGCATAAAGGCATACTTTTAGGGCATAAAAAGCATAGTTTTAGGTCATATAGGCATATTTTTAAAGCATAAAAAGCACATTTTCAAGGGCATGAAATCCGGTCTCTAGTGATGACCCTTCATGACTTAAAATACTTACATTACTAATATGTTTATGAAGGAAACGCTACAACGGCCAACTCAAATTATCATCACGGAAGAGTGCTCCCTGTTTCAATTCAACTGAGCAGCCAACTCCTCCCTTCACATAGACGATATGCGAAAAATGTGAATTCATACTATCAAGCGGTGAAGTATCGCTTACTCTAATTATCTTGAAGATGCCATGGTACAACATCAGTACATCAAAATTTTTTCGCTCAAGCGAAAACTGCTTCGTCAAAGAAAGAATGAAAGTCCGGAAAACTAATAACTGCGTCTACTGCACCCTGAAAAATCGCTTCTCTCGTGCTCCGTTGCTCATCTACTCAATTTGTGCGCCGTGAACTGAGAGCAAATATAGGTTCAATATTAGACGAAGGTAATAAAAATCGGACTCCATGAGAGCGTTAACAGAAGATTTCAGTGTTGGCAGAGCAAGAAGTGCATTCAATTATAAGGGTAAGACTTCCCAGTGTTGTCATCTCTACAACTTGGTCTAGTTTTTCACTCTTCGATATAAACGGAACACCACGGAATTCTAAATTTGGCAGCCAATTTTTGGCCTATTTTGTTCCAGAGCGTGTCACGAAAAACATAAATATATAGATAATAATTATTAAAGACTAGGCATTTTTATATTATTTTTATTATGATAGCATTTACTGAGTTGCAGTTCCTCTTCTTCATATTGACTGCTGTTCCCATTTTCTTTTTCATAGCTGACGAGACTTGGATGCTAAACAGAGTTCTTGTTTTCAGTTTTCCTTGCCTTATAATTTTCAACTGAAGTGAAGCAGCCCGTATGTTAGTGCCAGTCTACACATTAGTCCTTTGAAAGTGCTCACTCCTTTATCCGATCGTTGAAAACCTTGCCGAGACCACACTATATGCATTGACACAGGTATGCTGCAGGGATGCGAGACTCTGCGTCATTTTATGCTACCGTAACTAAGCTACCCATTTTAGATATGTATCGAAACAGCACGTGATCTGCTCATCCTGGCAACCAGTTGGGCGTACAAAGGCATGTGTCTCTGTCATTACTGTACCGTAGACAGCACTGCTCTCTCAGTTTCATTTAATTCCAAGCAAGGAAGAATTAACACAATGTAATTTAATTTCTCACCGTGTATTTCTGTGTACGCCATGATTCCACTTCATTTTGTCAGTAGCAGCTGCAATGCGTGCTGAACTGATGGCGCTGGAGGTAGCGGTATCGAGTAACTAGTCAGGTGAGTGATATTTGTGGCGCTTAGTGCGCTGAGTCAGCAGTTGCTTGGCATGCATAGCTGCCGTGGGAGTGCTTGTCTTTCCCAGAAATGGGTAGGTATTGAGGCGCGGGTCGCTGGCGCCATAGTTCTTGATGACCCGTGTTCGACTGCACCTGCCGTCTACTGGAGCCAGTTGGCCTATATCCACAGCACGAACTAATTCGAGTAGATTTCCAAGTGAACGGTGCTGTCAAGTAGACTTCAATTTTCTACCTATATCGAAATTTTTGCACTCAAGCCATAACTGCTTTGTCAAAGGAAGAAAGCAAGCTGGAAAAAAATTATTCCGTCTACTCCACCATAAAAAATCGCTTCTCCTGTACTTCGATAATCTTCTACTCAAGGTGTCGTGGTGAACTGAGAACAATATAGTTTCAGCGATCCTCGTGTGGCGGAGACTCAGCAGGGGTCGGGCGGACGAGGAAAGGAAGATATTGGAAGGAAAAATGGGATGAGAGAAAAAATGAAGACACAGGGAATCCACTCAGAAATGGAACGGAGTGAGAACTGTCTGAAACGAGTGGCATGAAAACAAATGTGGAATAAACTGTTCTCATCCGTGACGTAAGACACAAGAGAGAAGCCGCAAGTTTGATCCTACGTTTGTAGGAGGTAAGGGCCGCGCAGTATATAGACCGCAGTTGGGACAACACTGTGAGATACAGACGTGGTAGAGACTCCTCGACGAGAGAGACGAGAAGAACGGGAGTGCAAAAAATTTTGTTATCCTCCGAGTAAGAAATGCTTGAGTCCACTACCTCCCGGTGCACAACCACTTCAGCTGGTAAACACGCTGCGGACGGACGGATGCCCTCTTCAGCAGGTGAGACATCTTGACAACAGTGCGCTTCGGATAGGGCAGTGGCCAACGTAGGCGATTATAGTGTTGTGAGCTAGATCAGTGAGGTTCAGGGACTTAAGAAGTTTCTGGTTTCTCAACAGGTCGAGGGATTGTTTGACAGAGAGCATCAGGGTCTAGCGATGTAGGCTGCTAAAGGACTTCTTACGGGAGACATCTCGAAATTTAGATGTAGAGAAGGTCGAGACATTAGAGAACCACACTGGAGCAGCGTAAGAAATGATAGAGCTAATGAGGGCCTTACGGATTAAGGACACAGAGGCGTTACTTTATTACTGATGTACACACTTTGATTAATGAAGGTGTTTAGCGTGATAAGCGATACGTAGGTGTTAATGTTTTACTTTAGTGAAAGTATTGATTAAAAGCGCACATCATTCGCTGATGTAAACTAGTTGTATTTATATTTATGGGTCGCTATTCACAATTATCACTGTACTGTTGACCCCGCGCTGTCACGGCTCATTCTTTAGCGTAAACTACCATGCTGGCATAATTATTGCAATTCTTCATTCACTCTATGCCATTGCATCCTCAAACAATAAAAAAACATTCCTTGAACTGCCAAGGTGAAAAAGTTAGTCTTTGTAGACAATGCCCTCCCGTATAGTGTAGTAATACTCATACTCTGCATAACAATACCATCACTTCACCGCATTACAGGAAAACATATCAGTCGATATTACGAAACGTACTGGTAATGTTACTCACTCCACCAGCTCCGACGATTACATTCAACCATGGCAGTGTGTGAGCATTGAAACCCAGTTAATCTTTATTGTTCATATGGTATCACAGTTAAGTGTCAGTATGACCGATGAGGAGAGGGGCGCGAGAGTGTGGGTGGCTGGGGCGGGTGGCACCAATCAAGCATGAATGAAGTAATACGCTGGTCTTTCTTTTTCGAAAACACGTAATTTCCCCTGTGCTAGATCGAATATTTCACTGAACTCGCTGGAGCGTACCTGTTTAATGTCTCTTTTTCTTAAGCCGTCCGTGACCTTACGTGCCGACTGCAATTGCCTGATACTCAAGCGCTTTATAAAGTTACCGTAACTATACAGTTGCAGGTTCTAATGCAGATATAACTAGAACGCCTCGTGGCGTAAGACCATCACCCGCGGTGGAGGCAACTTCTAGGCCGTCAACAAGACTCTAGATTCTTGGCATTTTTCACAACTCAGTCAACCCTGCTGACTGTCTGAAAAAGCTCAACTGCTGCCTTTCTTTGAATGGAGGAATGAATTCAATGCCGTCACATTTGATGGCCAGCTAACTCAAAGTTCTTGCCATTTTTCACATGTCAGTCTATTGACCCGACTGCCTAAAATAAATTATTATTATCGTAACTCCATTCCTCCTACCTCTTCTTGAGTGGACACACTACAAAATTCGAAGCCGTCATTTTTTATGGCCTACTAATCCTATTTTTTTGGCACGGGTTTACGTCTAGGTCAACCAATCAGACTCTCTGCAAAACATTATGAACTTTGCTTAACTCCTTCCACCTCTTTTCGGGTGGATAGGCATACATACATATGTATATACTTGAATCTTATTAATCGAAAACATTATCACCTCTCTTACTTCACTCGCGGATGGTAATGATTCAAGTTTTAACATAATTTTGTGAAATCGGTGTAAGGAAATCATAAATCACAGCAGTGGTATCGGTACTTTCCCATATAAATGCAAAGTTGAATTCCGACTATTTTTTTTTTTTCGGAGGAGTAGAACTAGAATCATGTAGCTACTGTGCATGTGCTGGGCTTCTCAGACCTTATGGCTGAGGTGGACAAACTGAAAAATGCTCTCGAGACGTTGCAGCAATCTTTTCCTGTCTAATTTCACTGGCAAATTCTGCCAGCGCGAACACAATGGAAACACTTGTCCTGGTGCGTCTCGACGGGTTCGATATCCAACGCAACACGGTCAGCTGTTGATCTGCATGCAGACGTAGCGGGTCCACGGCCCACAGCCGGTGGGGAGTAGGCTGCCTGCCGCCAATGAAACTCGTTTTTGATCATCGTCCAGCCCGTCGAAAGCTGCCACATGCAACCAGCGACGCAGATGGTCGACCGACATGCTCTCCGCACCGCAGAAGTTTGATACAGAAGTATCAAATATATTGGCTGCTCCTAAAGATGATGTTGATGATGTAGCATTGGCAGTTTGACTTAAAATTAAACTTGTGAGAAAGAAACAACAACGCTGTTCATCTGAGCTGCGTGACCAGATGTCAATCCCTCTTGCCCAGTCCCCATGCCAAGAGAAGGCACGCAATCTTGCTCTAATTTGTAGCTTGCGGGAGCCAAATGCCGTCTGCAGAGACGCTAAAATAGTCAAAGGGCAGTATCATGCAATTAAGACTGCCGGAATTGAAAACACGTCTGCAGACCTAACGCCTCTTCTTCTGACGTTTTTGAAGGACCTCTGTTCCAATCCCACGGATCATGGAACCTGTAATCTGCGAATTCGTTCGGAAAACCACTTATAGCATGTCCACAAGCTTACCCTGCTATATGTGTGAATTTGAAATTGCATGCTTCGATCTCAACTTTTTTATTTTCAAATAGATTACACCTTCTTCTCCAGAACGGTCTAAAAAAAATTTCAAGTTTTTCGAAATACAAGGAGTCACACTAGCGAATATTTAATCTTAAGCTTTTTATGTTTCAGATCTTGAAGGAAAAATTATTATTACCATTTTAACAAACTGTTAAGCAAAGATTTACTAGAAAATAAAAAAGAACTTGAAACATATGCTAATTGGTTAATTTCTAACATTGCCAAGAGAAATAGCCATCGGCCTTTATCTACAAACATTGACTTTAATACTTAGCAATTCTTAGTAAAAAATGCTTGACTGCCTTATATTGCTTGAATTTCTGCATATGAAGCACTTTCGCGCATTTTTTTCAATTTTTTTATCCTAAAATACCGCAACAATAAGGCTCTGTCAGAAATGTTTAGGTACAAGTTTTCTGTAAATTTTGCAACAGTTCTTGGGGACGCTGAGATCGCACGTTACATTTACCGCTACAAGGGGTGACACCGGGTAACACTGTGCGGGTAACACCGGCGTCTGATTGCAACACGACCCTGGAATGGCGGCGTGCACACAACTGGAGAAGTGTGCATTTTTTTTTTTTATTGCGCAACAGATGAATATGCACAGTGATGGGCACTAAATACATCAAAGTATTTAAATACTAAATACATCCGCAAAATGTAATTAAATACTAAATGCCAAATACATTTTTGAAATGTATTTAAATACTAAATACTTAAATACATAAATGTATTTAAATACTTCAGTGAATACATTCAATTTTTTTCCTTTTTGGGCACCAAAAGGCACAAATTCAGGTGTATTTTCGGTGTTCATGAAGTATTGCATATAGATATTGCTATACTAGCACATTATGTGACATTCTGCAAGAGTCGTAAGTAATACTCTAGAGTGTAAATAAAATAAAAAAATCAGAGGCGAGAGCTTCCAATTTGACACCTGCTATCACTTCACTAATTGATTTAGCCAGTTTCAACTTCCTGGTTTGCTTATGGACATTGAAAATTAAATCAGCAGTTCATTGAAATGATTCAAGCAGACAGAAATAAGGTTTGTAGGATCCAAATACCGTCGTGTTTTACGGATGTTTTCCCTCCATAACTGAAGCATAACAGCCTTCAGTCCTGAGCCATAGCTCTTGATGAACTGTGATGAGCTGCACTCGAGCACTACTTTGAGTCAATTAGTATAATGGCATCTAAAGAACGAACTGGTGCTTGTGGATCTTTGAAACGTGTCTGTCGTGCGCCCTTTGTTTTTTCCTGCCAAATTCATCCTTCTACTGATTATTCTTTGTTTTATTTTTCCTCTTCTTTCCTGACTTGCTGTTCCCAAGTGCGTGATTCGGACATGGGTTCCACGTTTCTGTTGATATTCTTCAAGTCTCTTCTTTCTTTCTCCCTT
>LQNS02276882.1:4259578-4275266 GCA_001587735.2 Parhyale hawaiensis
GGGTTCTGCTGCCGATTGCCATCTGTGTTTGCTTGACAAAGTGGTTCGTCGATGTGCGTTCATGCTGGGTGGTGTTGCGCCCTGTGATCTGGCGCATCGTCGCAGAGTTGGTGGGGTCTGCTTTTTCTATAAAATCTATAACTGTCCCAGTCATCCACTGTCTGAGTTTCTTCCCGATTCATTTGTTCGGGTGAGGTATACATGGCGGACTGGTGCTCTACATGAGTTTGCCCTGAAACCGTTACGATGCCGTGCGGGCCGATATTCCCGTTCGTTTTTTTCCATCGTGTGTGGATGTTTGGAATGGTCTTGATGGCTCTGTCTTTGCTGGTGCTGGTATTGGCGGCTTTAAGCGATCTGTACACAGAGCTATTCTGTGATTTAGGATCTTCTTTTTTTATTCTTTTGTTTTCTCCACTCGCTGGGCTGGTTGCGTAGGGGTATGTTAACCTCATGGAGTTTCTCCGTTCCTGCGTCGCCAGTCTGGTGTGATTTAATAATAATACTAATAATGAGCTACAGATGTTCATGTGATGTGCACAGCATAACGGGATCTCAGGACCGGGGTAGTGTTTTCCCAGCCATTTCAATACATCATTAGGCATCATAGTTAAGAAGCTGATAACCCACAAAGAATTTCTGATTCTTTCTGTTATAGATACTACGAGTAACATCAAGGAACTTATAGCTTTCGAATCAATATACATAAACCGTGAAAACCAATCCCTAAATGCTCAAGTATTCTCAGTCCCGTAGCATATTCTGACGTAGGTTCAGAATCTATTTTTATCTGATAATGATATGGTAGAGCATTTGATGTTAATAACAATAATTCCCTTTGTGTTTTCCAGTGCAATTCAATATAGGCTACAGTAGCGTAACTTCGGATTGCGACATTTTATAGTAGAAAGAATTCATAGTAAATGATTGCATCCAAGATACTAGCACTTACTGTGGGTGAACCATCAGGATTGAAGCTTCGGTATCATATAAATTGAAAATGCTTTGGCTTCTGCTCTTTGTCAAGATTCAACTGGCCCGACGAAATTCATCTATGGAAAGCATAAGCGAATTGGATCAATCACGACATGAACGAAATTTACATCAAAGATAAACCTCTCCTACATATATCACGCTAAAAAAAACGACACAGAATAGTCCCTAAATATTTTTCTAAGCAATGCGGGCTTCAGAAAATTAAGAAGCTCGAACATATTCCAGAAACTAGGGGGCCCAGCCGTCAAAAATGCCGGCAAAAATTTTGTAATTAGGGTTTATTGTTTTTGCTTCCAGATTAGGTTATGCTGTAAAATAAGTCTCATACCTGCAGGCGTGTTCTTCCATTAAAGAAACGCAAGTTGTACCGCCATGAATTTTGCGTGAGAAAAATACCCCTTTTCCCCTGCATCGTTAGGCGCGAATATCAGTCAATGTGAGCAGCACTAAGAAAATATAGTTCAGTCAAAAGAATTCACCGGGAATGCTCAGGGCTTACTGCAACCTGGATACCACCCGATAGTGTTGAACCTCTGACCTTCGAAATTTGGCAGCAATCAAGGACGTTTAATAGGAAGATAGTAGCCAGGAGCCTCGTCCGTGAAGCTCAAGTTTCCGGCGTGGCTGCAGCCAGTCGCCGTGTGGCACCAATCGCATATCAGTACATCAGTTTGTTTGTTTCTCCCGCATCGCTTCCAACAATGATATTAATGTATGTTCGTTCGTTAAAGTCGCCGGGTGCTGAACTGAAAGAAATATAAAATTTCCCCTGCCAAGAAAATTAACCCAAACGATCAGGGATACCAATATACTTTATTACTTTTTTTTTTCTTTCTTAATCCTAGCAAAACGTCGTTTAGTCGACTGTTATTCTGATCGCATACCAAAATTTTTGATGAACGTTCACAGAAAGTTGACATGAACGCGTCATAGCTACGCCGGAAAGGTTGGAACGCTAGCTGGTCTAACTGAAACGCGGCAGGCCTTCCTCCTCTCTTATAAAGCTCATTGGCCGTAATGTGAATTGAATGTAAAAAAGGCATCTGTTCAGCGTGAAGTTTCAACTGCCACAAAGAGATTCAGCTAAAGAAAACATAAGCGAAATGGATTATGCACTAAAGGAACGAAAGCCCCAAGAAAGGGCTGAGGCTTCCTTCAAAGAAATTTGGTTAGAAAGTATACGATATAGCTTATACCCGACTGGATCAAAAACTCTATCAAAGATAGAAGAAGAATAGTCATAGCAAAAAGTACCGAGCTAATTTTCAAAGTGAAGCGAGATTCATAAAATGCAGTATTACCACTTTTGACAATATATTTCAGAAGATATATTTGTCACCGTACCTCGATCAGAGGGCTGAATTTTATGTCATCTCAACTCGTTTTTAGCTAATGAATGATCTCCCATCTAAATCCTTACCAGCGTGACGTCGGGAAGGACCAACCAAAGAGCAAGCAAACCAGCTCGGAGCAACCCACCACACCAACAAACATGTATTATTAAATAGAGTACAGTATTAGCTAGATAGCTACAGTAACGTAGGACGTAGTAAATAAATTTTATCCTATCTAAATCCTTGACATCGTGAAAGACGAACCAACCAATGTACCAACCAAGCAAGCGATGGAGCAAGCAACCAACCAAAAAGCTCTGTTTTATTATATAGTGGATACGATCCAGTTGTAGAGTCTCGATAAATATAAAATAGCGACGGCCTAGTGCAATGATTTTTTATGAGCGAAATCAGTACAGTAAGCCAAAACAATGAACGGTAGCATCGCATATTATGTGCCGTTAGTTCTGGCGATATGGGCCACTAGGTTCCTTCATAAAAAGGATATTGGTACCTGAAGCTATAAAATTTTTCTTCTACAGTTCGAGCATATTCCTTTGAGGTATCTCAGCTGCAAGTGAGGCCTGGGTATTGCCGGTCCTGCAGGCTTTAAGTATTTGTATTGCTATCAGCACTTTTTTAGTATCTCTAATACTAAAGTGTTGGCATGGAAATAAATTGTATTCCTCAACTTTGGGTTTGCTTTTCAGAACTTTCAAGTCTTGTCTGCCCTCAAGGCGTTCGCAAACTCCCGATATTTCACTTTAACTTTAGCACAGACGTCGTTTAATAGTTATATGAAGTACGAAATTGATCTGCTCCATCNTATGGAAATAAATGGTATTCCTTAACTTTGGGTTTGCTTTTCAGAACTTTCAAGTCTTGTCTGCCCTCAAGGCGTTCGCAAACTCCCGATATTTCACTTTAACTTTAGCACAGACGTCGTTTAATAGTTATATGAAGTACGAAATTGACCTGCTCCATCGAGCGATTCTGTAGAAAGCATGATGGCTTTGCAGAAATATAGGATACAGTTCGTGATCGGATTGAGTACAGTGCCGTAAACGCTACAATAGACTGTGCTCTCTGTTGAAAACAGGAATTTCTTCTTGAAGATTTTCTAGTGTATTTTTTTTTTTTTCAGGCGTATAAAGCGTATTTGTGTTAGGTACTTTTCCCAATAATTACCTTATGGAAGTTGGAGTTGTTCTACTTAACTATAGGACAAAATACAGTATAATTTTTGGCTTTACGATTCGTACGAACCTAGTGCGCTAACACGTACGTACCGCTCGAGAGCTGAGGTTTCAATGAAACTTGCACGGTTCAGTCAGCAACTTTGGAGGCTTATCGAAAGAAAGTGAAAATCCCCGCACCATGCTTCTGCTCACTCTCTACAATTCTAAAAACAAAATTTGCTGAACTCACTCTTTAAACTTGATTTACTTATGTTGCATCAGTCACTGCACAAGAAAATTTTTTTCTTTCAGTACCTGTTGCGGCGTTTTAAAATTGACAATTATGGACATATATGAAAGACGCCATAATTTTGGGAGGCGGCCAACCTCCCCTGCAAAATATAAATAAATAATGAAAATAATGATAATGCAAATAAAAAATATTAAGTTGATAAAATGAATAATATTTAAAAAAAAATATATATCAACGTACTACAAAGAAATACAATCATTCGATGCTAAATAAAACACACAGTGAGCAATGACATGGTTTACTGTAAATCAAGAGAGAAACCAAGTTAGAGCAAAAGCAAAGACAAATGAAATACGCATCACTGAAATTCGTGAACCGTCCTTAAGTCATAGATTTCGTTTTGGCAACATAAGGACAAAATATGAGGACATGTATTGCGTTAAATAATTTCCAGTTTGATCGCAATAATTTATGAACGCAACATATTCTCACAAATGTAAAGCTTTCGGCAAAATAAATTATGTTCGTAGTTACATAGGAATGTCAATTATTACCACGAGAAATAAAAATCTACCTCATCCATCTATGATGTGAAACGTGACTTTTCACTCCTTAGCGAATTTAGGAGGCTCCGCCGAAAAACACAACTCACGCTTCAGTAAGAGACTGATGACTATACTTGACTTGGCAATACTGATATTTTTTTACCGTGAAATATGCGTATGTCAAACTCCGAGTTTGCGATAATTTATAAGAAAGACACCTCTTAATTCGTTGAGAGATGTGGCTCGACATCTCCCTACGCAAAATGAAGGCCATACGTGCCGTTACGTTTTAGGCATATTATTACATTACGCTCAAATTTCGCAAAGTCTCTTACCAAATTTTCACAATTACCTAAACACATCTTAGTCTACCCCACACTTCTTTTTACTATTTTCTGGTAGTTTCATACATTTTTCTATTTTTTTTACACCTTAGTTAGAGTTCGGAAATGATGGTTTCGCTGGCTCACTTAATTTCTAATTTCTTTGACTCACCAAAGACTGCTATTCTGAAATTTTTCTATAGTCCAAGAGATCTCCAAAAGGCAGTAAAACCGGAAGCCCGCGCCATGTGAACGATGCAATCGGATGAAAAACATTATTGTCGATGAAGCTCTTGTATGACCGCAACATGATGTGTATAGTTTCTTACAGATATAAATACGAGGCGCAGTTGAAAAACACAAAATATTGTTCTAGATGTTCGCCCAACTCCATTTACGAAATGACTTTCTTTTGAACACCGAAAATCAGTTCGGTATAATTACATGCGGGGTAACTAAGCTCTCCCCAGGGCTTAAGCTTCACGATGACGCTGTTGGTGATATCCATGCTGAGACTTATGAGACTTGAAGCCACAAACTAACACCTCACACAAACCGTATCAACGGTAAAACAGCCAAATCTCCGCAAGGAGACTGACAAATTCACACTCAAAAGCCCCATCCATGAACTGACCATTTCCTTCGAACCAGACCAAAATTGGCACCCGAGAAGTCCTTCCCTTAAGTTTTTTTTCCTCTCCTGCATTCACAATCATATTTCAAATTCCGAAGATCGGTGCCTTAGCTCTACCCGCTTTACTTAAATCCCTGCAACTATTGGCTGGAACTAGATTGAAGTTTCTCCTTCTTCCATATTCACCCTGTGATTGGTAAAAAGTTCTCGACCACTCTACTGAAAACAAACGAGAGAGACCAATTCCTCTCCCATGCTCCGTGATTGATTTTACTTACAGGACACACCGTGTGTGTACACAAGAAAATTGCTCTCTGGCTCCTATCGTGTAGCACTCAGCTGCACAATATCACCACCTCAGAGGCCTCTAAGCGTCAGAACACGTGCCCCGGCTCTCACTTAAACAAAAATTAGACTGTTCCAAGTTGGTTCAAAATCCTTTGAGAAGTAAAACGTTGCTACAGACCGTATGTAAGGAAATGATAGTTACAAAAAACTTTGATTAAATTATCTTTGTTGATTAATCAGCGATATTAATTAATTTACGAGGCAGCGGGTGAGAACATATATATATAGCATATTAATTAATATTTTATTCGTAACATATCTGACAAAAAATATTCAGCCTAGCATTACGAGTAGAACGCAATTTCTTTAGCAATTAGGCACTGAACACATTGCAGATATGAAAAGTAAAGAACAACACAGTATTATTTTTAAAATGTGAAATGTGCAAACTTATCCTCAAAGAGAGTCAGTTACAGTAGCTCTCGTTTGCAACAGTGCATGAGCTGTAAGCATTACTGTGACTGGTCGTAGAGTAAGGCCGCGTTTACACGATCCACTTTTTATCGATCACAAAAGACAAGAATCGACAGTCAAAATCACAAACAATTCGCCTCCTTGTCCCAACGGCTTCCGAAACAGAAGCCACGATCACTTCAAGGGCACGGTACGCGAATTCAACATTCCATTACTATTAATCGATATTTTACCCTCACATTATCGGTGAGGTATTTATTTTAGTTGTAGATGCTGATTGGCAAGTAAAACTTTATATATACTGGCGAAAAGTATAGCTAAAAATTCACTCAATGGCATCCCCTCAAATGCAGAAATGCAGATGATAGAACAATAATTTCTTATTTTTTATTTATAATTTTCTTTAATTTCTATTGCGATTCACACTGTGTACACTGTACCTCCGTTTCTTCCATTAAAACGTAACTCTTGCTCCATTGTAGCTTTTACTAATGAAAAAAAGAAGTTACAGACGTAACTTGAGTGATATGCTACAGTTATTACTAATTGGCAACATATAGTTGCCAAATCCATCCCGCTGTACAGATGTTCGAATCAAACAAATAAAATTCGCTATGCGGGTCAATCTAAATAGAAAATAATGCTTTAATTACTAATGATATATTTTAAATGGATACATCCAATTATAGAGTGAAATATAATTTGCAAACTTTTTATGATCGTGATCGTGGTAAAAGATTTCCAGCACTGCTGACAATCAAAAATCACAAACTTCGAAGGCTCGCCGCGTGTGTTTGGCGATCAAAATCGTTCCGCGATCACAAACTTCGACGAAAAGATCGATC
This sequence comes from Parhyale hawaiensis, assembly GCA_001587735.2. Classification (NCBI taxonomy): domain Eukaryota; kingdom Metazoa; phylum Arthropoda; class Malacostraca; order Amphipoda; family Hyalidae; genus Parhyale; species Parhyale hawaiensis. The sequence continues at coordinate 4,266,449 of LQNS02276882.1, forward strand.
GTGTAGACGCGGCTTAAAGGTCAGTGTGTGCGTGGCAGCCGAGCGAGATGTTCAATGCGGGTCGCCCTTGCAGCGCTCGATGCGCAGCCGCATTCTAATTAAGCAATCTTAGTTTAAATATAGTTGTAACTTTCTGGTCTGCGAGGGTATTGGCTACAAAAGAACTTAGTTTATACTCTTTATGATACAACTTTAAAGCCACGAATAGTTTTAAAACTGCACCTTAGTATTCTCAAACCGAATCTGTGTTATCGGTTAATGGTGATCCTATGGATGTCCATTGTAACGGGTTCCCATGTATTAATTTTTAAGACGTTTCCCTCGCAAAAAATAAGGAACAACTTTCTACAACAATAATTTGTCATTCAATTATGTTAATTTTTAGTTTTTGGTCACGCATGAACTCAGAGCCTATAAATGTCAGTAACCAGTCTTTCATTTCATACGTTTCTAATATGAATATATTTTTTACTGGAATAAAATTATTGTTTGCATGTCACAAACAATATTTCGACACAGATATTCCAAACGTTCCAGCTGAGTGCGCCTGAGCTCGTAATCATTGTGCTGCCAGAAGCGACCGAAAATAGTTTCGCAAGAGAGACAAGAATTCAGGTCCGTCTATAGAGAATTCTCATTCCGGCAGCGAAGACAAAAAGGCGAAGTCCAAAAATCCAGAGAAATTCTGAGAGAGCCAGTAAAATTTGGCACTGGAAGCCCAATGTTGCTCTTCGTGCTCTTTAAAGAAGGGGTAGAATTAATCTGACATACTGGATATATGTCTGGGGAATAGAATTAGTGTTGGTAGAGTTATTGATATACTCCAATAGTTGCAGATGCCTTCATGCCGACTCTCGGCATTTGCAAGTTTTTTTCGGAAAGGTGTCGCTCAATTACTTTCTGACATTACTCGAAATTGAGCCTCCACGACATCGGCACGGAATCAATGGTTGCAATAAAAATGTTATATTACAGGGCCCTATGGCAAGCATAACTTAGTTGGAATTTTTTATGGTCCAATTTGTCAGAAAGTAGCCTATTAAGCGTGGATCCGCATAAGGTGTGGCAGTATTTGTCTCATCGGATGAAGTAATTTTCCTCTTTGGTATGGTATCTAGTTTATGTTAGTGATGTTACTGAGACCCCTTCCTCGCACAGGATTTCCATAGTTTAGTAAACTTCAAATACTGTATTAGATGGCTACCATACTGCAAATATGGTGAGAATATCATAGGAAGAAAGGAAAACTGTGTTACAACGAAAGCACGAATGAAACTAAAGTGCGTTACCTTTGATTATGCAAAAATAATTTTTTTACTTAATTTTTCAATATGAGTGTCCAACTTTGAAATATCAATATTAAGTAAATGTATGGCTATGTTGCCAATCTAAACAACACATATAAAATAAATATTTAGTCATTGGTTAAGTTGATCATACAATTTGCTTATTTACGACTTTTTTACTGCTACCTCAGATTATGTAACAAGCTAATAAAAACGTCATAAAGTGGAAATAAATACAAGTGAACAGGAATATTGTTATTAAACGTCCACAACCAGGAATTATAACCAAAACAATTCAATAAACACTGAAATAAGTGTTGAGTAGTGGTAAGCATAAATTAATTTCGAACATGACAACCTCCATTTTTCATGATTTTTATAAGGCGATTATCAACAGACTTTTTCAGGTTTGATATTTCAGATGGTGGAATAGAATCTGCTGCTGTTTTTACTGCATTTCACAGGCTTACTTTGCTCGAAAACTGCCGACCACCTTCATATACCTTCCTTTTGATCATTGCCCAGGGGTTCTCAATGGGATTAAAATCGGGGCTATTCGCTTGCCAGGTCATAATTTTTTTTATTTCAATCCTCCATCCGCAAGCCAGTTAGCAGTGTACCGTGCTCGGTGTGAGGGAGCGTTATCGTGCTGAAATACCAATTTGGATCTGCGTGCGATAGTCTGCTCACCAAGCCATGGAATCAAGTTAGCTTCAAGAAACTGGCAATACCTTTTTGCATTCAGTTTAACTCCTTCTGCCACTTCAAATGAACTAACAAGGGTGTCACCCAAAACATTATACCTCCACCACCTTGTTGACGCTTGAGCCGTGTCTGTTGAGGTCGGTCATGGAGAACCCATCCAGACGCCCATCCATCTGGACCATCAAGAGTGGCTCTGCATTCGTCAGGAAATATGACATTGGAGAAATCAGTTTTCATGTTCCCAGCCCATTTGACCCTATTATATTTATGAGTTTTTGTTAGAAGTGATCGTTCAATTGCCTTTTTCACTTTCCCTAGCTTCTTCAGAACCTCCTATCTTGTCTTTCTGCTTAGTATTGGGGCTCAAGCGTCTTCAAATATTGCCTTACTGGCAGAAAATTGTTTTCTAGCGATAGAAAACCTCCAAATGTCGCATATCCCGAGCAGTCAATTTCCTCGTAGAGGCTCTATCCGGAGTTTTCTAGTTGACTTTACCTTCAATTGCATAAGCCCTAATTTTTCGGTGATCACGCTGTAACTTCTTGGAAACTTCGAGTGTTGTCTTACCAGAAGCCAATGACGAGGTCACTTTGATCTTTTCTTCACTATTTAAACCGCATTTCTTACCCATGTTGACTAGAGAGTGATGTTGCATAATCTGGGGGTAACAGCAGAACCCCGAGCGATAAGCAAATGTTGCCAAAACGTGGGAAATTTTTTCGTTTTCTTTTTCTCTAGTTGTTTTTATAGTTACAACATACCTGTGCACTAACTTACTATTCACATTTTAAATGTTTGACACTTATCTTGAAAAATAAGTAAAAAATTATGTTTGCATAATCAAAGGTAACGCACTGTAGAACGCCCCTTGGCGAAAGACCATCACCTGCGGTGGGGCAAATTCAAAGTAATCGTTTTTTGATGAAGAAGGTTAGGGCACAGCCCCAATCCCTGAGTAGAACTTCAATAAAAACATAGGAAAAAATAATGCGCTGTAACCGTGCAGGCATATGAGCCTGACACTTTTGGTTCTGTAACAGCTCTACGCCGGCTCATAGGCGGTATGATCAGGGGATTTGCAGTTGGCAACATTCATCTGTCTACCTGACTCCAAACGGAGTGGCAGGGTCTTCCTGTCCCTGTCAAATTCCCAGTATATCATTATTTTTCAATCTTCACTATTAAAAAATCATTGTAAAACTACTGAGTAGTTTGACAAATTATTCATTTTTTTGCTTTTTACAATTTAAAATCTAACTTAACGTTCACTGTACCATCAACTATGGACCTACTGAAGTATCACCGATAGAGACCTGGCGTGTGGGTAAGTGATCTCTGCCACTGCTTCCTTGGCTACCGCTGGAAACTCGAAACTTTAGGCTTACCTTATTCCTATTATTATTAGATTTTTTCTTCCATCTAGCGCATAAGTTGCATTTTTTCTTGTAAGATTTCTCTTCCAATCCATTTCTCTTGTGAATTTTTCTTTTTTGTCATGGCTCTGTAGATCAAAATTTTATCTCTTTCCTTAGTTATGTTCGTCCAGCCTGTGGTGTTGGGAGCAGCGCCCTGGGGAGCTTATTGCCTGCTTTAGCTTGAACAGGGCCGCGGTGAGACGTGTTTTCTTCTTGCCCTCTTTGCTTCCTTCAATCTCTGTTCTCTTACTGATGATTTCTCTTCTTCCTCTTCTTTCCCAACTTGTTGTTTTTACGCGCGTTAACTCGTGCTTGGGTTCCGCACTTCTCTGGACATTCTTCATGTCCCTTCTTTCTTTCTCTTTGGATCAGTGTATTCTGTGGGTAGGGAGGCCTAAGCTAGGAAATGCTACTACTTCTTCGTGTGTTACTATTTCGCTTCCCCAGTCTGCTATTCTAATGCGCGGTGATCCTTCGTGCATGGGTGTTGCGCTTTTCTGGGCATCCTGTGTCCTATCTTCATTCTTCTTTGGATTACAGTGCGCGCTGTGTGTGGGGAGGCTTGAGACAGGAATGTGATAATGAAGTGCAACCTCATTTTTCTAGAACCAACATATTGTAATAGCTGATAGTTTCTGAATAGTGGGGTGCTGAAACTGGAATATTTCGAGGGTATGTAAGCTGTAAAAATATTACACATTTTTTCTTCATATCATGGTATGGTTTTATAAAATAATGAAAACTATAATCGGCTCTTGTCTTAGAAATATAACAAGTATGTACTTTGTCAATGTTGAGCGGGAGGCGATGCACAGTTTTTTTTTACACGGGGTTCAAAACGTGGCCCCTATGTATTTGAATATCTCAGGCCTGTTTAGTTTTCCTGTCATGCAGGCGGGAGGGTGTAACACTGATACAGTGCTGCTGTGTTGACGCGGGACACACATTGGCGTGCCACGAGATTCTGTACCCGTTCAGGCAGCGAGCTCCCTGTAGATACATGGTGTCGTTCACCCTCGGAGCCGCAATAATTTCGCAGCGGCGCCAAATGAATCTAACTGCCGGATTTTGAGTTCTACCGAAAGATGGAGTACCTTTGTTAATCAAGATTCTACGGTTCCGCAGAGAAGTAGGGGCTTTGGGAACTGTTTTCTTGACTATGAATTTCTACTTGAGTATGTTCCATTTTTTTTTGCTATCTCTACGCGTTTGTGCCCATTCCTTTGATTTATGGGGTTTATATTGAGCGTTAGCATTGATTCGAAACGTTTGAAAAGAATTACCTTATGGAATGGATGGATGAATTACTCGAGGATGTTTGTCAATTATTGCTTGTTGATCTCGAAATATACTTTTAGAAAATTACCTAAACGAGGTTTATACGAAGTTTAATCGTGAAACGTGAGCTACTTGTTGTGCTCTAAGGAAAGTTGGCTCTCATAAATTTTATTGTGTCTTCCGATTGGCTGACTAAATTCTAACTAGTGTCTGTGGAATTGCTTACCAAATTTTGCTGTAATTGTGGCTGGGAATAAAGTGCTCCGAGGAACTTATTTTGAATTAGCGTAGAACTGAGTTTTTGTAATATTTAGAAGTGTGAATTTAACCTTGTTCGGTGCATCGTTGTGTAGAAGTACCGATTCTGCCAGTTCTTTGATTGATTTTTTGAGTAACCGTGTTATGTCAGTGGACTTTTTCAACTACCGTGACCCTACAAAAAGTTATGAACATTGCTCAACTCCTTCAAACACTTATTGAGTGGACAGACAAATTTATATATTTACATATATATACACATTATAATGCTTGAATCTTCAACGAAAACATCATCACTCTCACTTGGTTCGCGGGTGATAATAAGTCTGACTTTCAATTCATGTACGAGTATATACAAGCATCATCGACGATTCAAACACGTGAAGCACTTGAGCGAAACGAGCTTAAAAGGCAGAGTTGTGCGTCCAGTTTGATGGGTGACTGAAAAAATTGAATGAACACAGTTATAAAGCTTATATTAATTTATATTAGTATATCAATATCTACTCTAACTAGGGGACCCGTGCTTGAAAAATAAGTCACGCAATCATCGATGTTTGTATAATAGAGGCCAGGCAGAATTTCGCTTCTCTGACTTGCTTCTTCATTGACAATTTGACGTACTCTCATCCTTAGGTTCCTTCTAGTCCATTCTGGTTCATTCACGTTCATCTTCCATATTCATAAACATAAGTAAAATTTTGAGTAAAGTACTGCTGTAAACTTGAATGTAACTCTAGTCAGCTTATAAAAATATGAGTGCAAGTAGCCATGATAACGCCAAACTCAAATATCTGTTTCATTGAAGTGCTGAAATTTTAGCCGATGAAGAGAAAACTGCCCCGTCAAAGATAAAAACAGCAAGCTAGAAGAACAAATTGTCTACTGCCCGTGAAAAATAATCCCTTCGTGAGTGCTCTGATGAACGTCTACTGAAGTTGTGCGACGTGACTTGAGAGAAAAAAGTTATATAATCAGACTCCAGAAGCTGCATACCTATTGTTCCGATTTCAAGAAGTGTTTCAAGCAAGAAGTCTTCAAATAAAGTGATAAGGATCAGAATTTTGCCATCTTCTGCAACCTGGTCATCGATCTCCATGACAACGCAACTTGATGATGAAATCTGCAACCTGGCCTATTTTTCACCTATCCATTTCCTTCAGATGCGGACAGGAAACATATAAATAAATACACTAAGGGTTTTATTATATAAAGATGAATGTCATGGCAATCTGAGATGCTAGAGGAAGGCCGCTCCATGGTACTGTACGCCCATTGCCCTAATCAACCGTTCTCTGTCTGCTGTAGGTGGTTGAATATTAGTTTGAATCAAAAGCACTGTTGCGTTTGTCAAAAACATGTAATCTGTTTTAAAAAATCGCATACTAGTATTTTTTTATGTCGTTAATGAAATTTTTCAAACGTTCCTCTAGTTTTTTCACTTATCAATAAACAATCTTGGGGTTTCGAAGATTAACTGGTCATACTCTCCCTTGGGTGTACTCCTTGCTTTTGAACTTGCAGTGGACTTTGATTTCGATCTAACCGTTCTATTTTCATATGAGTATTGTTCTAATGTATCCATTCTTCCTCATCAGTAGCAATTCCTTCCAAAGACAGAGCCGATGGATCCTTGTAAGTAAATATGGGCAAAGAGTTAGTCTTCCATTTCGTTTGGTATCTTTCAAACAAAGGGGAACAAGCGGTGAAGATTTGACGTCTTTCTTAGTTTATAAATGCTATTTATTATACTGCTATGACTAGTAGCTATTCTGTGAGCATTACATTGACCTTTATTATATCTTTGAGGCTTTTTAATCAACTGACTTTGGCCTTCCCCATATAAAAAATTCCTCCAATGGAGGCGTTTTTTAGTTCAAATCTAGCGGATATTCCGTCGGCACGGCTGCCGTGGCATGGTAGCCGAGGGCGGAGGTCGGAGTAGCTGCTGGCGAGAAGACACATTTTAGCTCGCGTACTGCTCGTTTGATATCCTGATCTGCTAGCAGAGTTATTCATTAATATTATTCATTTTGCTGGTTCACGTAACCGTTGCACGGTCGCTGTGGCGTCATTTGACGACTTCGTTTCCTGGAGCCTGAGGCAGCTGCGTCAGCAGCAGGAGCAGTGAAGCATCTTCCCTTTCTTCATCTCTACCTAAATCTTGGCATCATTTGCTATGTCTGCCCGTCGGCCGGTCGTCCTGTATTGAGCTTTTCTTAATGTGATTAGGGGTTCTAACTTAATTATCCTGCTTGGAGTTGCTTCCTTGTAATTGGGGTTTCGTTACCTTATTCAGCTTCTCATTTGACTGAACTCTCGTATTCCTAATTTCTCTTTACTGCTCTGAAAGTCATCTCGACACTGACGGCAACATTACGTTAGGTAAGAATCAGACCTAGCGAGAGGATAGTTGTAGGGCCGTGGCATACGCCAGATGTCGTCGTGGCGCACTTCGTAGCTTTAACCAAGTTCCTATTATTGTCATTGCAGTACAAGCCTGACAGAGCAGGACGTTTCCGACTTCCGAGAGCTGTGACATGTTGAATGGTGAAAGCTGCTAAGCTGCTTTGTCGACCTGTTTAAGTTTTGGATAATCCACTGAATCTGGGTTAGTATATGGGGTGTAGCGGGGAGGTATTATTCTTCAATTATTTAATGTCCTCAGTGAAGTGTTGATAAGGTCTATAAGGAAGTTTTTCTCTTTTACAGTGCAGTGTGTTGGCTGGACTGGTTCTAACCGTGATTTCGACCACGTTGAGGGTGTATGGTCGACCGGCATTTTCTTCAACCAATACTTTTCAAGTGCCGTGGCTCCTACCAGCTGGGGAGCCAGGGAATTGTCGATGACTGCCGGCATGAAATCTACGGAACTGTTGAAACTGTGTGGCATGGTCAACTCGTATCCCACTGTCGACCCTATCGTCGCTGTGCTGTTGACGTTAAGCGCTTCAAAATCGACTTGTAACTTGCCTTGTGCGATGCAATTTGTTAATTGATCGAGCACTGAGGCTTACTTCGTTAAAATTTTGTTATCTTAGCGAGCTTAATCTGATAATTTTCCTTATTAGTTGCAAAACTTGCGAGCTATTCTCATTGTTTCTAATTGTTCATCTACGTGCGAATTAATTGCTTATTGCATCTTAACATTAAATTATTCAATTAGTTATGCAACTTTGTGCAATTTTTGAAAGTATTTTACCGCCACTATTTGTTACCGCTCCTTAAGTACCTGTTGAATAAATTGAAGTCTGCCTGCAGGCAGCATGTCGTCATTAAGGAACGTCTTATTTGCCATCCTTTCGTTATGCATTTTTAACACCCACTTAGCACTGACTCTTGATGCGAGCGAACCAACCTTGCATCTCCGCACTGACATTCAGTTCTGTTTTGCTGTAGTCGATCAAAAATTTGTTCCTAATCCTGTAATAAACAACTTTTCACTATGGCAAAGAGATTAATATTAAATGACAGTCGACGGAATTAAAACTTAACGTTTCGGGACTAAGAATCCCATCCTCAGAAGATAAAATAAAGGTTAACCTATACTATGAAATAAAAGAACTTTCTTTATTAGCTAGTAAGTTTTAATTCCGTCGACTGTCATTTAATATTAAACAACTTTTCTATGAATGTTAGCCTCAGCAGTAGGTGGGTGTCCTACCGACATAACAATTTCGTCTCAGTGCACTAATATTCATTAAAGGCCGAACAATGTTTTTTCACATTAATGTCACAAGTAGGTTAGGCCTAAGCATATATATATAGCGATCAAGGGGTTTATCTGTAGGCATGTCTGACTAACGCCTACATTAGCTGTCATCCGCTGCCGTTAGGTGTAGTTTGACCATTACACCTAACGGCCAGTAGTCTACG
>LQNS02276882.1:4336441-4353187 GCA_001587735.2 Parhyale hawaiensis
TACAGCATTGAAAAAGTAGCAAGGAATTTCACACCCCTTAAGTGCCCCTCTTACCCCAAAAGTGCCCCTCTGACCCAATCCTGCCCCTGTCGCCTTCAGTTCGTTCCGGCGCCCCTGAGCATTAGGTTCTTGCAGGGGCCTATTGTGAATTTAGTTGACACTCTTTCAGCAATAGTTTTACACATATGCCTGATATTAATAAGTTAAATCATCACCAATGCATCACATAAACTCGAAGACTGTAAAAGTAATATTAAGTTCCTGACTACTCAACCTGCATTTCATTCAATGTTGCATATAGCGGTACAGGAAAATTCTGTAAACAAATAAAAAATAACAATGCCTGACGCACTACACAATCCGCATTATATACAATTTTGCATACGGCGGCACAGGGTAAATCCTAAAACAAGAAGCAGGTAAATTAATTTTCTTCCATCACTCATGTTGTCTGAATCCGTCCGAGAGCATTGGATGTAGGTACTGCAATATCTATCCCATCAGGAGACGACACACACAAACAAAATATGAAACTAACCGCAGAGTCTACAGAAATGAGTGCAAGCTAGGAAAGATTGCAAGAATAATAGTTACACTAGAGAAACATGCACATTAAATGACAATATTGCTGACTGTTCTGTGCTCTTTGAGTTGACCTGGAGGGCAGGAAGAGATTGAAAAATGTGTATGGAGTGAAAATAACCGACAAGGAATGGGAGCTTTTCAAGGAACAAAGCAGTAAAGGGAAGTGGCAGCAAGATCTACTCTCACTGGAAAGAACGAGAGACACGTCGATATAGGAGCAAAGCGAGTTTGAGGTGAAGGCTTGAGGCGAGTTAATATTAGGGTACTGTCAACTTTTAGTAAAAGCTCCCTTTCCGTGACGGTCGTTCTCACTCCTTATGCTTATTCCAATCTCTTCCTGCTCTCGGAATCATCACAACAAACATCAAACAGTCTGGCAATAGTGCCACTAAATTTTCACACTTTTATATGTCACTCATTCCTTTAATCCTTTGTATTAGTTCTTTAATTAAACTCTCATTAAAGCTTCAACATTTTAGTTTATATGTGTCGTCTTCTCATGGTAAATTACACAGCATATCCAATGCTTTTAGACGATTTCAGACAACATGACTGATGCCTGTTCTTTTGATCTATGTGTAGAACCTGCCCAGGTTGGCGTCAAGAGAATCATATTCTTCATTATGTTTTTCCTGGCACGCAAATCCGCGTTTTCTGTGGACATAAAGTCGAAAAGTGTTTTTTGCTCTGATGAACTTGCTCGTTTCTCGACAGACTCCATACTCAATGGTCAATCTGGAAATCAATAAGCTTAAGTCAAAATGCATCAATACTTACTTACTCTACACCCCAAAAACATCTTTAGACATATTACATTACTATATTCTACGTTTCATGGACCAGGTTCACAAAATAGGCATTATTTGACGGCCATCTTGGGAATCAGCCATCTTGGAATTCTGTACTCGCAGTTTTTCTATTACTGCCAATTAGTTCAGCCTTTACGTGATGCACAAACCTTAAAAAAGATGCAAAATATGAAATAGAAGCAATTTCATAGCTCTCTAATTAACATTAGGCCGATTTGCGGGGCACCGAAAACTTCAGAGGGGGTGTACAGGGGGGGTTGGGGTTCAAATTTCGAAAAAAAAAACTTTTTTTCTTTAAATGACATATGATGGTATATATTTTAAGATGGGGGTTTTCAAAAGTAGATTTAAAGACCCCCTACAAGATGGCCTCTGCTATACCAGTGTTCTTATTTTTTATTTTAATAGAAGGATTGAAAGCGACTAAAGTTCATCTCCGTGGTATACCGATGACACTACGTTCACTATAATCCACTTGGTACTGCGAACATTTTTTTCCTGAGTTCATGATGCCGAAAACGACTAGGTCAACGAAGAAATACATGAAAATATTCATGAGAACACAAGCTCTGGTGAGGAAAACTAGGGTTCGTTGAAGTAATCATTTTCTTGCGTCATAAGATGACAACGCCGGCCACCGGCATAGAATAAATCTAAAAGTAATGAAGACTCTGTGGGTAGAACCAACCTGTGATTGCTGATTTATTTATATAGGCATTCGTTATCTATCTATGATGAAAACAGATGAACGAAAATTAAGCTGGGTTGTAAAAGTAAGCAAAAGGGCCAAATGCGTAATTAATCATAAACTAAACTAACGTTTTCGTCTCATTTATTAGAGCTCAGTAAGAAGCTAGGTAAAGCAAAAGGTGCCATATATTCGGTTTCACGATATTTACCTAGACCAGCCCTAATGACATTATATTACTCACTACTGTATTCACACATAACGTACGACATTTTGATCTGGGGAGCAGCAACTGACAATGCTATTAGACCAATGAATGCATTGATGAATGATGCTCTTCGTATTATTTTAAATGTTGCAATAGATGAGAACAACGGTCCTCAAAGGTCAACTATTCAATGCATAGTCAGCTAAAATTGCTCAAATTCAGAGACACTCACACATACTTTATACTGAAATTTTTAGGAAAAGCTCTCTTTGGAGAGAACGATTTTTTTTTTAAATCATTTTGCTCCGCTTTTAGTCGATGTACATTATAATCTGAGAAATAGCAGGCTTAATTTACCAGTTGTACGACTTGAAATTGAGAAACGTTCGGCAATATTTCAAAGTATTAAAGCTTATAATGAACTTCCTTCTGAGCTCATAGAACCAATGCCACATGTTCATTTTAAGAACCTGTGTAAGAGTTATTGTATTAGGCAATATTTTTAATCATACGACATGTACCCTATAAGCGATTAGTGGCTTTCATTGGGCTTGTTCTCTATGCATAGTGGCACTAGATATCGATTTGTGTTTTATGTAAGAATTTTACTGTTGTTTTGATTGTACTGTAGTTTCTATGTGATTTGAAAACAAGAAAGATGATAAGATGCGACATGGGAGCTTAAATTTGGCAATTTTGGACAGCTCCACTCTAAAGTATGTTTTGAAGCAAAAGTGCAGAGTCTGAATGAAATACAATTATTTCTCGAGAACAGAGTGTTACATTAACACAAGAATCTGTTACTGAAGATTATGAATTGCTAAAGAACCTATAAACTAGGAAAAATAGAGCTCAGGAATTGCACGTAAATTAATAGGACATCAAGGTAAGAAGCACCTTCATAACTTTACGACTTTGTCAAAATACAAGTAAAATTTTTTTGCAGAAAGAACACTTACAAAATTCACAGGTGAAACCGGAATACTAAGACAGGTTACAAGAATTGCAGTAAGGTAAACGGACAGCGACACCTTAGACGGAGATCATCAGGATAAGGTGGCGGACGTTACTATAGACGGGGTAGGTTAAGGCCTGCCAACACGTTAGTCTTTTCAACGCTTTGACTCATCCACGCATCCGAGTGTTTTGTAGCTTCGTTGTCAACAGAACTACTTTGTGCACGTCCCAAAAAGTTATAAAATGTTAGCTGTTAAATTAGCTTACACGGCAAGTGTCAGTAGCCAAGTTTCGGCTATCTCTTGAAATTTGGAGTGAAATAAAAAAATTATAACTCAGAAAACAATGCACTTCCCTGCGGTTGCTACGGTGCAGCATCATATTCGGACGAGTAGGCGAGTAAACGAGTTCAAAGACAAACGTACAGATCGGTCACAAGCGTTGACTTAGGTCAGTATAAACTATGTGAAAACATTAATTATTAAGGGTGAAATTCCACGGTTCCTGACAGTTAATCATAATTTCCTGAATTATTTTAGTAAAATTTATTGCACGTAATGTGATCTATTATACGGTATTTGTGGCTGCTGTAGAAAAGATTAGCAATGTGTTAACCAGAATGGAGGTGGTAGCACTCATCGGTATTATTTAAAGTTCGGTAATTCTTACAGCTGTAGTAGAGGCAATTCACTCTCTTTGCAGTATAATCTCGACCACAAGCATACAGTAAAGATGCTTCTTCAAACTCTGTAATAAAACCCAAAATGTATTTATTTGTGTGTTTGTTAACTCTATCTGTTTATTCATCTCTATATTTGCTCTTTTTTTGTTACGCTCCATATTTTTTTTTTTTTAATCTAAAGCTGCAGCAGTGCTAATAAAAATCGCAGTTTTTCGATGTGAAGGGCAGAAGTAATTTTTTTTTTTTTTTTGCCACACCAAGGCTAGTGTGGATATGGTTGCAGCGAGGGTTACTGGCACATGCAGCTCTGTTACAGAAGATAGTTATGACAAATCTGAGTGCTTGCGCTAAGCGATTGAAACCTTCAGAATGTGACGTCGCAATTACGTCACTCCATTGTGGAAATGGCAAAGGTTCCTCGCTGCAACAGAAGTGCCGTTATTGAGTGACGTCACAATTCTGAAGGTTTCAGGGCGCAGCACAAACACTCAGCTCTGACATAATTAATATTCTGTAAATGGTCTGTAATTATGGTGGTAATTTCTACTCAGTCGTACGTTGTGTCAGCGTGCGGGAGCTGTGCTGCTCTACGGAAAGGAGGTACAGGCAAAGCAGTTCTATTCCGACATATGGAAGAACATTGAGTATCCAGCATTTGGTACGTTAAAAGTTTATAGCAGCTGAACGTAGAATGACGATAGTGAGATGATTCTATGGCCATAGATGTTATGATAGAGACTGCCACACTTGTCACCAATTATTCTTTAGCTCATTGAAATTCAGCCTAAATTTTGTAGAGACGCAAAGATGCGTTCTGAGAGTATTTCATCTTAGTGCTAGGATTAGCGCTCAAGAGAAGACCACTCCCAGGAGAAGGAACCGCGAAACTCTGAAACTCTGTCAACAAATTTTGCTCGCCGGTAAATAGACAGCTGAGTAGCAATAAACACTTGGATTTTGTTGATTTATTTAGTTGGGTTCTCCATTCTTCATTACGTATGATTAGATAAGATTAGATTGGCGGCAGTAGACGAACCAATAGGCCCATTCCCAAAGAGACACCGGAACATACGACCCGGCACTCTATGAGCTATTGCCATACGACCCGGCACTCTATAAGGATCATGTTTTTTTTCAAATTTAAACTGCAATGAAAAAAGAGTTTGAAAGTTTGCGGTTCAATTCAAGTCGCCGCTTCACTGCAATGACTGATGAAATGAGAATAATCCAACGCAAAGCAATAATATTAATACCTCAGCAGCGTAACACGTCATACGAGCGTCGCTTATAAGGGATTGGACTCATCTCCCTCGATCAACGAAAACTCAGAAGGCAACTCACGGAAATATTCAAATACTTGAATGGCGACGACTTTACGACAGAGACAATGATCGTCGCCGAAACAGTGGAAAGAAACGCAAACATCAAGATTGAAAAGCTGCACCAATTGTGCAGTTATTTCCGTACTTCATAGTAAATGAACATTTGAAACTGACTGCAATGCAGAGACGGAGAACACGTTGAAAACTAGCGTAGGCAAACACTGGGAGCAGAACCCTCCATAACTTCCAACTCCTATTCCTGGACTTTTCAACTTTTACCGCCTAACTTTTAGAGGAAGCTTTGTTCCATCTTCATTAGTATCTCATCTCCCTTCCCGGCCAAGAACTTCTGCGCACCTGCTGTAATTTTCTATGCTTACCCAAGCGCCTTCTTGACTGAGGTTTCATCTAGACATTTGATTCTTTTTGTTTCAAAGACGTCCTGAGTCGGAGTCTGTCCCACTCTGGTAATAGTCCAGTTGATCCGTCTTCTGCTAGCTATGTATAAAGCAAAGTATACTGTAATCTCTGTAAGGCAAGTTTTACTGAATGAACAGAAGGTAAAATTTCAGAAGTTTCATGTGATGCCACGGTGACACCACCTTACGCTGCGGCCAGGGCGACACAACAAGCAATGTGATTTTTCCAGGAGATTTGTTGCCCATCACAGACAACAATGCACGGTGTGTCACGCAATCTGGGTTGCTTCCTTGGCTGACAGTAGAATCCTGCGCCCGACGTCATGTTTGTTCATGCAACATTTTTACCTCCGACAAGGAGGTTATGTTTTCGTCGGCTTTGTCTATCTATTTGTCTGCCTGTCCGTCTGTCACCAAAAAACTCAGAAAGTTATGGACGGATTTTGATGAAATTTAAAGAGATTGTTAGGTATGTTATGAGGAACAGATGATTAACTTTTGGTGAAGATCCGTCCACCCGTTTGTTTGTGTGTCTGTTTCATTTTTCTCAATGCCATAACCCAAAAGTTATGGAGTAATTTTGATGAAATTCACCTGAGTTGTTAGGTATATTTCGAAGAGTAAATCACAAAAATTTTGGAGTGATCTGTATGTTCGTTCGTTTGTGCCTGTTTTTTAATTTTATCCTTGTTAGCACAATCACTCAGAAAAGTATGAATGAATCTTCAAGAAATTTATAAGAGATCTAAGTAATGTCAAAAGACATCAGTGATCAAATTTTGATCCGTGCAAATCGGTTCGTTCGTTTCTATGTTTGACTTATATTTGTCATTCTATTTGTAAGCAGCATAACTCAAAAATTTTGAATGGATCTTGATGAAAATTGCATAAGCTGTAAATACAATGAAAGGGCACAAATGATTAGACTTTGGAGTTGATACAAAGAAAATCATAGTTTCAAAGCCAAATTGAATTTTTCTCCACCGTTGCCTCGCTTGCCGGAGGTATACGCTCTCAGAGTGCATTAGTTGTTATATCGTTTGTTGCTTCGCAGGGGCACCAGGCCTTACTTTACCCAGGCTACACTGTCTCGTGTAACCACAGACTGAGGAAGACACACGCACACGCACAGGATTTTTTCAAGAAAATATTTGGCTGAACAATGACGTCACAGTTGTCATTGTGTTGTTTATGTAATAAGTTGGCAGAAAGGATACGAGTTTCATCTACATAGCTCCAGCCGCCAGAAATTACGTCGATCCATAATGGCTACAAAACTCTGAACCCAGAAGGTATTTTAAAACTAGAGGGCTCAGCCGTCAAAAATAACGGTAAAAATTTTATTTAGGGTTGATTGTTCCTGCTTCCAGATTAGTGTTTACTGTAAAATAGGTCTCATACCTGCAGCTGTGATCATCTATTACAGAAGCGCATGTTGTACCACCATAAGTCTTGTGAGAGCAAAATATCCCTCCTGCAAGGTTAGCCGCGAATATCACGTTGAAATGGGTGAAACGTTGAGCAGCACCAAGAAAATATAGTTCAATCAAAACAATTCACCGGAAATGCTCCGGGCTTTCTGTAATCTGAATACCAGCTGATAGCTGAGCCTCAAGAGTCTAAATTCGTGTGCAATATAAACTGAATATAATCTGGCGTTGGTTTAGCGTGAAGTTGCAATTGCCACGAAAAGATCAGCTACAGAAAGCATATGCTAAATGGATTAGGCACAAAACACACAAGAACTGCAAACCAAAACTGAGCCTCTCTCACTGCTACGAAGAAATTTTACCAAAAAAATTACGATATAGCTGATGCTCGACAGGATCTAAAACTCTATCGAAAATACCGCATTTCAGCTGCCACGCTCAGAGGAAGAATTATCATTGTCATAAATACTAAGCTAGTTTTCAAAGTGAAATACATAAAATGCAGTTTTTCAACTTTTGACCATACATTTCAGAAGTTAGAATGTTTTTTAGTGAATGAATTTTCTCCTATCTAAAATAGCGTGACGGAGGGAAGATCCAACCAAAAGAGCGAGCTAGCAAGCAAGCGCGGAGCGACCCGCTGTAGCTCGTTCTGTATACTAGTGACACGCACTCTTCGGCAAAGAACACGAGGATCATATTATGCCGACGATTCAACTCTGATAGCAGTAATGCCTACCCCCAGCTTGCGTAATGATGTCGCCCAGTCTCTAAGATAGGGATCTGTCGTGCATTAGTGCATGGTACTCGGCCTGGAGTATGAAGCTGAATACCAGTAGGACCAAGTCTATGAGTGTCATTCGGTCTCGGACACCTTTACTGAAGCATCTACATCTGAAGATAGATGACACTTTGCTTCAGGAATCTAGCTCCTTGGAGATTCTCGGTTTTGTCTTTGATAAAAAGCTTACCTTTGAGCCACATTTTTGGCGATTGGTGTCATGTGCTTCCAGGAAGATTGTGCTCATGCGTATGGTGAATTCTGTGTTTGGTGACTGTGAGGTTCGCTGATGCTTCTATGCTTTCTTGCTGCCTATGTTGGAGTATTGCTCACCGGTCTGTGTTTCAGCTGCTGATAGTCACTCGCGTCTAATGAACCAACTTGTTACTTCAGCCAGCAGGCTGTACGCCGAAAATGATCTGGTTAATCTGTCCCATAGGAGAAAGGTGCCCGGACTCTGTATGTTTTATAAGGTTTAAAACAATGCATGCCATTGGTTGTATTCTTCTGTGCAGGCCTTCAAGGAAGATTAAGCGTGCTGCGGTTGACGCGCACTCATTCACTTTGGACACCATTGGATGCAGAATTCATTAGTTCAATCGGTGCTTCGTGTCCTGGTCTGTTGGGGTTTGGAATTCATTGCCGGCATCGGCTTTCGGTAGTGTTAGCCTGCAGGCGTTTTTTAAGTCAGCTGCCAATGGCTTTTTGTTAGGCTTTCTTCAACAGCGTTTCAGGCTTCCCTGTGTAGCAAAATGCTTCATTTGTGTTTCAACTACCTGTCCGTGGCGGCCCTGGCGTGAAATTTTAATAGTAATAATAATAAATCGACACCAGCGGGATAGCTGGCAAACCCACTCTCGACCACCGGCCCAAGAATCCATTGGGGCGTATAGTCGGGCAGGGGGGTGTTTAAGGTGACCCTGTTGCGAGGGAATGCGCAGCAAAATTTGGACGAGGTTTAGAGCATCGAAAGCCAACAACCTGCCGAAAGACTGTCGGCTAATGCAGTCAACCTCCTGTAGGTCATATGTTGGTCATGCTGAATCTCAGCTTAACCATGGGTACGAACTTACAGTTGGAGGATCGAAGGCCCCTGATTGCTGAAAAAGGACCATCAAAGTCGAAAGTAGCCAGCGAGATGGCCAACGGCTGATACAGGCGGAGGAGTCAACTCGTTGAATGCGTTCGACAGCTTGGGGTAGATGGAACTCCTAAGCCCTAAAAGGCAGTCCATCTTCGCTGACGGTAAGGTGCCCCGCCGCACGAGGGTTATCAGGCCCCGCCGCCTGAGGGTTACCAGGCAACCATACAAATGAGTCATTCAAAGAATCTTTGTTTTAACGGCGTGAATAATTATTGTACCCCAGTGAGACTTGGCACCTCGCTCGTCCGGTCTCCTGTGGGTGAGGCAGGGGCCGTTTGTGAAGGCGGTACTCACCCGGCGGAATCGGTTAGCCAGGATTCCGACGCTAGTGTGAATGCTACTGGAGAGGGGAGTGTTAGGGAGCATGCTTCAATTTCTCCGTCGGAGGCGGAGGAGGCTACTGTCCCAGCGCATCGACACGTGCACCGCAAACGGTCTAAGGAAGACCGAGTTGCTCTGTGGGACTACTTCGTCAAGCTGCAGTGGGACGAGAGAGGTATCCCGGGTAATTTCCAACAGGCATCTCTGAGTGGCCACATTCAGCAGATTCGCGGAAAGAATTTCCTCAGCGAAGAGGAACTGCTTCAAATCACTGCGCGGATGGAAGCTCAAGTTACCTCTCCATCTGCTGACGAACCTGTACGCCAGGTTCCAACCCGACCTTTAACCACGCCTAGGTCCCCTGAGATCAACTGAGAGTTCTGAGATCAACTCTGACGTCCCAGTCGGTCGCCCTCACCTGGGCCTAGGCACTCACAGGCCCACAATATGAGCCAGAGCGAGTCAGAAGATAGAGTGACAGATCCCGACGTGTCTGACCAGCAGTGGAGTGACTCGCTGGAGCCACGTTACTTACTCCGCAGAATCAACGCCAGGTCAACCTTACCAGGAGCTCAGTGACACCCTACTGTCGAACTATGTCCCATCCTAGATTGACTAGGACGACCGCAACCAGTGGTCACGACGTGGGCCTCGGCACTTACCGGCCCGCGATATGAGCCTGAGCGACTTGATGGACGAAGAGCAAGAACCTGACCTATCCGACCAGCATGCCGAGAGTTCATCCTAGCCTGCAGCATCTACTGGAATCAAAGATCCGAGCAGCTGCTTTCCGCGTCAACTCAGTGATTGGTAAAATCCACAGTGACAACATCACTGAGACAAACGCCCTCATCAAAGCTGGAGCAGACCTCGCAGTGAGGATCCTTCAGGTAGAACCCCGACCGCAACGGACCCAACGGAAAAAGGATCCTCCTTGGAAGCACCGCCTTGAGAAGAACAATGCTGAGATCAGGAATCATCTCAGCTGGATCTCCGAATGGCGCAGAGGAAGTCTCCACGACGAGGAAAAGAAGACGCTGCTCGAATTGAGGTACCAGTACCTCGAAGCCGGCTGAACCAACTTAGATGACCATGATGGTGTTGCCCCAATTGACGTGTGATTTCACAATGAGTCGGAGTCGGGTGAGGCACTCCTCCCGAATGGAATCTTTCATCGTTCTGTGGAGAATGGTATTATACTTCATGACACCCAGGTACTTGTAACCCGAATCCTCGATATCATTAATGGTACCTTCTTCGATGGTGATTCCCTCGGACGCAATAACCTCTCCCCTTTCGATGTTAAGGGCTCCGCATTTGCTAACACCGAACTGCATCTTGCTGCTCTACTTGGTCCTTTGATTTGGCATAGAGCTTCAGATCGTCCATGTAAAGCAGGTGGTTGAGCTTCATGGTACGACTGTAGTTGTAGCCCTGGCCGGGCTTGTTCAGTGTCTCGGAGAAGGGGATCATGGTCAGGACGAGTAGCAGTGGGGATAGCTAGTCGCCCTGGAAGATGCCTCGCTTGATGCTCACCTCGCCGAAGTGTTTGTTGGCGCTTGTGAGCTGGGTCTTCCAATTGGGCATGGTCGTCGCGATCAGATTGCGGATGTTGCCGGCAATGCCGTAGATGTCAAGGCATTCCAGAATCCAGGAGTGAGGGACCATGTCGAAGGCTTTCTTGTAGTCAAACCAAGCCATGCTTAGGTTTCTCTTTTTGATTCCTGCCATCTTTCGTGAGGAGCTTGTCGACGAGCAAATGCTCCTTCGTTCCCCTGGTGTTCCTGTGGGATCCTTTCTGTTCGTCTGGTAACAGGTTCTTTGAGTCTAGATGTTGGTAGACTCGCTCGAAAATTAAGCCTGTCAGCACCTTCCACATAAGTTGGAGGCACGTGATTGGGCGGTAATTGCTGACCTCCGTGCCGTTTGCTTTTTCCTTCTGGATTAGGACCGTCTTCCCTGTGGTCATCCAGGTGGGCACGGTTCCGCATTGCAGGCAGTCGTTGAGCTGTGCAACAATTCTGGAGTGCAACGAAGTGAAAGCTTTGATCCAGTAGCCTTGCACCATGCCTGTTCCGGTTGCCTTCCAGTTCTTGGTCTTGCTCAGTTGCTTTTTCAGCTGTTGACTGGTAATCGTAAGGCCTGGATCTGCTGCGACGTTCTTTTCCTTGAATTCGTGGAGCCATTCTGCGGCGTTGTTGTGCCGTACCTCTTTGCTCCACATGTCACTCTAGAATCGGATGCTCTCTTCTGCGTTGGGTGAGTCAGAGCTCGTCTCTTCTCCTCTAAGGGTTTGATAGAGGCATTTCTGGTTGGTGTTGAATAGCTGGTTCTGATGGAAGACAGCTACTCTGGCCTCGAAGCGTCTAACTTTACTCGTTTTAGCAGACAGCCGCTACATCACGGTATCTTCTAAGTTGGTTAAGCCGACTTCGAGGCACCGGTACTTCGATTCGAGCAGCATCTTCTTTTCCTCGTCGTGAAGATTTCCTCTACGCCATTCGGAGATCCAGCTGAGATGTTTCCTGATCTCAGCAATGTTCTTCTCGAGGCGGTGCTTCCAAGGGGGATCTTTTTTCCGCTGGGTCCGCTGCGGTCGAGATTGTACCTCAAGGATCCTCACTGCGAGGTCTGCTCCAGCTTTGATGAGGGCGTTTGTCTCAGTGATGTTGTTGGTGTGGATTTTACTAATCACCGAGTTAACGCGGAAAGCAGATGCTCGAACTTTCGGTTCCGGTAGGTGTCATAGGCTAGGATAACCTTTTAACGTCGTTTCTACGCTGGAATTCCGGACTAAGTCCCGCAACTCCAACAAGTCGCTCCGATGCTGGTCGGATAAGTCAGGTTCTGTCACTTCGTCCATCGAGTCGCTCAGGCTCATATTGTGGGCCGGTAAGGGCCGAGGCCCAACTTGGGGCGACTGGTTGGGGTCGTCCGAGTCAATCTCAGATGGGACGTAATTCGACAGAAGAGTGTCACTAAGTTCTTGGATAGGGTGACCTGGCGTTGATTCTACGCTGGAGTCTCGGAATAAGTCCCGTGGCACCAGCGAGTCACTCCGTTGCAGGTGAGCCACGTCGTGGTCTGTCACATCATCTTCTGCCTCTCTCTGGCTCAAATTGCGGGCCGGTAAGTTCCTAGGCCCACGTGATGGCGACCGGTTGGGGTCGGCAAAGTCGATCTCAGACGGGACAGCGCCGAAGTCGAGGGTTTCCTCCGTTGGGATGGAGGGCCGCCTAGCAGGTTCCACTGGTGGAGTCCTAGACGGGGTCGTAGGTCGGGTTGGAACCTGGCATGCAGGTTCGTCAGCAGATGGAGAGGCAATTTGAGCTTCCATCCGCGCAGTGATTTGAAGCCGTTCCTCTTCGGTGAGGAGGTTTTTGCTGCAAATTTGTCGGATTTGGCCACTGAAAGAAGCCTGTGTGAAATTGTCCGGGATTCCTCCCACAGCTGCTTGAGGCGCTTGATATAGCCTGGCCCCTCGCGCTTGCTGGCGACGAAGCACTCCCACAGCACAACTCGGTCTTTCCTGGACCACTTGTGGCGCGTGCGGCGTTGCGTCGGGACAGTAACCTCCTCCGCCTCCAGCGAAGAAAGGGGAGCCTGCTCCCTCACACTCCCCTCTCCAGTAGCATTCACACTAGCGTCGGACTCCTGGCTAGCCGAATCCGACGGGTGACTACCGCGTTCACGAACGGCCCCTGCCTCACCCACAGGAGACCGGACGAGCGAGGTACCTAGTCTAACTGAGGTACCCTTTACACTGTTAGAAAGGGTATCTCGATTATGGCTCATTTTCATGGTTGCCTGGAAACCCTCAGGCGTCGGGGCCTGATAACCCTCAGGCGGCGGGGCACCTGAGCGTCTGCAAAGATGGACTGCCTTTCAGGGCTAAGGAGTTCCATCTACCCCGAGCTGTCGAATGCATTGAATAAGTTGACTCTTCCGCCTGAATCAGCCGTTGGTCTTCTCATTTGCTACTTTCGACTTTGATTGTCCTTTTCAGCCATCAGGGGTGCTCGACCCTCCAACTGTAAGTTCGTACGCCTGGTTAAGCTGATGTTCAGCATGACCAGCCGGTGACCGACAGGAGGTTGACTGGATTAGCCGCCAGTCTTTCGGCAAGTAGTCGTTGACCTTCGGCGATCGAAGGCCCATCCGACTTTTGCTGCGCCTTTCCTCACAATAGGGTCACCTTAAACACCCCCCCCCCGTGTCTGACTCATACGCCTCGATGGATCCACGGGCTGGTATTCGACACGGGGTTTGCCAGTTATCCCGCTGGTGGTCGGGTCTTGTTATTATTATTAATATCGAGGGGATTTCACGACCCAGTAACTGGATATGGTTGAGCGATGTTGGGCTCTACACTCTGGCGCCGGATCACATCCCGCGACCTAAGGCTCAGAACACTTTGCGAATGATGTGCGCTGTTCCGAGTAGAGCGCTCTTCTGTAGGGTTCCTGGGTGGAGATGGCCGCACTTCAGCTCTCGCAGGGCAGTCTTGAGATTCTTGGACATGGCCCCCAGAGCTCCTATGACCACTGAAACTACGTCGACCTTCATCTGGTACAGTCTCTGCAGTTCGATGGCAAGGTCCCGGTACTTTTCCTTCTTCTCCGCTTCCTTGTCGATGATTCTGGAGTCGAAGGGGATTGAGACGTCGATCAGTTTGGCCGACTTCTGTTTGTCTTTGACGACGATGTCCGGTCGGTTTCCCTGAAGTACTCGATCGGTTTCCATCCTCTTGTCCCAGTAGATCTGCACGGCTCCGTTTTCAACCACGGGCGCAGGTTTGTGCTCGTACCACCTCACTGACCGGGAAGTTATGGATCCGCAGGAGGGTTCAGTGAAGGTGTCAGGCAACTTTATCGTGCCTGTGCTTGTAGTCCTTTTGCGCCAGCACTCCGCATTCGCTTATGACGTGGTTGATGTTTTCATCCGAGCTCTTGCAGATTCTACAGGTACTAGGGACGTTTCTCTAGTTGATTTTCTTTTGGGTATACCTGGTTCTGAGGGCTTGTTCTTGAGCTGCCAGGATAGTGCCTTCTGCTTCCCGTTTCAGCTCACCCCTTAGGAGCCAGTTCCATGAGTCGGAGACTATTTTGTCCTGAACAGCCTCGAGGTACTGGCCGGACATCTTTATGCTCTTCCACTTGTTAGTTCGATCGAGGCGTCGTCGCTGCTTGAATTGGTCAGCCGTTTCGGTCTCTTTCAGCAACCTCGCCTCGACTAAGCTGCGTGCCCACGGGTCGTCGCTCCCTCTGAAGTGTTGAGAGAGAGCGCGTTTTTCCGCTTCGACGCAGTCCTCGATGCTTTTATTATTATTGTTATTATTATTATACATATAGTGGATTAAATCTACCTGAGTTATTCTACCTTCTAAGACGTTTAGAATCTACTGTACATTTCCACAACTAAATGTACGAGTTTTAATCAATATTTTTAAGCTGTGCTCAGTTCATATATTTTTCTGGCTATATGAATTTTTTCAAGGCATAACGTTGATGGATGAACGTTGACTTCACGGGAATCTCGAGGTAGAGCTGAACCACAGTATAATTACATTACGTTGCGTAGTTATACCACGGATCTGAACAGCACTGAAAAGCCGTCCGTCCGTGTTTTCATTAGTCTGTGGCGTTGCCTCCAGTTGTAATAAGCTGCCCGCTTAATCGCTGCCCATATATTCCTTGGGGGATTCAACGCGCGTGGGCTGTTAGAGAAAAACGACCGTTGCCTTCTCTTCTGATAGCTCAGAACCCCACACATTAAATACTGTAAATTGAAAGCAAAACACTGGAGTCCAATAACGCAAGTAATTCCTTGAGTCGAGCCTTCTTCAGCAATTTACAAATTGGCGGTGACCTAAATAACATCGCTCATATAGTATTGAAATTATTCTACTTATGTCTCTAATTTTGATTAGCTTCCGCAACAAGTTCCTTGGAAGATGTGCGACGGAAGAAAACAACGATCGTTAATATACTGATTCTCCACACCGTCATTTATCAAATATTTGTCAAAGATAAAACAAGGCGAAAACAGTTATTCTATTCGATGATAGATAAATTAACTCGCGATGTCAGGATGACGAACATGCACATCACATCTGTCGTGGGTAAAGATTGTTGGCCTATTAGAAGGCCAACAATGTTCGTATACGACCTGTTAAGTGGCCGGCACTAATAGAGGCACCAAAAATCTAGGCCGCCTAACGGCCTGTTAGCTTCAAGTATTAAAAAAAATATAAAAATCACAATAGATTTTCGTAACTTTGGTCTCATTTTGAAGGAAAACAAGTCTACGTTGGAACGCACTCTCACTTCTCGACAGATAAATATCCAATTTTTTTTATGCTGCCACCCACTACCATCACCATAGACCACCACTCTAGTACAGCACCCCTTCCAATGAGCTCTTACCCTGCCAACATTGTAGGTTAAGAGGCCAGGACTGGTTCTGATTGTGTTATAGTGAAGTTTAATACTTACTAATCCCGTATATGCACCAGTATATATAAACTTAGGATATTAGCAGAACCAGTCCTTACTTCCTAACCTACAAGTCTCGGAGGGGCTCTATCAGCCCAATTATATCTATAGATATTAAGCAGGTTTCGTTGAAGGAAAAATGACATTGCGTTTTAATTCGTTTTGTTTTCAACCTTCCCAAGTGTCGGAAGCTACGCTTTACTTCTTCAGAGCAAGTTTGCAAAGTAGTGAAAGACAGCAATTTAGGTAAAATGGTTTTAATAGAAGCAGTCATAGCGACGTTTAGGGTGTACAACGCCCAAAGTCATGTAAGATTTAAAATGGCTCTTTGCCTAGCAGCGCACACGGTTATATACCTGTTGCTTGAGTTGCCATCTAGCAATTTTCGGAATTTTTGTTAACAAACAAAACAGAGACGCTTCCTAGAATCGACGGTTTCTAAATTCAGTCAAAAATGTTATAATAGATATAAATAAATATCATAAATCTATAGACCTGTAATAAACAACTGATGAACTTCCAATCAGCTTCTCCAATTATGTATAGTGTATTAATTTTTCAAACGTATCTTTGATACTAGGTAGTTGCATACCATAAGTAGCGAATCCAAGAGTTTTGAAGTTCTCATCTTATGGACAGTCGCTAAGAATGTCGAAAGCTTTGTAAAAATAAAACTCGTAGTCGAGAAGAAGTATTATTTTATGATAATATCAATTAAATATATGGAACCTGGATGTCCTTTATTTCCATTGGTATATATATATATATATATATTAGTGTAAGTTGGCAATAAATTTTCTTTCAGACAAGTATTATTAAAGACCAGGGAAGATTCGCAGTTAATTATTTTCTGGTTGTTCTTTTCAATAGTGCGAACTAAGCGCTTCGTATGTTCTGGTAAATGAT
>LQNS02276882.1:4368975-4382872 GCA_001587735.2 Parhyale hawaiensis
AAGGGGGGGGGGGGCAAAATTATTCATTGTGGACTGATTGTCCTGAAACATATTTAGTATATGTATTTTTGAAAAAAAAAACACATTTTGCTCCCACACCTGTCTTCATTTAGGCCTTAGTTTTTGAGTAAATGCCGCTTATATATAAATATATATGTATAATTTGGAAATTTCAAATGATTCAAACTCAATGAGTTTTCATGCTAGAATAAAAGCGATGACAGTTTTTGAATCCTTGAATCGATTTTTGCCCTCATCATATTTTTTATCACAGCTGGATTCTCCATTTTCTATTTCATTGCGATCGCTCACTAAAATTTAGGGAAAAACAATTAACGAATTCGGGTTTGAACTGTGATGAAAAAATATGATGAGGGCAAAAATGGAGAATCCAGCTCTATAGTTTTGTTAGGAATGTTCCAAGGGTTCCAAAACTGTGTTGTTTTTATTCTTGCATGAAAACTCATTGAGTTCTATTCTCTGAAATTTCCAAAATATACACATATATTTATATAAACAGCATTATCTTAAACTAAGGCCTAAATCAAAACAGTTGTAGGAACAAAATATGTTTCTTTTTTAAGAATACAAATGCTGAGCAAGTTTCAGAACAATCAGCTCACAATTGATAATTTTGGGCCCCCCCCCCTCAAAAATGTACCAGTTGCGAAAGTTCTATCAAACTTTTTTTTTAATGTCCTCATCATATGGAACAAGAAAGTACATGGTAGAGCCGTGGAAGACAAATGTACACAGACACCCCCCTAGAGCCTGGACTATATGCAATTTGCAGCGACGAAAAAAAGATTCTCACTGTACATTATTTCTTCCAAGCATTGCGTTATGCGTCACACTAAGACCTGCTTTACTACTTGACGGCATTGCTGATATAAATTGAACGGTCCGTTACTCGAGGTCTGCCTAGAGAGAAACGCAGGATGATGCCTACAACTGCTTGGATATGTTACGGTATATACAGAAGCATTATCTAGCTTAGTTTGGTGTCATCACTCCTACTTCGTCCTGCTCCATGGCCTCTCCTATAAAAATACAAATGCAAATATACACAATGAGTACTTAAAATGTAAATTACTGACTATCTTGAAGAATACTCAGAATTAGTTGAAAAGTTTTTATTTGCCAGATTTGTCGCACGTGCAACTTCCCAATCTGTGTTTAAATCATTTCGCTGCCTCAAACTGATCCCAACGACTTAATTCACTGCTTTCGCCCGTAGCCAGTCTTACATTGATACTAATATTATGGGGAGGATATACTCTGATCTCCAGTACTTTGTTATTTTCTATTGAAGTTGTGCACTACCCAGCTGGTCAGACTTTCGGTATGAGAGCTGAATATAATTCTTCCTATTCCAGAGAGCTCGAGCGAGACTAGGGAAATCCTGCCTTTGGTCGAATGATATTTAATTTTGGCCAGAACCGCCAGTAATAATAACAGCATCTATTCCCCTCTGTTATGACAGAAGGGAAGACCTGTGCGATATAACGTCCTATAAGTGTAATCACCTGGATATGTGTTCCAGTATTGGTACATTTACTGTTCATCATATTATTGTGTCTTAATTAAACTCGAAGGAAGACTGACAATGCAAATGAACTAGAACTTTGATATCGAACGATACATGTATCAGCTTGCCTTTGGCATTTGCTATTCTGTTGTCCTCGATGGCTTCTGCATGATTCGATTAGCGCCCTCAGGTGCAGCAGTCCGAGGGATCTCCATCTTTATTTCACGCAGGAAGACTGGGAAATACATCAACTGTATTCTTTCAAGCTTCGTTTGGTCATCATGCCGTGTTTAATAGAACAGGTCAAACGCTATCTCGAGAAAGTTAAAGAATGGCGCATCACGATTATTTTAAATTTTCAAAGTGCGTGAAGTGACCAACTTGTTTCCGATCCTATTTGCTAATGGCAGAACATAATGCATATGCACCAGAGACTTTGCTAGCTCAACTCAGTAATAGCATAGTAACTACTTTATCTCCTTTGTTGAGCACTTGTCCCTTGTCGTGTGAAACAAGACCGAGACTGTGGAGCTCATTAACTGATCATGTCTCCTGACACTGGGCAGTACGCGACCTGGTCAACCGACAGCTGCGCCTCCGAGTCGCAGGAGGGTCTAAGGCAGCGATAACCAAGGTGGGCGGTAACTCCTCCTTGGTGGCATTGGAAATATCTTAGGGTACTGAAGTAAAATGTAAAATAGGCGGTTGGACAGGGATGCGGGCTCGTGAAACACAGCTGGGAGGTAAAACAAAAAAGCAAGCAGTTGTAGGCGACAGAGAAGTGAATGGAGCCGCAAATACACAGTTAGTATTCTTTATCAGCAGATGCGTCATAGACAGCAAGGTGAAAGAATGTGCTCGCAGTTCAAGAACAGTTACCATGATTTGAGAATGATCGAGTGCATTGCTTTGCATAAATAAGAGTGTAGTACCAAAGCAGACAACAAACAGACAACCGGTTGAGAGGATCTTAACAGTGAGTTAAACAGTCTTTCTCCTAACATGGATAATCATAATCTCTGTAAATTTCGTAAAAATCAATCCTTAACTTATTGACTTATCTTGATGACAGACAAGGAGATACACTCGACAAAAACTTAATCTCCTTTGCGGAGGCAATTAAATAAATTTAATATTTTCCACTTCTGAGAATGCCTTTTATCAACCTCAGGGATTTCTTAATGGGCATCAAAAAAATTTTTTAATATTTTTATGCCCTTGCCTGTGTTATTTTCACAGAATATGGCATTTTATTTCTACTCATATAGATATTAGCATAGAAACAAGGCTTCCCTGCTAATGATACAAGATGTGTAAACTGCCGTAAGAACTTTTGGTTTGTAACATGCAAACGGAAAACAAATTCTAACTTATGAAAAGTTATTTATCCAAATCTCCTATCTGCGTAGCAACACTTTAGTATCTTCGGCTCATTGTAGACTAAGACCTAACAATTTTTTACCTGAACTTAAATTAATAGCATTTTACGCTAAATAAAGAGCCAAATTATATTTTATTTCGTATGGTTTCACCCCACAGTGTATTTAATTTAAGCCTTGCATATTGCAGAAAACAATTTTCCAATCAAGAAAGTCCTTGGAGACATATATGAAGGAAAATAAAAATTATGATCGACAAAATTAACTGTGATACCTCCCCATCTTCATCAACCCACGCCGAAGATGTAGCTTTCAATATTCAGCAAGTGTTGCGTGCTACAAGTGCATGTAACTTGCAGTTCGGTGTCCTGCAGATTGCATCCATAACAAGCATCTTGAATTCCGCGTCCTGACAGTCCGCACCCTACAATACCGTGCCAGCGGCTTCAAATACGACAGGTCCACGTAAGGACAGTTTGCGCTGAATTCTCCTAGCGCTAGCGGACGGGGAATTATTGTCGGCGCCGAGTTAGATTAGATAGGCGGCAGTAGACGAACCAAAAGGTCGTGCGTCCCGTGTTGAAATGATAATTAACTAGTAACGCCATTTTACTTCGCTATTCTCAAAGCTTCTGATGACCACTGATACTGAAAAGGCATATAATTTTGAACTTCTTAGCGGTTCAGTTGTGTTACATCGTAAGCCATGGAGAAGATGTCATGTGCGCAGTTACTGGAGGAATGTAGCAAATTGTGCAGTCACCGCAGTTCCAGTTTAGCTGTAAACTAAGTAACTGCATCTCTCTTAAATAAACAACGTACTGATTACTGTAAATTCTGTTAATACAGCTATTGCGCTATTCTTGTCATACTTTACACAGTGTAAAAAATGTTCTCAGGAGTACTCGGCAGCTGAGAATTTGCTGTGAGATTGTTCTTTGTGTATGATAGTGATTCTGCTGTGAAGACTGCACTGCCGCTTCAGAGCTCGATGTTCTATTACATAATTATCAAAAAGATGTTCGGACGGTAAATTTCAGTCAACAAAATATTGGCAACTTTTCGCTCGTCTTACCACTTTTGTACGAGGTAGTTTCCCCATATTTGCAAGTTCGTACATACGAGGATCTAAGATGCAGATTGGTGTTTAAATAGACACTTGAAATTTCACTTCAGCAAAAAGTTAGGAATATCAGAGACTGGACGTTTGGTTGGAAACCTAGTTTTAATTACAAAAGGCAACACTAAGGCAGCTATAAAAGAAAACATATATATATAGGCAATTCAGACCAAGCTGGTTTAAACTAAAATGCCATTTTCAATTATTGCGTTTGAGAAGTAAAGAAAATGAAAACGTAATTTAATATCAGTCGATACAGCGAGGATAAAACTAAATTGGCACAGCAAACAAAAAACGGTATGCGGACGTAAGCTTAAAGCTAACCTAACTAAGAGTGATGCCCCAATGGTGCAACGTCGGTGAAAAGGAGGAGGAAGAGTAAAAAAGAAGGGATAACAAATCACTGTGTGGACAAAAATACTACGTCTGTTTGATCAGCGTTAAAGGTTAGTCTATTTTTCAGTATGTGCAGGGATTCTAAAATTCTAATATATGAAGCATTAGCTAAACTATTTCGAAATGTGCTAGAGTCTGCTTGCAATGCTATCTGGGAGGTGAATGAGGTAAAACTGTGAGAGGAAGTTTCGTTCTGAAGGAACGCCCCATGTGCTGATAAAATCTAATTTTAGACTGCTTCTGAGTACTTCCAATGCAAGAACTCTGGCAAGTTCCACATGAATATTTGTATGCAATGTTGGAAAGTAACTCAGAAGATAGCTACGAATTTAAAAGTCTTTCTTAAGTGAAAAAATGAAGTCAATTTGCGGATAAAATTTCGCTTCTACGACCTAGCGAAAATTCCTAAATGCAATATTCCATTACGTCCTATACTAGCAGCATTCCAAACCTGAATGTACAAGCTTGCAAAATTTCTTATTCCGATGATTGATAAATTTTCTGTTTATCAATACAGTGTAAAAAATTCGTTGTTTGGTATGCACAGCCCAGAAATGCATGCTAGAGGGGGAAGGGGGCGGGTCGTTGAACTTTCCGTCTATTACGCCACAGTTCTTGAAGAAGCGTAGTCAATTGCCGCCGTACTTACTCCTGTGGTGGCAGTCGGCCGATATTTGAGGTCTGCGGTGCGAACCACTGCATGTGAGTTTCCCAGTAGAGGATGCGGACAAGTTGAGTTTATTTTTACCTCTAATGGAGCTAACGCAGACGATTGAAGATGAGTTATTTTGCTAAGACTTCCAGACACAAGTGAGGCAATTTCATCGTATTGTGCTGAAGCCAATGTCAGTGATTGCTCACCTTGTGCTAGTTGTATATCCTGGATGCTTACATTGCCATATTCAGTATGTCGTTTGCATACTAATCTACACAGACGCAGGCTAAGTGAATATTAATTAAATGACGTGTAAAGACAGTGAACTTCCGTAGCGAAGATATACCTGAAAAACACTTTCACGCTTTACTTCGATACTGACTGAAAGTTTTCAAGACGCAAAAAACGCGTACAATAGATAATCTTCCGGTCAAAGTCAGAGTTTGTAAGTTGTATTTTCCCCCATATTCAACTGTAAACGTTACATCCTGAGAACTGGGTAAATGGGTGGATAGAACACAAACAGTATCGTGTTACGGATGCAAGTGTAACCCGCTGTCCAAAATAATGGAGTAGAAGTTGCAATAACAGAGTCCTATTTCTCATTCTGAATCTGCGATAGCATTGGGGTGGTCAAAATGAACTACTCTTGATGCTCACTACAATAATGTCAATTTTCAAAGCAGTGCAGCCCAGGAATATGATTCCTTCAAGCGTGACACAAAATGCATACTGAAACATATCAATAGACTAAGAAAAATAAGTAAATAACTTAACAAATGAACAGATAAATACACTTTGACCATTATTAATTGGATTGATTTTGTTTTAATGTATGCAATGCTTTATAAAGCGCTTTGGAAGAGAGTACACTTCAACGGTACATCAACTGGATACGGTAGGACACTTTTAATTTTTTGACGGCAGTTGTTAACCACATCGAGAGTTGACATAATTTTCAGTTTCACTGCATGTTCCGCGAGCATGAACCGCAAGGGAACTAGCAACATTCTTCTCTTTTCTACTCAAAATGACATCGACTATCAAGCAAGTAGGTGCATATGAAGTTTACAATCAAACTTGGAGTGATGATTTGAGGTAAATCCACTATAACTGCTATGGTACAGATTATTTCACTCAGTTATCAAATGTGAAGACATGTCAGCGTATTTTCTTCTCGTTCACTTTGAGCGGTGAGGTACGCTAGTGAAATTATAAACCCAGCTAAAAGAAACGGCACAGGCAGGGGTAGAGTAAACAACATTTCGATAAATTAAAAGAGTCGGTGCACAGAGCAAAAAAAAAAAAAACATGTGAACGACGAGAACTACAGCAGCAAGGAACTGGGAGTTTCTCTCCAAATACCGGGAAAAAGTTTCATGAAAGTAGCTACTACTTTTGCTGTCCACTTGAAAAATCACGTTTTCCATCGCATCGCAGCCCTGGATTCAGGGTTATTCAAACCTGGCAGCAAATATGCAAATATATCAAGCACTATGATATTCCCATTTGTGCATTTCTCTGTTTTTGTTTGTCTGTGGCTTTTTTTTTTGTTTATCCTTCAGTTTACATAACGTTTGCAACATTCGCATAAACTGTACTGACAGTCAGTCGAGCAGAATCTTGCATGCGGTTTAATCCTGGGGTGTTTATTTACGACAGTTGTTAGCTATTAATTTCGAAGTACGTTCTGTCAGTACGAGAAACTAATTGTTCTGTTCTGCTGAAATGGCATTACTGGCGCTCTTCTCTCCTGTTAATTGAAATCAAAGTTCAAGCAGGTGAGTGCATTGCTACCTCAATTTATTTAGCTTTATTACATCCACGGGAATGATTTCCGAAAAGTTTTCTGTGCGACTTTTTCGCCATCGTCTTTGACGATATGATGTAAGACGATTGTTAAAACAAGTTGATTAAGAAATAACACACCGTTCTGTACCTACAATAATGCTACATTTATTGATTTATTTCAGTATATGGTAGTATTTCATGTTGTCTTCAGTGTTAACTTTTGTGGGTTCATTGATATGGCGCTGCTGTTGTCTTTAATAATGAATAGCATAGCAAGATCAAAGGCAAATCGCTACCTCCGTCAATGGGGTTATGTTTTTGTCGAGTTCGTCTTTTTCTCACCGAGATAACTCAAAAAGTTTTAGACACATTTGTACAAAATTTACATGGACTGCTAGGTTTTCGCGAGGAACATGATTAATCGAAATTTCGTTCGGTTTTCTGCCTCTATTTTTCTTGGTAGCGTAACTCAAAAAGTTATGGATGAATCTTTTTAAATTTACAGATGTTGTTGGGGATGGTACTCTAAGCAGATGATCAGGTGTTTGTGTTGATCTGTTTGTCTCTTTGTTTGCTTGTCTCTGTGTATACTTTTGCGTTTGCCAATGAAATAGCTCAGAAAGTAATGAGCGGATCTTCATGAAATTGCTGTTAATTGTTGGACATGGTAAAAGGCACGTTAGACCAAATTTTGGTGATGATTACTTTTTTCATTTATGTTTGAGTAATGCTTGTTAAAATGTTTGTCAGAATATAACTCAAGCAGTAATTGACGGATATTTTTTGAAATTTTTAAGAATTCTTTGAAGCGGTAAAAGGCACAAATGACCAAATTTTTGCGATCATCGATTAGTGCGTTTGTGGGTTTGAGTTAGACTAACGTTTGTTCACAAATCTCAAAAAGTTATTTACGGATTTTCAAGAAAATTACAGACAACACTTAAATTTATGAGGCTCAAACTGCCAAATATTGGCGATGATGAAAACGAAATCCTGGTTTCAGAACCAATTTGAACTTGTTAACATTGCGCTCCTAGAGTGCTCTAGTTCTTCATGATATCGTCGTGGCAGAAGCAGTAACTAGAGGTGAGAACACAGATTGAGTGTAATGCTACTTGTGAGGTGTCGGGACAAACCATGGTTTGACAAGCAGTGTCAGCTGGCTTTTGAGGCCAAACAAGCAGCATTTCGGGTTTGGCGGCGTTCGCGTGATCTCACATTGCAGCAGAAATATGTGGAGAGTAGGGATAAGGCAAAGCGTGTATGAGAAGGCCCAGTGTCGTCCGCGGCAGCGTTCCGGGGAGTCTCTGCTGAGTATTGACCATCCACACTGTTGGTGGAATGAGTTTAATTTTCGGTGCTGAACCCTTGTCGGCACCTTGTGTTGGCCATGGTGAAGAGATCATTACTGATCTCTTCGCTAAGGCGGAGTCTTCAAGGTTCCCTTTGATGGGAAGCAGGTCAGGAGATGTGTTGTTATTGCCTCCTGGATGTCACCCTAAACCCCGCTTAACCTCTTTGGCATTCAGATCTAGCACACTCAGAGTGCTTCTTGAGCACCTTGATCCAAGGTCGACATATTTCCTCTATTTTATACGAAACTTGCTCGTCATTTTGCCCCTAAATCTGGAGTGACCTTCCGGCGCCTGCTGCATTTGGGAAATTTTCCCCGTTGTTGGCGTACGAAGAACATTACTCTCATTGCCAAAGGTTCAGTATCGCCAAATGTCGCCATTTTACCGAGCTATTGCGCTAACACCCATTTTGTCGAAAGTGTCTGAGAAGCTGGTAGCATCTAAGTTGGGTCGTTTTGTTCAAGTTACTCATCTGCTGCCTGCAGAATAGTTTGTGTATAGATCTGGTTTGGGTTGATGTGACGTATTATTGTCTGTCGCACACCACCTACAATGAGCGCTGGATCGTCGTAGTAAAGTACGTCTTGTAGTACTAGATTTGAGTGCGGCGTTCGGCAGGGTTCATCCATAAGGTCCTATTGTACAAGTTAGATCCGTTTGATGAGGGTGGTATGGTTCTGTCAATCATTCGTGATTTTGTTTCTGAGCGAACGCAGACTGTGTCTGTTCACGTATTTTTTTTTTTTTTTTCGAGTGCCTCAATTGCAGTTTTCTTAGGCATTCCTCAGGGTGACGTACTCTGTCCGCTTCTGTACACTAGCGACATGCTTTATTCGCTGGAGAACACGATAATCAACAGTGCTGACGTTTCCAGTGATACAGACCCCCACCATGCGCAATGTTGTCGCGCGGTCTCTAAATAGGGATCTGTCACGCAATAGTGCATGGTGTTCCACCTGGACTATGAAGCTAAATGCCGGCAAAACTAAAACTATGATTGACTCTGTCACTTTTACCTCAGCGTCTATCTCTGAAGATAGGCGACATTTCACTTCTTAGATCTAGCTCCGTGGAGATTCTTGGTTTCGTCTTTAATAAGAAGTTTACATTCGAGGCGCATATTAGGCGTAGTTTGTCTTGAGCTTCGAGCAGCATTGGGCTTCTGCGTAAGGTAAATTCTGTGTTTGGTGCAAGAGATGTAGTCCGTAGATGCTTTTCTGCTTTCTTGATTGCGGTGTTAGAACATTGCTCAGCGGTCTAAGCTTCGGTCGCTGACAGTCACTTGCGTTTGCTGGGCCTAGTTGTTAGTTCAGCCGGCTGGTTGTTTGCTCAGAATGAGCTGGTAAATTCATCCCATTGACGAGGCGTGGCCGGACTCTGTATCTTTTATAAGGTGTACAATACTGGAAGACATTGGTAGTATTCTTCTGTCCCTGTCCTCAAGAACTTGGGAGAAAAATGTGCTGCGGCTGATGCACACTCCTATTCATTGGAAGCTGTTAGGTGCCAAACGCGCCAATTCAGTCGGTGTTTCCTGCCCTGGTCTGTTTTGGTCTGGAATTCATTGCTGGAATGATCTGTCGGTCGTGTCAGCATACAGTCGCTTGAGTTAGCTTTCATAATAATACAATAATATTGCGTTTCATTTATGCACTTATATTTATCGGCTCTAAAGACTTCAGTTAAGTGGCAAAGCTACGAAATCAGCCTCAAGTCTATGAGCAGCTTTTTGGGCTTGGCGACGTTTGCGTAACAGTGCGTTGTGGCAGACATACCTATTACGTCGAGCCGATATCAAGCGTGTGTACGAGATACATCAGCATCGCCAGAGGCAACACTGTGTGAGGAGTCTCTACTGAGAATTAATAATCCACATCATTGGTGGAGCAAAATGAAAAGTTCAGTCTCCACAACTGATCCTTCTCTGCCACTCCTCGTGGGTCCCGGTGGCAGTATGGTTGAAGAGCCTATTTCTAAGGTCGAGCTTCTTTCAGCTCACTTTGATGGTAATCAGAGAAGGATTGTGCCGCCATTTTTCACTGAGATGCCCTATACCCGGTTTCAACTTGTTGGAGTTCAGATCCATCACTGTGGGAGAGCTCTTGATGGCGGTGGATTGAACCCTAATGGCATTTCCCAGTTTTTGGGAAACTTGCTGGCAGCTTAACAAAACGCCTCGGCATATTCGAAACATCACTGATGATAACCGTTTTTATACCATTTATGTTGACCCTTACGTGGCCACTTGACGTCGGCCCACTGTACTATTTCTGATGTGCTTTCGGCGACACTCGAAGGGAAGCAACAATGCGGGTTCTTCAAAGTGATGTATTTAGGATAGGCAAGTTCAAGTCTTCAACGCAACGCTACAATAAGGGTTGGCAAGTTAAGATAATATCAGGCAGATTTCCTCCTGAGTTCTGGAGCTAAGTCTAGCGGGTATTAGAGGAGCTACGCGCCCCTGGACGGGTACAGAGTTTAACGAAGATAGAACCCCAATGACACTCTGCGGATCGCTAATATAGAAGACACATACGAAAGTTGACCCGTTAGGACGGCCGCAAGAACTCTCAAGACCTCTCCAATAATAAAGAAAATTTGACACGGCAAGTGCACTTACACCCTCTTGCAAGAGGATCTAGCACGAAGCAAGCATATGCTGAAAAATCTTATGAGACAAGGGACCGTGACGACATTACCCGAGGCTCAGCTTTGCAGCCTTTCACCGAATAAACGAATAAACAATTCGAGACCGGCGGCAAAAACGTATTTAGTCTGTCAGTGGAAACTACTTTAGCCTGGCACACAGTTACAGCCGTGGGTCGGAGCAATTAAGAACATCTGGTGTTCGGGTCAGGCAAATTTGAAATAACAAGCTTTCAGAAGCTTTCCCAAACTGCAAGCTGGCTGTGTCAGAAGTGTGAGAGAATATTAAAATATTGGAAAGAAACAGTTTCTAAGTTTCTACTGCAACGTATTGTCCACTCTTGTAGAGTGTTCTACAAATAAACGTTCCGGAAACGTTTAACAACTGATATCAAAATTATATAGTTAAAAAATTGACTGAATTCTCATGTAAGAAGAATACCAGATAGACCAGCAAACAGCGATTAGGCGCCTGTGGAGATAATTCGCTGTTGGCTCTCTATTTAGTCGCAAATTGAGGTCCGGCAGAAGACACCCAGTATCATGACTCCACACGTGGGGTGATGTGTGGAACGTCACCTGGACTTCCTCCGAAGACGCACAAGGTAAGACTGTGGACTCCTAAGCTCAGTGTGATTTTCAGGTACCTAATTCGGTTGGGAAGTTTTCCTCATCGTTTTCTTTCTTCAAGTTTTAAAGCCATTCCGACAGGTATTCATTCGCAAAATAATGGTAATTACCGACCTATTCCATTCATACCAATTTTTCGAAAAGTGTTAGAGAATTTGTAATACGATATGGAAATTTAGTTGCTTTGCTGAAACGACTCGTCTGCTAGTACTGAGTCAATTTGCGTGCAGAAAAGACCTTAGGTTGCTGTGATGCTCTATTGTCAGTTTCACACTTCTTCCAGTCGGAGATGGATTGACGTTGTGGAATATACCTTGATTAGTTGGACTTCAGTGCAGCATTTCTTAGAGTCAACCATACACGCCTATTATATAGATTGACATCTTTTTTGTGGGGTTGTGGATTTGTCAATCATTCGGAATTTTATGCTGAGCGCACGTAGCGCGCGTCAGTAGTAAGGACATCTGTCAGGGCAGTTTCGAGTTTTCCTCAGGATAGTGCTTTTGGTCCCTTGTTGGCAATGCACACTGGCGATATATTTACTCCTTGTAGGACACAATGAATAATATGCCGATGATACTTCCTTGGAAAGCGCATGTCTCGCCACTGGCTTGTACAAGGATGTTGCTCGGTCATTAAAAAAAGGCTTTTCGTACATTGACGCATGCTGCTCCCCATGGGGTATGGGATAGAATGCAGATTAAAGTGGGCCTATGAGTGTCAGTCTGTCTCATACTCCACTAACTTCTCATACTTCACTTGAGACAGGTGGCACTATTCTGCGGAGATCACGCTCTCCTGAGATAATTGGTGTCTATTTTAGGCGACTAGCTGACGTTTGAGTCGCACATCAGGCGTCTGCTCTCAGATGCTTCTAGTAAAGTTGGGATCTTGCTTAAGTTTCACATAGTGTTTGGTGACGTTAGAGTAGTCTTGGAGACGTTTCTACACTTTTTTATGTTTTAGAGTATTGTTCCCCTGTCTGCAGTTCGCGTGCCGCGAGCCATGAGCCAAATGCGTCTGGTTGACCAGCTCGTCGGCTGAAGCAGTTGGTTGTGTGTCAAAAATAAAATGGTGAACTTATCCCAGAGACGCGATGCTGCTTGCCTCTGCATGGTCTGCAAGATATTCAGTAGTGACAGCCATAGGCTACACTCCTCGCTTCCTGCTACTTGGATCTTTGAATGAAGCACGCGAGCTGCGTCCCTAGACCTCCATTACCTAGTCTGGGAACAGTTAGGGGCCAAACTCATCAGTTCGGTCGGTGTTGATTTCCCGGAATGGTACAGGAGTGAAATTCATTGACGGGATTCGTGTTCAGTAGTGTAGTTCTGCAAGCGTTCAAGTCGGTTGTGAATATATTTATGAATTCTGTTCATTAGCAGTGACTTGTGGTAGTTTTGTGCTTAACTTAGATTATTCCCGTCCGTTGATGCCCTGGCGCAGAGTTTCTAAGAGAATGATCATAATATTAATAATAAACTAGCGGGACCCGTGGAATTCCACGGTTGAATAAAGACTCTACTTTCCAAAATGAATCAACCCACGCTACACTATAGCAATTTAACTCAGTTTAACCTAATACAGCTCTCATAACGCAACCCACCCCGTCTGAGTAAACGTCCGTCGCTCATTCTAACTCAACAGTGTCTGTCTATCCAAGCAAAATTAAGTCGTATAAGCTAACGTGACCGGTGGGAATTCACCGATTAGTTAATGCTCCCACTTTATAAGATGTAGCAATCTAAGTAATACGCTACTATAACGCACCTAACCTAACACAGCTCCTCTAACCTAACCTACCACATAAATGACGCCAGTCACTTAATCCTGTCGAATTCAGTCTAACGAAAAAGGGGAACGTTACTTCCTACCTTTCTGATTACCTTGCTGTGGGTGTAGCTATAACTCCTTAAAAATTCCACAGAACAGAAGCAATGTTCTTTAGTGATTTCTCAGTCCCGTATCATCCGAATTTTTCCCTATCTAATACTGAATAAAGTTACTATCCTTTGATAGATTATAAGATTGAAATAAAAGTCGACACGAACTAATTAAAATTTGACGTTTCGGGATCCTTCTCCCATTTTCAAAAGCCTACTAAAATCTTTTATGGATACCTAACAAATTTTTTTTTTATTATTTAAGGAGACCTAAATTATGGTGGTGTTAGCAGGGTGGGAGCTAGAGGGCTAATGACCACGGTGCGCTATGGGTTCTTATATAAGCGTCGAGCGGCACGGAATCGGAGGAAAAATGGGCGAGTACAGTCGGGGGGAAAGTGTCAGCCATGGTTGTGACGAGTGGTACAGTTGTAGTCATTATAATAGGGCGGGAAGAAAATGAACATGTACAGTCATGGGGGAAGAAAGTCTGTCCTGCACAAAGAGCGGACGC
>LQNS02276882.1:4456635-4478626 GCA_001587735.2 Parhyale hawaiensis
AATGAGCTGTAAAATTCGGCCCAAAAAAGGGACATAGCGACTCGTACACGACAGTTCTACTTCGATTTTCCGACACGTCCTACAGCAATTACCTGCAGTCGCACGACTGTCGCTTGACAATTTATTTTGCCTGGGTTTGATGGAGATCGTTACACAAATTTAAGCCAGTTAGGTTGCAGAGGACGGTCAAAGTGTGAATCGTAATCCTAATAACTGAATGCACTTCTTGCTCAGCCAAAGTTGAAATCCAAACAATGAATATATTTCCAGCTCCTCTTAGCATTTTCTTGTAGTAAAGTGTTTATCACTTTCTCCATACATCGAAACTATATTTGTTCTAAGTTCACGAGGTACAAATCGAGATGATTGACGAAGCACAGGTGGAACGATTTTTCAAAGCGCACTAGGGTTTCTTCCTTTCACGCAGCATTTATCGCTTGAGCGCGAATATTTCGATTTACTGTAATTGCATCATGGCGTGTACATCATGATACACAACGAGTAATTGAATTAAATTCCGTGATGCTTCAGTGCTTGCGAATATAAATTCATTTTTTTCACATGTCAACTAAGAAAAGGAAGGTAGTGTGCTGCTCAAATGATTTAAAACTGAGAGCAATTATCTCTTATGACAATTTTGTTGGCAGATATACTATATCCTTCAGAAGTTTATTAGTAACGAAAGTATGAGCAATGATGAAGGGTCATCGCCAATTCCTTCCTTTTTATTTTTCTCAGCACAGGGACTGTGGTTAAGACATAAAGGGTTAAGTGAATTTACTATTGCTACAAATTTTGCTACGCATCTTCCCTTTGATAAAAAAAAATGACCTTCATTTCCACATCAACGCTTGCATGTCTTCAAATAATGACAGCTT
The DNA here is from genome assembly GCA_001587735.2 of Parhyale hawaiensis. Classification (NCBI taxonomy): domain Eukaryota; kingdom Metazoa; phylum Arthropoda; class Malacostraca; order Amphipoda; family Hyalidae; genus Parhyale; species Parhyale hawaiensis. The sequence goes on from LQNS02276882.1 coordinate 4,457,514, forward strand.
TGCTGTCAATATCTCATATTTTTTTTTATTTTACTAGCGAAGTTGGCCACCTGTCTCCATATATTTTATATTTTACTGGTCCCCAGCTGTAGTCGGTGCCTAATTAATGGCGCAGTGCCCTCTGGCACGTGCAGTACGGGGCCTATTATCAGGTAAAATCTAACACGATAGCCATATATCTTATCTCTGAATCGAGCATATTTGGTTACCGATACTGTTCCTACAATTTTCTAATGCGCAGGCTACCTCGTGTAACCGGCTCTTTATAATTCTTTACACGGCATGAGGTCGATCACTAAGACGGGAGCAAGACTAATACGTGGAGACAACATAGATTACAAAAAAAGAGCTCTAAAGAATGAATATTAACTTATTCAATCAATTCTTCATTGAGCGGCGGAAGCAAGAATGCTTACATCAATACAGATATATTATAATGCTCGCTTTAAAACTTAAGGGGCGCTACCAACTTTCATAACTTTGATGGGAATACTTCGTCCTTGTTTTAATGTGGTGTATATACACCTTTTTGCGTTCGCTTTAACGCAAATTCAATTTCTTTTTGACATATGCAAAATGCATTGACTTTGTGCAGATGATATTGACATATAATCGATTCCCTCTGACAAGTATGCAATTTGTCTTTGACAATAGCATCAATTTTGACATCTTTATTTGCGTTTGACAGGTGTAATGTAATTTGACAAACATGTTGTATGAAATTGAATTTGAGTTGAGCAATTGGAATGGTGAGCTTCAAAATTGATAGACAATAGTAATATGCTTTTGAAAGGCATGGTAGTGATTTCATTATGTAATTTTGTTTATTCTTAGCACGGTAAAATATTGAATTGCCAGTTCTGGTTGTCTGAACTGTAAAGATGCTTGTAATTTCTATGACTATTCTAGAAGCTCTGAGAACATATTCTGTAGTTGAGGTCTCTACATCGTAGTTCTGTCAGTTGATGACTAGTGGTGTCTGTGAAGCATATGATATGAATAAAGATTTTGTAGCAGTGGCAGCAACTCTAGGAATACGATGCACTACTACCTATGAAATAGTTCCTAACTTTATCAACAATAACAGAAGAGAGCGAATTCATGGTGGAGGCCAGCAGCGCGTGATAGACAACGAAGTTTAGATTTTGTCGTCAGGATCATAGAACGTAACCCCCTTATTACGCTTTGCGAGATGACAAACAGTTTGAGAGATTTGGGCCCGTAGAGCTCACTTTTCTACAGCCCCGCTAGCAAGCGCTCTTGGCGGCGAACTAATTGCGGTCAAACTATGTAGGGATATACTAATTGAAGTATATCGGCAAGGAGTTAAAGTGGCTCCGCGTGATTATTCCCACTGGATGCTGCTGCACATTGACAGCCACTGAATTCACGTAGACGAAACCGGTTTCAATTTATCGACTAGACGGTCAAGCAAAGCTGCTAAAGGGGAAAGTGTCAGCAGATTTGTAGCTGGCAACCGGGCTCCCAACACTTCTGTCCTAAGTGCTATTTCATGTCGAGCCGCAATGTTTACCTCCGCCAAGGATTATATTTTCGTCGGCTTTGCTTGTCTGTTTGTTTGTTTGTTATTTGTTTGTCTGTCTGTCTCCAAGATAATTCAAAAAGTTATGGGTGGATTTTGACGATATTTACAGGGATTGTTATGTGTGTTAGGAGAAACACAGATGATTACCTTTAGGGGAAGATCCGTCCATCCGTTTGTTTGTTTGATTCATTTTTTTCCATGCCATACCTCAAAAAGTTACAGACGGATTTTTGTGAAAGTCACATGAGTTGTAAGGCATATAACGAAGAATACATGACAAAATTTTAGTAATGATCCGTTAGTTCGTTTCTCACTGTTTTTAATTTTATTCATGTGAGCACAAAACTCAAAAAAAATAGATGGATCTATATGAAATTTATAGGGATTGTTACTATTCCTAAAAGACATAAATTAATAAATTTTTGTGCAGATCGATTCTTTTGTTTGTATATTTCACTCATGTTTGTTATAACGTTTGTTAGCAGCATAACTCAAAAAGTTACGAACGGATCTTCAAAAAAATTACTCTGGCTGTTATTACTATCAAAAGGCATAAATGATCAGATTTTAGAGTTGATACATGGAAAATCATGATTTCAGAGCCAATATGAATTTTTTGCTACCGTTGCCTCGCTTGGCGGAGGTATGCGCTCTCAGAGTGCTCTAGTCTACTACACCAGCGGGTAAAATAAGAGAACGATTTTCATTATCTGAAAATAAAGTTTAATCACGTAGAATAGGTTAATGAATCTTTTGATGGGGCCTTAAGGAGTGTCTTTAACATATTTCTACAAGATATCAGGACAAACATAACTATATTTAATACATTAGAGCAATCTAACAAACAATAACAAACATCGAACAGTGCAAAATAAGATAACGATCGTCTCTTAAACATTCTCGCATTTACACTGGCCATCTGGCAACATTCAATTTAGTGTACATGACTTCTAGAACTGCCACTCTTACGATTACACCATTCTAGAAACATGGCACCTCACGTGAAAGTTACTTCTGAGCTGCGGGAAGAAATTGTTAAGCTCAGGTCCTCAGGAATGACTCTTTCGGCCACATCAAGAGAGGTAAACCGATCCAAGAGCGTTGTTTCTCGTGCTTTGAAGCTCTATGATGAAAAGAAACAAATGGAATTACCGTTATCTGCAGGCCGCCCTCGAAAGACCACTGTACGAGTTGATAGGATTATGAAACGCTATGCCCAGAAGTATCCTTTCGAAACTGCAGCGGGAATTTCCAGAAAGCTGAAGGTCAGTAACAACATAGAAGTGTCTCCCTATACAGTTTCTCGTCGCCTCAATGCATGTGGGTTAAAGGCACGCAGTCCTGCCAGTAAACCACTTATCAGTAAGAAGAATAGGAAAGCAAGACTTAAATATGCGCAAAGGTACATCGTTTGGGGAGATGAAGATTGGGAAAGAGTGCATTTCAGCGACGAAAGTAAATTTAATTTCGTTGAATTTGATGGCAGACGGTATGTTAGACGTGCAACAGGTGACACGCTGAACCCGAAATGTGTCAAAACATCTGTGAAGCATGGGGGAGGTACTGTAATGGTGTGGGGCATGTTTTCATCTGAATGAGTTGGACCGTATGTGGCCATTAAAGAAACTGTCAATGCTAATGTGTATCTCCATCTTGTACAGCAATATGCTATCCCAGCTCTACGATCATCACCAAACCAGCCAGCAATTTTTATGCAGGACAACGCCACGTGCCATACTGCAAAGAAAGTGAAGGAATATTTTGCGGAAGAGAATATCGAAGTCATGAAGTGGCCTGCCCAAAGCCCAGATCTTAATCCTATTGAAAATTTCTGGAAAATTATAGGTGACAATGTAAGAGAACGACAACCATCAACAGTAAAGGATCTGTGTACTAAAATTGCAGAGGAATGGAAAAAAATAACTCCATAGTTTTGTAAAAAACTTGTGATGTCGAGTAATCGTCGCTGTGCTGAAGTTATTGAAAATAAAGGTTTTAGTGCTCCATACTAATGATTCTATACTTAAAATTGACCATCGTTCCATGTTATTTGTTGTAAAATTGTATTTAGAGACGATCGTTCTCTTATTTTGCACTGTTGAATTTTTGTTATTGTTTGTTATATTGCTCTAATGTATTAAATATAGTTATGTTTTCTTACTATTTTGTAGAAGTATGTTAAATGCATTCCTTAGGGCCTCATCAAAAGATTCATTAATCTACTCTACATGGTTAACTTTCATTTTCAAAAAATGAAAATCGTTCGCTTATTTTGCGTGCTAGTGTATGAAATACATCAACGGAGAGTGGCAGGTGACATCTTCAATTCTATTGTGCCATCGCTGGAAGAATTTTTTGAAGGTTATGAAGTCAGTATATTTCTAGATAATGCTCCTATTCATAATAACTAGAGCTAGAGAGCCGTAGTGGCGGTTAAAAGGAGCATTTTAGCGCTATAATTATTGTGCAATAAAAGCGATAGAAAAGGGCAGCAAGAGCACTTATACGAGCGATTGGAGCATTTACAGCACTTACCAATACTAGCGATTGGAGTAGTTGCTGCAGCGTTTGGGAGCAGTTTTCGGAGCGATTTTTGCATCAAAGTATCATTTACACACCTATCGGAGTAAGAATTTAAACGAGGTCTCACTTTCGAAAATATTTTGGAAGGATTCAATACAAGAATTATCCTGAAAAATTAAAGCATACAGGGTGTTGAAAAATTCAGGGTAAATATTTTCAACACAAGTAGAGTACAGAGGTCGGCATCTCCGATTATGTTACGATGGTACAATGGCAAAATCGATGGTACGATGGCCGTCGCCATCGTTCTTACGATGGCGATGGCAATACCATCGCTCCAGCGGCATTGGAACCAAATATCGCTAATTTACATCGGCGATGACCAATGATGAAATAACGGTCGGCGATGGCCATCGTAGGGCGTCAGAATCGGCGATTGATAATCGCATTAACAAATACATTTTAAAAACGCAAACATCTCAGACTACAAACATCGAATAAAAGTAGCATTTCTTATAACCTTGGCCTAGCTGATGAAATGAGAGAAATGTAAGGCCCAGGTTATTAATTGACATTGTTAGATCTGGGAAATTACTTAAAATATACTTTGTAACCCCCCTTTGTTTTCATGTTAGTAAAAAAATTAATGTTTCAAACTCGTAAGGCTGTTTTTCTGTAGTGTTTGTCATGGGCTTGCGTTTACTGCGGAAAGCGCCTCATGAGCTCCTAACCTCCACGTGAAATCAGGGGGATGTAGGATTTCAAAATAAACGCCGATTTTCTTTGTCTTCAATATACTTCCTATTGCAGCACAATAATGGGAAACTGGCTACAAAACTTTACCCAAGTCGTAAACTGCGACTGGAGTTATTGCAGTAGTCAAAATGCAAAACGACCACTGCACTGTCAACTCTACATCGGCCACTCCCTCACTACCCTGCCTACATCGCCAGCACACCCCAACCCAGTCGATGGCTAGGCGGTAAGCTTACTTCAAACTGTACATGGAATTTCTTATATTTCCAACCATCCCTTTGTCAGACTCTACCAAACTGTTGCTATTACTTACCATATTATTCATTTATGTTTGAGAAGGTATGTTGCTTCGTTTTAATCTTAGTGATGATAGACATCCTTCTCTAGTTGTCTCTGTAACGAACGCTAACGAACAGAGCCTTGTGCTAACCGATAGAGAGCGATGATCCTTCCATGCTTTGAACATTCGTGGAAAGTAGTCAAGAACCCAGGACTTTACTCTGAAACATAAAACGTACTATTTTGATACAACTGCTCATTTAGGATTTTACTTAAAAACGTCTGTATTTTCGTAGAATTGTAACTTTGATAGCCTTCGGTATTTAAGAGTTATCACATTTTAGCCTTATTTCATCGGCATCGGAAGTACAACCGATGGCGATCCCATCGTATGCCATCGCCGTTGGCATGTTCAGTCATTTCATCAGACTATTATAACACCATCGCCGATAGAGAAACTTGCCATCGCCGATTGTTTGATTCGATTTCCATCGGTCCATCACCGTCGCTGATGGATTTTTGCGATGTTCCATCGTAACATCGTAGTTTTTCCGACGGCAATGGTCTACACACTATCACATAATCGGCAATGGTCATTGTACATGGGTCTGGTACAGTCATCATAGCCGTACCCTGTGGTGCATTTTTTTTTTTTTGCAAATTCAGACTTTTTTAAGAAGTTACAGTGATTTTAATATTTATTCCGAAAACAAATTTTCGCTGTAAGAAATTGAAGTTTAACCAATTATGATGGAAATTGGTAGCAAAGTTAATTTTTCAATGCTCTATATGCATATGTTGACAAAATTTAAAAAAAAATAAGTGTTAAATAACTGGGAAAATGACGTTCAAATTCAAAATAGGCTACACAAATTAAGAGTCACACTCGTGAAAAACGAGAAACTTATGATGAAAGCCTATTTCAAAACCTTTCAGGTGATGTAATGCATGATAAAATATAATCAGATTAACACTTTACCCGCCAACGTTCCCATTTGGGAACATGTACATAAGTGCGCATATATATCTTTTTGAGTTTATTACAGTACCTGGAGCACTTTCATATGTTGCATTAGGAATATGTGAACAGGAAGAAGCTAAGTTTTGAGCCAATACTCTTCATTCCTTTTTATTGCGATTTAAAAAAAAAAATCGATTTTTCTTGTTTTCACGTTTTCTTCATTTTCTTTATGCTAATACACATCTAAAATTATCGACACCTTATATTCATTTGGAAATACATTTTGAATAGTAAGGCTTTGAAGTGAATTCACTGAATCAGAATTATGGTTCCATTTTATTAGTAAAAATATAGAAAGAAAACCATGTTTCCAAAATGGGAACGTTTGCGGCTAACCGTATCATTCTTTTCAGGTTTCTGACTGTTGGGTGCCTTTGGGCGCAACGTGTTCAAAAGCGTCGAGGTTGGATTTGCAGCTATGCCTCCAGAGATAAAACCAATCAAAATTTCACAGTGAGCGACTACTATGAAGACGATCCGGCCGTTCGGTACATAAAGGGGAAAGGAGGGCGAAAACGAAGGTGAAATAAAATAACTGTCTCACAACCTAACCATGTCAGAATGTATAACGCCGGTATGCGCTATCGTCGTTCACGACCGCTTTGTGTGCGTGTTTGTGTACGCAGATCGTGTGCGTGTGAGCGGCGTTCAAGTTGGCGCGCCGAGCTGCTCGCTGCATCGCTGATTAAGTTAGGTTACGTTGGTAAGGAGGTTAGGTTCGGTTAGGTAAGGGTAGGTTAGGTTAGGCTAGGTTAGTTTAGCTTAGGTAGTGTTTATTTTACTAGTGGCGAGCGCAGAAAAGCTTACGTGAACCCAAAGTGGTCGCTAACGACGATAGTGCCCCCGGTATGGATGGTGTAGACGTCTGCGACCATATCTGGCCTGCATATAGACCGAGGATTGGATCTAAGAAATGGTGGTAGAGCTTTTCCATGCATGCTCTGAACCTGTCCGTGGTCGCTGCTTACTAATCTTTGGAACTGCCACTGCAGGCTCCAAAATGAATCATCTGCACGTCAAAAGAGAAGTGGCACATACGCTTGTAGCACGGCAGAGTGACAGAAAAGCTCGAGAACGTGCATCTGGAACCACGACGCAATCAGTACGATACGATGGTGTAAATCATGTTTTAGAACCATGCAGATAGAGATGGTGTGCTACGCCAAAAAAATCGAGATTGAGCAGCTAAAAATGCGGTAAAAAGCTTCACAAATCATGCACTGAAGCGTACCACTCAAAGAAAACACCCGGGAAAAACAATGACGTTAGTAATTCTATAATCAATATTTTCACAGTTTCCATTTTTTATATGTTTTTTTTTTAATGTGTTCGTAGCACTAAAGTGTATTTGGGCTGTCTTTTCGTTCAATCTTCACGTTAAGCGAATGTTATTCTCTCAAATCAAGCATGTTACCCTCACTAACCCGGTCTTTCGCATTGTTGTAGGTTTAGGTTCCCAAGCCGCCAAAGTTCCCATTTTGGGAACATTAAAAAATCTACGATATGATGAATATTTTCTGAAATAGTTTGACATATATTCTAATCAGGTCAAATGGAGCTTGTATTTCATATTACATCAAAGTCTGTCAACTATTGACAGAGCCGCGTTTAAAGGGTCAAGTGCATTTGCCAGGAGGAAAACTGATATAAGTTCACCGCTTTTGAAGCGCACCCGCATGTTGTCCTGTCACTGCACCAGATAGGCATGGCTAGCCAAATATCAATGCTGCGGTAAGTGGGTCTTACTACGGTCGAGGAGGATTTTTGGATCAAACTTAAGTTGTACAATTTACATACAATATGTTTGTAGACCAAAATCAAATTATCAGAAAACCACACCCTTAATCTTGTCTAAGTACCTACGTAATCTCTTATTTCGTAAATAAGAGATAAGTTAATGTAGATATGACAAAAAATTCCGCATGACAAAACTTAAACTTTTAAAGTTTACAGACCGCAGCAAGTTACTAGCTTCGGAGAAAGTTTTTTTTTTTTTTTTTTCGCTAGACGATTGATTGCTTATTATTTAGTTTATGGACTTCATTACGTTAAGAGTAACACCAATTTACTGTAACACTGCCAACTGCTCAGTCATGCAGCGCAAAACCCACTTACCGCAGCACTTATGTTCGTTTAGCATGCCTATCTGGTGCAGTGACAAGACAGCTTGCGGGTGCGCGTCAATACCGGTGAACTTATATCAGTATTCCTTCTGGCAAATGCTCTTAAGCTAATTATTTTTTGTCATGCACTACATCATCTAAAAGGTCTAGATATAGGCTTTTATCTTAGTTTTCTCATTTTTCACGAGTGTGACTATTAATTTGTGTAGCCTATTTTCAACTTGAACGTCATTTTCCAAGTTATTTTTTACCTTTTCTGAAATTTTGACAACATGTGCGCATTGAACTACGAAAGATATACTTTGCTATCAATTTTCATCTAAATCAGTTAAAATCGATTTTTTTTACAGCGATAATAGTTTTTTCTGAATAAAAATTGCAAAATCGCTGTAACTTAAAAAATCCTGTGTTTTGTACAAAAAGGACACCACATGATGCGGCTATGATCACTTTACTTGTGGTTAAAATATTTGAAATTAATTTTCCAGCACCCTGTATGTTTTAAAAAATTCATAAATTGATCATGCACATACCATTCATCTACAAATTATGCTACTTTATTCATTATTTAGTCACAGTATCAAAAAGGGCGAGTGTAACTCTCCAGCAACGTACATTTGATACAACGAACAGACATTTCAAGACAGGTTCCGGCAGCACAAATCCGTTCAACAACACCTAAAAAGCGTCCATAATATGCAGCGAACACCACCACAGGCCATCCTTCAGTCCGTCACCGTAGTCAAGAGAGCCGCCACCAAGGAAGATCTCCTTATTTTGGAGGTTCTTTTCATCAAAGAGCTGAGATCGAGCTTCAACAGTCAGGAGGAGGGCCGGGACAGAATTCTGCAAATATTTTGAATTGAATGTACAATATAAGTCTAGTCAATATAGGAATTAATTTATCATGTAAAGTACAAACTAGTACAGAGTAGCAATTAAGTCATGTTTTAGAGCAACGAACTGCATCCAAATACTTTTTATGCCAATTTATTTTTTTTCCCTATCGATCGATCATGTACCTTAAACAGCTTCTCAGTTAAATTCCATAGTCGTGTATTTTAAGTCAGCTCCAACAATGTAAGCGGTTACAATCTTTATTTCCCTTTAAATATATGAACCTTTAGACCTATTGCACATTTTAGAAGAGAAATTGTTAGTTCTTTCGTCAGTTACAGTAAAAATCTCCTTTAACTCTACCGAAGTTGCCAAAAAAATGTTAAATTTTAGAATAGTTTCACCTAGGAAACAAAAATCAGGAAAATTGCTACTTAGCAACTCAAGCAACAGGTATATAACCGTGTGCGCTTATCGGGCCGCGAGAGGCATTTTAAACCTTGCATGACTATGGGCGTTGTACACCCGAAAAAAAAACCTCGCCATGACTGCTTTTGTTAAAACCATTTTAGCTAAATGGCTGTCTTTCACTACTTTGCGAACTTGCTCTGGAGAAGTAAAACGTAGCTTCCGACACTTTGAAAGGTTGGAAACAAAACGAATTAAAACAAAATGTCATCTTTCGTTCAATGAAACTTGCATAATCAATGACCTGCTGCCAACTTGCACTAATATATATATATTTGAATAGTTTGGGAGCAACCCTTCGTTCAAAAATATTAAGTTAAAAATAATGCCATAGCGTAGGTTAACAATAGTTTTATTTACTCTTTCTAGCTGTCGTAGCTTTAAAACAAGGTTGTCATCTTCTGTTGAGTAAAAAGGTTGGCCGATACTGAGATCGTCGCACGCTGGCTGTGCAGAGGTAGTGGCTTCCATGTCGTTGAAGTGCTGCGATTGTTGCGACGCGTTTCAACCTTGGTGAAGGTCATCATCAGGCTTGTTAGAGGAGATTGTTATGTGGGCTGAGTGGAAGCAAAATAAAACGATTGGTTTCAGATTGTGAATAAGCAGGGATTCGATTATTGGTAGGCGTAGGCTGTCGTTCTTCTGGTGAACTATTTTGGTGCCAGTTACGAGCATTTCTCTTGTGAGCTATAAATTACAATGTTGATGCGTATGTGCTTCTATACCGCCTGATGATAAATGAACGGTGAGCCGCCGGGATAGTGTGGTGGTGGTCATGCCTATGTATGAGGTTTTTGGAGCTTGCAGTCTCCAGCTTCACAGGTATACTCATACACGACGTTGGTTCTATTCAAGTCATGCTTTTCACTGTTTGGGTTGTTGCGCATGACGAGGCTGCTGATGGTTGAGCTTTTGTAATAGATGAGTTTCTGGCTGTCGCTGTTATAGATGCATCTCGTGTTTGATCTTGCGATGTGCTTGTTGATTTTCTCGTCGGTTCTGCAGGCTTTGAACATTTGATTTTCATAAAAAAAAACAGTATGGATGTTCCCAGAGTTTTGTTCTTACCTGTTGCTGACGGCATTGTCGACGTAGTGTCGCAAAATTGTCTCGAAACTGTTTGTGGGAATATCCGTTGTTGATGAGAGCTTGTTTGATTCTCTGTGCCGATTGGATGACAAAGTTCCATGTGGACGACATCTTGTAGCATCTGTGTATCAGTGCCTTGACAGTACTGTCCTTGTAACGTTGTGGGCTTTCACTTGCTTCATTCAAATAAATTCCTGCTTTGGTAGGTTTCTGGTACAGAGACGAAAATGAATCGGTTGTGACTGCCATCAACAATAACGTCGAGGAAATTTAATTTGCTATCAGTGGTCGGTTCTTCAGTGAAGTTGAAGACCGAGTGTGCTTCCAGTAGAGTCTTAAATTCCTGTAGTTTTTGGCTGCTGTCGATGATATGGAAACAATCATTAACATACCTGCAGTAAACAGTTGGTTTCTTTGCTGGATTATTATTGATGACTGTGTTTTCGACACTGCACAGATCAAAGTTCGCGAGGGTATGCCCGAGGGGTGAACCATTAGCTACGCAATCCTTCTGTAAGTAGAAACTGCCATCAACGTGGGGGAATGGAGGTTTGGTGGTCCACGCCAATAAGAGTTTCTTTATAAATCTACCAGCATAACGTGTATGAAACCCAGCCACCTCCACCGATTGAACGCCGAACGCCGTCTACTAAAGTTACCCGGAGAGCTACCAGCCGCAACAGTACGCGAGGGCCAATCCTGGCATGTGATTGGTTCCTCTCGTCAGCCGAGCACCAGTCAGCAACTAGCTGCTACACACTACGCGCTAAGAATTTATATGCATGAGATAACTTCCTTCACCAAATCAGGTTTTAATTTGCTTGCACTCAACGCACAGAACAATCTCCTCTAACAAGCCTGATGATGACTTTCGCCAAGGTTGAGACGCATCGCAACAATCGCAGCACTTCAACTTCAAGGAAACACTACCTCTGCACAGCCAGCGTACGACGACATCAGAAGATGACAACCTTGTTTTAAAGCTACGACAGTTAGAAAGAGCAAATAAAACTATTGTTAACCTACGCTATGGCATTATATTTTAACGAATATATATATACAATTATCACCTCTCTCTCTCTCTCTCTCTCCGTTCGCGAGTAAAAAATAACGGACTAACAGTTCATCACAAAAATTTGGTCATCTACACCTCATAAGATATACATGTAATGCCTAACACATCACGTACATTTAGTTATTGTACTAAGAAAAGAACGACAAACAAACGGTTGAATAGATCTTTACCAAAAGTTAATTATAAGTCAGTTCTTCCTAACTATCTCTTTAAATTTTGTAATGATTCGCCCATAACCTTCTGAGTTATGTTGGTGACAGAAATAAGACCGAACATATAATACAGACAAACTCAACCAAACCATAACCTCCTTGGCGGAAGTAATGACACTGGTGCAAAGCTTCATAATGTAAAATTAAGAAACGTTAATAACAGCATGGCAAGACGAGAATGTTCTGGAAAAGTAACTGCTACGAAACTTCAGAGCTCTACTGGAGGTCTACCACTAAAAGCTGTTCCTAAAGGAAGGGAGGCTTGAACGTATGCTGTCGGTCAAGAAAATCTGCAGCTTTTCATCGCACTATGGTCATGAAGACGATAATTGATTTCGAGTATGCGTTTATAATTTCAAACCGCAGCGTTGGAGCCTTTATTCTTTGAAATTTCACTTGGAAGAGGCTCGCTGCAAAATTCTGAGAGCACTGCTGACTACTGTTGGCTCTTAAGGCCTACGTGGGGAGAAAATTGAGAGTTGGCTATTTACTCCAATGGATGATGGATGGTCAGTGTCCGCTCGTTACGCATAAAATATAATTTTGCAGAGGAAGATGTTGGTTTAACTTTTTTTGTCCTAGACATGTAAGAACACCATTAGAATAGAATTACTACTATTGAAAAATACGTTGTGTTGTACTAGTTGAACTTATGCAAGTACTATTGGTACGAGAGAAATACCAATGCAGATTTTTACGTTTAGGTGAAAAAAAAACATGCAGCAGCTGAAATTTTCGCTAAGAGCAAGTGATTGTGGAGTTCGTTGAGGAAATTTGACTATCTAACTATCGAATTGCATAATCTCAGGACTTCCGAAAGCGCCATGTTTTAAGCAAAAAAAAGTATTGGGCTTCATCTTATTTTAAATTTGAGCCATTTTATGGCTTTTTCAAGCAATGGACTGGCATCCTCGTGCTTGATGAATTTGTCGTTGAGTACAACTTTTGCAGCAGAGCTTTGGGGTTATTGCACATCTGATGTACGATAGTCGTAAGCTTTTCCCCAGATTAAACCACAATTATTAAAATAGGATAGAATGAGTGATTGGACCAAAATTATGAGCAATTTTTCATCCTAGCGATGATTAATTCTATGGAAAATATTCGCGAACCATTCACCGTTTTGAATACGTAAGTTAAACGTTGGATTATAGAGTTATTAAATATTAGAGAGAATGGACGTAGACACTTGCAGAGTTGATGACCGTAAATATACTGTAATACATTGGGTCTTATCTGGATTAAGATTTAGCCCATTTTTATCGAACTATATTTTTAGTTTCTGCGGGAGATTTTTCAGGTCTTAGCACACGCTTTCTTCTTATTTTATGTAAATAGAAATACAATTCTGACACCATCTTCATACATGGAGGAAGTGACATCATTTTGTTGTAGGGGGATGACATTGGCTAATATCAAGAACAGAATAGGTCCTAAGAGTGTTTTTTTGCGAGACACCAAACCTTTTTACGGTGTAAGATGACTGAGCATGACCACATGTGATCTGTTCTGTCATAGCTAGCAAAGCAGATATTCATAAAAATGATTTTTTAGTAACATCCCGGGGTGAACACTGTGAAATGATTAGGGTAGATCAAGTAGTAGGGGAAGAGGAGTAACGTGTGTATGAACAGTATAAACCATTTTCCTGTGAAAAGCATCCTGCGTATTAGCACATGCTCTGTAGGCGTACTGATTCTAGTGAAGAATACCTGTTTGATCAAGATGAGACGTAACTGATTTCCCTCAACCTTTTCCACTCGCTTGGTGCTCATACGAAGAAGGTTGATTGGCCTGTATTGTTTCCAGGTATGTCTTGCGTACCCGATTTAAGAAGGAGCTTTATGATAGATGGCTTTCAGTGATCAGTATGTGCAGAAAGAGCAGACCTATAGCATAAAATGCATACTTGACGTAATCAATCGAAGTATTATTATGACCCTGTGCTTTAGTGTTTTTTTACAGGGAGTGTAAAAAGTCTTTGAGTTTGCTGATATAGCTTATTGATTGTGGTCGCCACAGTTGCAGATTTTCGCCTCAACGCACTGATACACTTGTTTGCATCTAGAGAGGGATTCGAGGTGAGTCGAGTTCAAGCTGGTCGCCAGAAACTAAGGGTAGTTGTTTATAAGTGGCTTCTCCAGTCGCCGTTTTGCCTACTTCCACGAACAAGGCATTAAATTCAGCGGCATTCAAAAGCGGGCAGTGCAAGCGCACAGCTTGCATTTGCTGCTTATTCTGTGCTGTATCTTCGATCGTTCACAGGGCTTGTTGCGAGTCACGTTTTGTGAAGTTCAACGCACTGTAAGTATGGTTTCGCTTGACGTCACTGATCAACTAGTACAAGTCTTTGTTGACGGCACCAGTGTGATCTTTGAGCAGTAGCAGTTCAGAAATGGCTCCTGTGTTCCCTCCTGAAAGTATATTAGTGCCACACTTTTGCCCCTAAATCTGAGAGTGTCATGGGTGCAGCTGAAGGCTGATCTTAAATTATTCTTTTCACTGTCATTATTATTAATAAAATACCCTGCTCTGGCCACCACGGACAGGGAATGGAACCCAAATGAACCAAGCATTATGCTATTACTAATCCTTATATTATTACAATACGTAATAGCAGGGAACTTAGGGTGTTGGAATCAATATAAACACTCGGTGGCCAATTTTAGACGAATATCAACCCTCTCTATATATATTTAACAAAATTTTTGAGAAGTTGATCATTCACGCTCATCGCAGTTTTTCAAAACCCATAGCGTGCTCAACAGATCACAGTACATGTTTAGGAAGGGAAAGAACACCACTCAAGCCGTTTTTAAACTCATTTCTGACATATTGCCCAGTTTTCTCAGAAAAAAATGACGGTTTGTTTATTTTAGACCTGCAGAAAGCCTTCGATACTGTTGATAAGGATATTTTGTTGACAAAATTGTGTCACCATGGCATAAGAGGAGCACTGAATAGACTTCTCTGTAGTTATCTTACAAATCACCAGCGGTGTGTGATCATTGGGGAGCAGCAGTCGCAAGTTCGGAATGTGAACGTAGGAGTACCTCAGGGATCTGTACTCGGACCCCTTTTATTCAATATATTTATTAATGGTATAGTTTTATTTCATAGTACCGACACAATCCTATTTGCAGATGACGCTGTGTTTTACGTCAACGCTACTTCTCAGTTGGGTGCTGTGGCCAAAATTGAACAAATAATAGAAAACATTAGAAGTTGGCTGAACAATAATAGGTTTACAGCAAATGCTAATGAAATCAAACTTATGTGCTTTAGCCCCATAAAATATGATGATCTTCCTCCGGTACACTTCAACAATGCTCAATTAGAATGGGTAACAACATTCAAGTATATTGCAGTTATAACTGATTGCAAATTGAAATTCTCACAGCACGTGTCTGTACTATGTCACAGACTCAGAAACACAAAAGGAGCCATTTATTCAGCCTCAAAGTATTCTCCACAAGCCGCTCTGTTTGCCTTGTATTACTCAGTTGGCTTACGGCATAATCATATTGGGTTGGGTACCGAACAGCACCATTAAACATATAAGAGTATTGATGATTGATGTACTGAGGACTATCCTACACGTAAAAAAAGATTACAATGGTGTTCCCACATGTCAAGAGATGAGATGTACAGAAGACTAACTCGCCTAAAATTTAGAGAAGTTTATAAGTATTTTGCTATTAAGTTCTTCCAAATGTCTATTTCTGGTGAAAACCAATTTTTTTTACTTCCACTACGGAGCGCTTCTTCCTGTTGACCATTACAATATTAGGAACAATAGATTCAACTTACCAGTGGTTAGATTGGAAATAAAGAAGCAGTTTTCTGTATTTCAAAGCCTACAGGCGTATAATCAACTTCCTAACATACTAGTCGAGCTCATATCCCATCAATGGTTTAAAATTTAGTATAGAAACGAATGTATACGTCACTACAATAATTGACATATTTTGACGTATGCCTCATAAGCAATTCTTGCTCTTAATAGGCTTGTTCTTATATTAATTTTAGCTAGCATCATGTCCAATGTTTCTTAAATGTTATATTGAGAGTAATAAAGTAAACATACGCAGATCGTGAAACACCATTAGTATATACTCAAATCTTTGCAGTCCCGTTTACAAATCTGACAAAGGTTCACAAATAATTTTTTTTATATTAATTTTCTACGGTATTTCATGTTATTACCAATACTTTCCTTCGTGTTTTCCGATGCACTGATGATGGATTCTTTGTAATCCAACACGTTTTAAAAACTTGTTTTTAGTCACGACGTTGGTTTTACTTTTTATACTAATAACGGACTGTTGTTATTAGTATTGCATGGAGCGTTTCTTCACTCGTCCCATCAAAACAAGTAAAGTGAAAATTCATCAGCTTTGAAGCCTAACTTGGCGTAGCAATAAAACTATAGTCTCGCGAAAACAGACCGAAGCGAAGGTGGACAAAAATATGCATCAAACAGTGGGGAGCATACCAAAACAAGACCGGCGGGGAGAAGAGCGCGTTAAAAACGCTTTGATATGACAAAAAAATACTAGTTACAAAGGATGGAGCAGATCTGCATCGCGAGCTCGAGCCATCAGTAAAATGCTCTATGCACATCGAGCGCTGCAACTGAGGCTGAGGGCGTCCGTTGAGCTGCTCTAGTTACATACAGAGAAGAAGTTTGCACTTGGTAAGGGCAGCAACTAAATCTAAACGGAGTATGGCTCTTTTGCATTACATACCAGAAGTAGCTGCACGTACCAGTTAACAAGATACTTTTCACGAACATAGCGTGTCAAGCCAAGCCATGGATTAACCACTATACGTCGTTATGTTTATCTTATAAAACTGCAATTCTTTGGAATCTTTGGTGTCCCATAAACAGCAAAAAAAGACATAACGTAGCAAATTGAAACGTTTCGGAAACAAAACAACACTTGTCTATAGATTAAGTATTAAAAATTCGTCACACCTAGTTCTCGTTATATGCGAGGGCTACGATAGCAAAAAAAAAAAAAAAAAAAAACTAGCGTAAAGTGAATATACTCATATCAAATCTGTCTTTACATTATTTGTACTTCTATAAAGGAAGTTACATGCTATAACGTTTTTTTTTTATTATTTAATCCCCCTAATGTTAAATCTGGGACTTTTTCAAAGTAATGCGAAATGTATGTTAGAAAAATGTACGTGATTGTATAGAAAACAGTAAGTTAGTAGATAGTTTTCTAATATCCGAAAATTCAAGCTAGAAGCGGGAACATTTCGAAAAACTTCAAAAAAGGAGGAGTACCTCATTTTAATTTTCGTTGATGAGCGGAAAAAATTGGGTTGGTAGGGTGAAGTGCAGTACCGGGTCAACCAGGGAAGTTCCAAGTTAAGATTGCACCAGCGTACAATCAATGGAAAATATCAATAAAGGGTTAAGCAATGCAACTAGAATGCCGGAGTAGGCCGTGGAAGGGTCATAATAGAAACAGAAAGGACCACAATACCACGTGGTGAAAGCAGGACCCGGATGGGCCGCGCTCAGCCCTAGACTGGAAGTACACAATTCGGTAACCGTCCCCGTACTGTCTTTCTATGGTCATTTAGGTAACATCGGTTCCTATAATGGTAACACATATTCTTCAGGTAATTTTATTAGCCGGTGTGAATGTGCATTTTTGCCTTTGCCAACGAGGCTATATTATTGTAGAGTTGTCTATATGTCTGTCTATCTGTCTGTCGCCAAGATAACTCGAAAAGGTATATACAAAGCTCTACGAACTTTACATCGATTATGAGGTATGTCAGGAGGAATAAATAGTTGAATTTTGGTGACGATCCGTTCTACCGTTTGTTTGTCTGTATTTTTTTTTTTTTCTTGATGGCATAGCTCAAAGTTTTGGACCGATCTTTACGAAATATACGGGAGTTGTTAGAGTTAATGCTGAGAACCATTTACCAAATATTTGTGTTGATCTGTTCGTCTCTATGTATGATTTTGTTTATCAGCAAAATAATTAAAAAGGTTATGTACTGATTTTCATGAAATTTGTAGGATTTGTTAAACGTGTTAAAAGACACAAATGGATAATTTTTTTTTAATTACTGGTTTCGCCGTTTGTGTGCAAGGCTAATGTTTGCCAGAACATAACTCAAGAAGTTTACGACGGATCTTCATGGAAACTACACAAGCTGTTAACATTTTACTATCATACGGCACGAATGACCTAATTCTAGTGATTATAAAGAAGAAATCCTTCTTTCAGAACTATTTTGAATTTTTCGCTCAGGTTGCCTTACTTGTGGAGGTATGAGCTCCCAGCGTGCTCTCCCAGTCAGACATTATCGTCGGCAGCGCCTTCAATTATTTATCTGCGCACCCATACTTTTCTATGCTGTTATCAACGGGTGAACGTTTAAAATATTTTTCACCGGCTTGCCACCTGAAAAAAATCTTGATAACAATGGTCAATTTTCTCCTGCTCAATCCCCATGGTGATAGGCGATTATCGCCGACTCTCTTCCAATTGAAATTTCGTTTTGTTTTCAGTAAATAACTGTTTTTCATATATGTATATATCGGACGCCAGAAGGGACGGGCTCGAGCCCCTGCCGCGTTTCAAAAATGAGACAAGCCAACTCTCAGCCCCCTCCCAGTATTGCATTTTAATTGCAACCTGCATATAATAATACATGAATGAATTGTGCTGAGCCCCTAGTATTGCCACCCTGGAACCAACATTCATGTATGTAATGTGCTCAGCCCCTGTATTATGACCTTGGAACCAACGTACATGTATGTCTTTTGCTTACCCCAATCTACGTTTTGCAACCGTGCAACCAACATACATGAATGTGTTGTACTCAACCCCCTCCCTCCGCGTATTGCCACCCTAAATGCAACATACATGTATGTGTTGTGCTCAACACCCCCCCCCTCCCGGCGCATTGCTACCCTGAAATCAAAATACATGCATGCATTGTGCTCAGACCCGCTTCCCCGTATTACCATCTTGGAACTGACATTCACGTGTGTATTGTGATTAACCCCCCTGCCCCTCGTATTGCCACTAAGCCCAACATACATATATGTATAGCGCTCAACCTCTCCTCCCGTATTGCTACCTCAGAACTAACATGCCTCTGCATGTATGTATTGTACTCAGCTCCTCTCTCATTCTCCCCCATCCGAGCTGGAACCAACATACATCCCAATAAGAAATGCTAACTACAGTGTATTTTTTTTCATATTTTAAGTTTTTTCTTTCCTGTCACTGCATTGCGAAAATTTGGAGGATATGCATGGACGCTAATCATTTTGACATTGTTTCTGCATTTTGTGTTTTAACTTCATCGATTCTTTGCATATTTAGTGCAGTTGCCTGTTATTATGTATTACCTTTTGTGCCCTTGTTAATCAGTATTGCAATCTTTGATCAAATATAACCATCCCTTTTTTGTGTTCAATTTACCTGGATATGTTGGGCGTTATATTAAGTTTTACGCTGTATTTAAGTTTACGTTTCCTGATAACGTGTACGGTCAAAATATCTACATGGAGACGTTACTTCCTTTAAGCTGTGTAGTGTGATTCTATTCTAGCTTTAAATTAATGCAGTTGCATAGAAACGTTCTTGAGCTGTAATAACTGTTTCAAGTTCCTGTTCTAGCATCGGCGTGAAGTTGAGAACTTCTGACCGTTGTAAGCTGGAGGCCTAGCACGCACGTATGACTTAAACTTACTTTTTTTTTGTTTAGAAACATTAATTAAATTGTAATAGGTTCGCCCATCCTATCCCATTATTTTGATTCATACGGAACCCCACTTATTGAGAAAAGGCTAGTATCTTCGCCACAGCGCTTACGTATATACTCATTCCTGCATGGTGCAGCAATTATATGAGCGGATAATGTTGTAGACGAAATATCGCTGTTCTCGAAGAAAAGCCGCTTATATTAAGGGCGACGTTTAACGCAAAATTAAGCGTATATTCGCCTGTATAAGGATGGCTATTCGGCTGAAAGTGAGGAAGAAGCCGCTCATGTTATGCTGAAAAACGCGGACCTATCAAGACGATACAGAGACAATAATTAAAGGCAATTTTAATCACTTGGACACCTATTGGTACCGATAATTACCGACGCTACCGATGATAATTTTTGGCTGTGCTAGTCTGACCATGGTACTCGAAACCGAACATTTGATTAGTTCGCAACTACTGTACCTTATATGGGCTGCCCCAACATATACGCACAAGGAGTAGTTGTTTGGGGTCATAGTACATTGTACTTTGAACTATGGACGTATTCATAAATACTTCAACGGTCATTGTATCTAAATATGAAATCACTAGAAGTTGGGTGCTCACTGGAATTTATTTTAAATCTAACACTGAAAGCCTATATTATTACTTCGCTACATTTTCCATGCAGTAAAAATCTTATCGATGCTCTGGTATACTTAGAGTAGAATAATGATAAATTGATGCTGACAATATGAGCTGCTTCGCTGTTTTATAAAATCTTCCGCATGAGTGATTCACTCATGGCGTAATGTTGTGCCACATCTTTCTGGCATCATTATGCCTGACCAGCTGATTTTTGTTTTTTCATTATTCCTTACTTTTCAGTTTCAAATGCAAGCTTCATTGCCAAGTAAGTTCTGGCGAAGATTCATCGAACGGCAATATGACATGATCAGTGACGGGAGTTCGTCGTGGTCGATGACTATGCAGTCGATTTGTTCAGATAGCGCTGCATTATACGACTACTAACGCTGCTACCCTGCCAATCTAACATCTTGACTATGTGTCAAATCAACTCTTGGTTCTGATAGATTTCACCAAAGTTTTCGTACAGTGCTAGGTGACAGTTCCTGCTTCTTTCCCGTCCTTTAACATCATCGCTGCCCAAAACAGACTGAATATCCTTCAAAGCCTAGATGTAATGCTCACACTATGGAAAATTAATCCTTCCGAGAGTAGAATACTGTTCCCCACTTTGGATGCCGAGTACAAGAAAAAAGCTTGAACAACTTGAAGGTCTCCAACGATCGTTCAAGGCCAAAATTCGAGGCATGCAGGAGTACGATTACCACAAACGACTGAGCTGTCTCCACTTGTATTCAATACAGCGCAGATTCGAACGATTTACAATCATATATGTTTTGAAAATTCTGGAACGTGTCACT
>LQNS02276882.1:4483411-4495613 GCA_001587735.2 Parhyale hawaiensis
ATATATATATATATATATATATATATATATATATATATATATATATATATATATATATATATATATACGTTGACAGACACCTAGAGATTTCTTTTACGCCGTAACAGAACATTTATACGTAAAATGCTTCAAACGCTCTAAAGGTTCCAAAGTGCTCCGTAGTACTCCATTTGACTCTAACTGCGCGTAAAGTTAGAGCAATCTCAAATAACTGGAGCATTCTTAGCAGGTGGTGAACTGTACCTTTAAGTGTATAGAATATTGACGAATTTAATTCAAGCATAAATTAACGACAACAGCAATATTCAACACACATTGACAAGTGTTCTATCAGTTTAAATGTGGCAAAATGGTTGAAGCATGGAATTTCTTGGAGTTTGGGTCATTTTACTTTAAGTTCCGCATACTATGACTAATTAATGAATGAAATAGCATAATTTGTAGATGAATGAGATGTGCGTGATCAGTTTATGAGTTTTCTAATATAGAGGGTGCTGGAAAATTTAGTGCAAATATTTTAACCGCAAGTAAGGTGATCATAGCCGTATTGTGTGGTGTACTTTTTTCCTTTTTTTTGGCAAAATGCAGGTTGTTTTAAGTTGCAGCGATGTTGAAATTTTTGTTCAGAGAAACTATTGTCGCTGTAAATAATTCAATATCTAACTGATTTAAATGAAAATTGAGAGCAAAGTAAATCTTCCGTTGCTTAATGCGCACATGTTGTCAAAATTTGAAAAAAGGTAAAATAACTGAGAAAATGACGTTCTCATTCAAAATAGGCTATACAATTTAATAGTCACACTCGTGAAAAATGAGAAAACTGAAATGAAAGCCTATTCCAAGACCTTTCAGATGATATAGTGCATGACAAAAATAATCAGATTAAGCGCATTTGCCATCAGGTAAACTGCTATAAGTTCACCGGTATTGACGCGCACCCGCAAGCTGTCCTGTCACTGCACCAGATAGGCATAGCTAAAAGAACATAAGTGCTGCGGTAAGTGAGTTTTGCGCTGCATAACTGGGCAGTTGGCACTGTTACAGTAAATTGGTGTTACTGTTACGCAATGAAGTCCATAAACTAGACAATATAGCAACCATTCGTCTGGCGAAACAAAAATTCTTCGAAAATAATAGTTTGCTGCGGTCTGTAAACTGTAAAAGTTTAAATTTTGTCATGTGTAACTTTTTGTCATATCTACATTTACTTAAAAGTACTAATTTCTTTTGAATTTCGGCGACACGGTTGCAAATTTAATGAACCTCATTAGGATTTTAAAGCCGTGATTACTCAGTCAAGTAACGAAATAAGAGAATACACAGGTACTTATACAACATTAAGGGTGTGGTTTTCTGATAATTTGATTTTTATCTACAAACATAATGTATGTAAATTTCACCATTCTTAATAACTCTAAATAGTACAACTTACGGTTTATCCAAAATTCCTCCTCAACCGTAATTAAATCTAATTACCGCAGCACTGACGTTCGGCTAGCCAAGCCTATCTGGTGCAGTGAAAGGGCAACCTGTAGGTGCGCTTCAATACCGGTGAACTTATATCAGTTTTCCTCCTGGCAAGTACACTTGACCCTTTAAACGCATCTCTGTCAATAGTTGACAGAAATTGATGCAATCTGAAATACAAGCTTCATTTGACCTCTTTAGAATATATTTCAACCCATTTTTGAAAATTTTCATCATATCGTAGAGTTTTTAATGTTGCCAAGATGGGAACGTTGGCGGCTTGGGACCCTAAACATAAAACAATGTACAAGACCGGGTTAGTGTGGGCAACATGCTTGATTTGAGAATGGCATTCGCTTAACGTGAAGAGTGAACGAAAAGACAACCCAAATACACATTAGTGCTACGAACACATTCAAAAAAACATATACAAAATGGAAACTGTGAAGATATTGATTATAGAATTGCTAACGTCACTTGAGTTGTTAGGTATATAACAAAGAGTAGATGACCAAGTTTTAGTAATGACGGGTTTGTTCGTTCGTTTGTCACTGTTTTTAATTTTATGCTTGTTAGCACAATAACTCAAAAAATATTGAATGGAACTTTATGAAATTTATAGGGGTTGTTATTAATGTTAAAAGACATAAATGATTAAATTTTGGTGCAGATCGGTTTGTTCGTTTGTATGTTTGACTCATGTTTGTTATAACTTTTATTAGCAGTATAACTCAAAAAGTTATAAACGGATCTTCAGGAAAATTGCACTAGCTGTTATTACTATCAAAAGGCACAAATGATTAGATTTTGGAGCTTATACCACGAAAATTATGGTTTCAGTGCCAATTTGAATTTTTTGCTACCGTTGCCTCGCTTGGCGGAGGTATGCACTCTCAGATGCTCTAGTTGCTGAATGATATCGTAATAGTTGAATTTTTTCGCTGAGCCGACGCCTTTGATGTTAAATCTACATCGCAGCCACAGTTCGACGCTGGTGGTTCAACAGTCAGTTGGTATCCACAATACGGTGAGCCCTTGGCATTTCCAGTGAATTCTTTTGACTGAACTATATTTTTCTTAGTGCAGTTTAACGGTTAAACAATTCCAAACTGATATTCACGCCTTATCTTGCAGAGGGGAAATTTTGCTATCGCAAAGATCATGATTGTACACTGTACAGCTTGCGTTTCACTAATGGAAGATCAGGCCTGCAGGGATGAGACCTTCTGTATAAGACAGCAAAACCTATACTGGGAACCTGAACAATAAAAAGCTCATTTTTTGATGGCTGGGCCCTCTAGTGTTTTGAATAATTACCAGTGTTAAAATGTTTTGCTAGTCTTGCATTAATGGACAAAACAGAGTATTTTCATGTATAGAGCCAATTTATTTCGATATATAAATTACGGCAGTGTATATGAAATTTGAAACGAAGGCTCATTTTATTGCCGCACGACATACACTACCATAATGCGATGGCCAAACTATGCATGTACGCATATGCATGCATATTTAAAACCGGTAGCATGAACACAGTGCGAGATGAACATTTTTTGTCCCGTGTATTGGCTATTACTGTAACGAATATCCCTATTTATATACCACCATAAGGAACGACGAACTTCAACCTTTAATATTCAGCAGATTATAGTCAGCATTATTAATTACACCTCCAATAATTCTAAACATTTTGTCAATAAATTATTTCGAGACTTAACATGAAACCAGCAATATCCTGCTCTCGGGAAGAAATCGTTTGGCGGTGTTTGCTCTGTGAGGCCGCTGGCTCCGGATTGTTCCAATATACAGTGTACACACAAGACCATCCATCATTAGGAGTAAGCCGTGCTTCCAGTCTCTTGACGATGATATGAGGCACTCAGTCTCGCACGGCTGGAAAGCGATGCTTGATATTTCTGGATTAAAGTCATGAAACGGTGGTGAAACACATGTGGCCTTAGAGAAATAATATTCTGCGGTATCTTCATCAGTTTGAATTTGTATTTAGTTAGGATGAATAGAGGAATAATAATGCTTGCACAATAAAATGTAAAGGCAAGGTGTGAATTTCGTTTTCGCTCTGCGTGTCTCTCTTGCAATTGAACTCAGATGCGTGCTGCGTTACTCATGAATGGAGAAGCACCTTGCTGCTTCCCACGAACATCGACTAAGATAATCTATGTGAAGATAAATAGATATAAGAACACCAACGGGTAAGCCAGATAAGAATTAGCAAAATTGGTGGAGCGGGATGGGAGTGCGCGAGCAGCGGCTGTGACGTCAATGGAGTCGAGCGACTCTTCGCCGCGCACTGATAAGCTTAGTTTAAGAAATTTTGCATGCGCTCCATTTCTTACATAAGATCATTAATTGCTCCTCTGAAGTTTTTTTAGATCCATCACAATTTGCAGTGGGCTTCCGTGTCAAACTCGTCTTCTCTAAAAGCAGAGAACTATGTACAAATGATATACGTAACTTACACATTGGATAATTATTCTCAACTAAACTAAGTGTCAGATACTCTCGTATATGTAGATTATCAGTAGACCACCAAACGCAACCTTTTTGTTGAATAAGTCATGAAAATATATATTTAAAAATATCTTACCATCCAATCGTAAAAGTTTGCAATTCTACAAAATTCACCTATTTCACTAAGTTCACAAAGTCCCACAAGTCTACAAAGTCCACAAAATCCAGCAAGTTCACAAAATCTCGTGACTAGGTCAATACAAAGTTCCCGAGTTCGTATGCTGGACACGGTTTTAGGGATGCTTCGGACAGACTCACGGACTGACGCACAGACAGCTCTCTGATTATAGAATAGATTGCCTACTGCGAATCTATTTAGTATTTTAATGACTTCATTGTAATAATTAGTGAATTTTGCACCTCGCCTGAAGGATGTCTGTCCGAACACAAAGAAAAAAGTAACAAAGGAATTACAACGTTGATGAACTTGCTTAGTTAAATAAATAGATGGTGTAAATACTTCATGCTGCGAAACTACATACGATTGTCAGCACGATCTTTAATGAGGTTGGAACAATTGCACGCTGACTTGCTGCCAAAGGCGTTACAGCGGCCAGTAGCGAGGACCTAAATAATTGACGCATGGGGAAACAAGGTAAGCAGCAGTAGTAATACGATATGCGGTGCCTATCTAGCTCTCAGCAAGGTGGCTACTAGGTATGACTGGAATTATAACAAGACAGCATTGTATGCCGCACTGTCCAGGCACAGCACAAATATATTGCAGATAGCGACTCCTCGGTATCAGAACGTGAACCGTCACTTCCACGTTACTGACATGGCGGGAAACATTTTAAACATCCTTGACCGTGTAGCTTCAAGTCTATGGGGAAACATACTGCGAAATATTGGGAGAAATATCAAGTATAGTATGCTAGCTTTAAAGTAGCACAAATGGAATGAAATAACAACATTCAATTCATATTTGCTGAATATTTGTCTGTTTTTTTATATTCTTGCGATGCCTCTCCACCTGAGTGCATTGGCCGCCGCTACTACAGCGCATCTCTCTGCACGCCACCAGACCAATGGAGCAACTTCAACACTATCTCATACTAAAGACTTTTACGTGCACTACTTATGAATGTGACTTTTGACATAAAACTTCCGAATTTCTAGAAGTTATAGCAACTCTTAGATAACTAGAGTGCCCGCTCTGTAAAAATTAGAGGGCCCAGTCGTAAAAATGATGTAAAAAATTTTGTGATTGAGCTTTTTATTGTTCTGGTTCTCAGCATAAATTATGCTGTCTTACAGGTCTCATCCCTGCAGGCCTGATCTTCCATTAGTGAAACGCAAGCTGTACAACCATGAGCTTTGCGATAGCAAAGTATCCCCCTTGCAAGATAAGGAGTGAATATCAGCTTGTAATTGATCAAGCGTTAAGTTGCACTAAGAAAATAATAGTTCAGTCAAAAGAATTCACTGGCAATGTCCAAGGCCCACCGTATTGTGGATACCAACTATTTGTTGAACTTCCAGCGTCGAAATTTGGCTGCGATGTTAATTCAGTATGAAAAGGCCTCTGCTCGGCGTGAAGATTCAACTACTTCAATATCATTCAACAATGAAAGCGTTGATCCTGAGGCTGGGGATCCAGAGACCGGAGATCCAGAGCTATATTTGTCACCGGTACTCTAAGCGCTGAAATTGTATGGTATCTCAACTTGTTCTTCAGTACATGAATTTTCTCCTATTAAATTTGAACCTTCCATCAAATTGGCTTCGTAGATACTGAAAACCCGTGGTCGGCTGCAACCGCGCTTACTCCCTTGGGGCCTCTATCCGCAGCACAAACCAGTGCGTGTGGATTTCCCAGTTAAGGGTGTGGTCAGAGTTGACTCTATTAGGCACACTCACCCGGCGTTAGTAGCCCAACACCTTCAGCGAAATAACGCGATTCAAACAGGACCAATATCTCGAACACTTCACAAAATGACCATTACAAAGATCGATGGGTAACTACCTATATTTAGTGAAACTGGACCCTTTAGAAAGGGTGTTGTAATATTCTCAGTACTCCAACAACGAGGAAAACTTTCTGATTGAATAAGTGAATAAACATGACCTAAACTTAGGAATAAGAAAGACTGCAAGTTTCCTATTGAATAATAGAAAACACACACTTATACATGGATAGAATGGTCTTTATGGTCGTGCTTTGATGTTTGACCAGCAATGAAGAGCTTTAAATTTGTATGTTATTACCTGTCCTTAAAATTCAAAATTGTTATAGATTTCACTATTAGTATTTGTCAAACTGTAATCAGAACGAAAAGATATACCTCTGTGTTGAGAAATCCACACTTTATTTGCCTCCTGGTTTCGTCAGTGTAAGAGGCAGGGCACTGAAATTTTGATTTCTAGAAAGAAAATGCTTATGAAATATTTTACTTTTTTTTTATCGATTTAAACGTCCGCTTCATGTGTCAAGGACGAAGTGTTGGGCTGGATATGCAAGCGTCTCAGGGACGTACTACAATCCTAACACTAGCCAATAGAAAAAAATTATCTTGTGTAATCTAGAAGATACACTAATAAACTAGGAACTTGAGACATTACGTTAAAGTGACACATCATAAAAGATCCCGCTTAATATTAGTATTAGGTCGATTTTCGCGCCATACAGCTCAACTGTTAATGCTCTACACGGATTATGATTGTTAGCTACACTGAGTTGTTCATGGGAGCCGACGCAACTCATTAGTCCCGAAGTGTGGGCAGCACACGTCGCAATTTGCACCGGATTCGCGGAAAAGTCAACTTCCAGCTCTTCAATGGCGGCATAAAACACGTTTACCGACTGTAAAACTTCAAAAATTCTAATATCNTTTTTTTCATTCTTTTGTTTTTCCGCCCGCTGGGCTGGTTGCGTGGGGGTTTGTTAACCTCATGGAGTTTCTCCGTTCCTACGTCGCCAGCCTTGTGTGATTTAATAATAATAATAATTACGATTGTCAGCACCATCTTTAATAAGGTTTGAACAATTGCACGCTGACTTGCTGCCAAAGGCGTTACAGCGGCCAGTAGCGAGGACATAAATTGACGCATGGGGAAACAAGGTAAGCAGCAGTAGTAATACGATATCCGGTGCCTATCTTGCTCTCAGCAAGGCGGCTGCTAGGTATGACTGGAATTATAACAAGACAGCATTGTATGCCGCACTGTCCAGGCACAAATATAGTGCAGATGGCGACTCTTCGGTATCAGAACGTGAACCGTCACTTCCATGTTACTGACATGGCGGGAAACATTTTCAACATCCTTGACCGTGTAGCTTCAAGTCTATGAGGAAACATACTGCGAAATATTGGGAGAAATATCAAGTATAGTATGCTAGCTTTAAAGTAGCACAAATGGAATGAAAAAGCAACATTCAATTCATATTTGCTGAATATTTGTCTAGTTTTTCTACATTCTTGCGATGTCTCTCCACCTGAGAGCATTGGCCGCCACTCCTACAGCTCCTCTCTCTGCCCGCCACCAGACCAATGGAGAAACTTCAACACTATCTCATACTAAAGACTTTTACGTGCACTACTTGTGCATGTGACTTTTGACATAAAACTTCCAAATTTCTAGAAGTTGTAGCAATTCTTAGATAACTAGAGTGCCCGCTCTGTAAAAACTAGAGGGCCCAGCCGTCAAAAATGACGTCAAAAATTTTGTGATTGAGCTTTTTATTGTTCTGGTTCCCAGTATAAATTTTGCTGTATTACAGGTCTCATCCCTGCAGGCTTAATCTACCATTAGTGAAACGCAAGCTGTACAACCATGAGTTTTGCGATAACAAAATATCCCTCCCTGCAAGATAAGGAGTGAATATCAGCTTGGAATTGATCAAGCGTTAAGTTGCACTAAGAAAATAATAGTTAAGTCAAAAGAATTCCCTGGAAATGCCCAGGACTCACCATATTGTGGATACCAACTATTTGTTGAACCTCCAGCGTCGAAATTTTGCTGTGATGTAAATTCAATATAAAAAGGCCTCTGCTCAGCGTGAAGATTCAACTACTTCGATATCATTCAGCAATGAAAGCGAGGATCCAGAGGGTAAGAATCCAGAGACTGGGGATCCAGAGATCGGAGATTCAGAGCTATATTTGTCACCGGTACTCCAACCGCTGAAGTTGTATGGTATCTCAACTTGTTCTTCAGTATATGAATTTTCTCCTATTAAACTCATAACTGCGTGACGGAGGGACGGACCAACATTGGAGTAAGCAAGCGACCAGCAACTGTGTTTTATTATATAGTGGATGATAGTGAAAGATTTGAGACGACCCTTCCTCATTTGATATGTCTTATGTCATTAAAATGCTTATAAAACATACGCTACAACAGCCGACTCAAATTGTAATAAGAGATAAGTGCTCTCTCTTTTAATTCATGCAAGAAGCACAATCGTCTCCCATCATAAGTCACATGCACGAAACATCATACATTAGCAAGCAGCAATGCCTCAGTGAATATAAACAAATTACCCGCTGCGTATCCATGATACCGAACAAGCCTTCAGTACATCGAATATTTTGTGTTGAAGCGAAATCTGCTTCGTCAAAAGGAAAACAACAAGCTGAAACAAATAATGTCTACATCCCGTGAAAAAAACATCACTTCCCCCGCCCTACGTTGATTGTCACCCGCGAACGAAGTGAGAGAGGTGATGATGTTTTCGTTGAAGAGTTAAGTTTATATAAATTTGTCAGTCCACTCAAAAAGTGGTGGATGGAGTTGAGCAATGTTCATAATATTTGGTAGTGAGTTTGGTGGGTTGACCTAGACCCCCTGAATCGTGCCAAAAAACTAGGACTAGCTATCTGTAACAAAAATGAAGTCACGAGGCGTTCTATTTTTCCCATGCTATTACTGAAGCTCTACTCTCTGGGATTGCGGCTGTGCTCTAACCTTGTTCATTAAAAATGACTGCGTTGATCCTTCCCCCACCGCATGTTAGGGTTTTCCGCCTGCTACTTCTACTAAATGACAAAAACGTGTACAATAGGCCCAACTGGTTAACCCTGCTGAACGACTCGCTGAAGTCCAACTTAATGTGGCGTATCTACGAGCAACGATCTAACGTCGATTGTAGGTAATGCGATACAGACCATTGAGCGTTGCAACGACCCTAGCTAGCCTTTGCCGCCACGATAGCAGCATACTTACGTTCGCAGCTCTAACTCGTATCGCTGGTTCAATGCCAACCCAAGCACGCGAGCTCTTTGCTGATCTAAGTGTGATGACTCATCAGTTGCGCGTGCAGAGCGCCGTGGCGAAAATTGCTTTCCTCAGAGATGAAGGGGTGGGGCGTCGCAGTTCATTTGAACCTTCCGTCAAATTGGCTTCGTAGTTATTGAAAACCCGTAGTCGGCTGCAGCCGCACTTACTCCCCTGGGGCCTATATCCGCAGCACAAACCAGTGCGTGTGGATTTCCCAGTTGAGGGGGCGAACAGAGTTGACTCTATTAGGCAAACTCACCCGGAGTTAGTAGCCCAACACCTTCAGCGAAATAACGCGATTCAAACAAGACCAATATCTCGAACACTTTACAAAATGACCATTGCAAAGATCGATGAGTAACTACCTATATTTAGTGAAACCAGACTCTTTACAAAGGGTGTTATAATATTCCCAGTACTCCAACAACGAGGAAAACTTTCTGATTGAATAAGTGAAAAAATATGACCTAAACTTAGGAATAAGAATAACTGCAAGTTTCCTATTAAATAATAGAAAACACACACTTATACATGTATCGATTGGTATTTATGGTAGTGCTTTGATGTTTGACCTGCAATGAAGAGCTTTAAATTTGCTTGTTATTAACTGTCCGTAAAGTTCAAAATTGTTATAGATTTCACTATTACTATTTGTCAACCTGTAATCAGAACGAAAAGATATACCTCTGTGTTGAGAAATCCACACTTTATTTGCCCGGTTTCGTCAGTGTAAGAGGCAGGGCACTGAAATTTAGATTTCTAGAAAGAAAATGCTTATGAATTATTTTACTTTATCGATATAAACGTCCGCTTCATGTGTCAAGGACGAAGTGTTGGGCTGGATATGCAAGCGTCTCAGGGAGGTACTACAATCCTAACTCTAGCCAATAGAAAAATTTCATCTTGTGTAATCTAGAAGATACACTAAGAAACTAGGAACTTGAGACATTACGTTAGAGTGACACATCATAAAAGATCCCACTGAATATTATTATTAGGTCGATTTTCACGCCGTACAGCTCAACTGTTAATGCTCTAAACGGGTTGATTGTTAGCTACACTTTGCTGTTCATGGGAGCAGACGCAACTCATTAGTCCCGAAGTGTGGGCAGCACACGTCGCAATTTGCACCGGATTCGCGGAAAAGTCAACTTCCAGCTCTTCAATGGCGGCATAAAACACGTTTACCGACTGTAAAACTTCAAAAATTCTAATATCTTCGATTTCTGGCAGAAAAGTTTTGGTTTTTAGATGCTCATCAGATGCTACGTCAGCTGAGTGTCGCCTTTTATTATGACAGATCTGCCTTCCGCTCGCCTGCGAGCTCTACATTTTTCACGAGAGAACTCGCGGGCGTCCCAGCCATAGGAGCGAGTAAACGAGGCTGAGCAGCAGATTTACGTTCTTTGTTCCTCCTCTGTCTACGTATACATATACTGTATGTTTGTTTACTGTGTACGTAGGCAGCAACTCATTTGTAAGACTTTTTCCGCTAAACCGTACATGACATTTTTTTTTCACAAGCTTCACTAATATATTTGCCAAAATTCGATATTTTCTTTGAACATCTTCACTAGCGTCATATTCTGAGAATCATAAAAAAATATCTACTGTGCAGCAATCAACTCTAAAAATTTGTATTAAAATACGGCACTCAGCATGCATGCCTGTGAACTTAATGCAATTTATTTTTATTTATTATTTTTTCAAAGCTTTTATTGCAAGCAGAAATAATGTACCCTGACGGCAGTTTCAACTGTTGTTTAATAAAATTACTGCCTTCTCCGAAGTTAACTGATAGCACTGATCTGTATCAACTTGATTGTGGCATGGAGCCTTCCGTCACTGGCACCAAAGAGTCTTGACGATCTGTAGTCGACTGTAGCCGTATTCTCCTCTTGGCCTATATCTGCAGCACATACGTGTGTGTGTGTGTGGGGGGGGTGGTTCTGAGTTGGGGGTAAGGTCAAGTTGATTTTACCTTTGCCGAGGATCTCCACTGTCAGTGCAAAGATTTATGACCTGTTTGAGAACGGATATATCAATTTTTCCTCCATATTGGGCTTCAAGGCCAAATTGGTTGAATGCAGTCATCATGTACGGTGACATTCGTCTCTCAAGCACTAGTTCATTTACTTTCGAGAATGACGTAGCCACTTCTATGGCGATAATTGCTCTTGAATCTTGGCCACAGAAACCAGCAATGGGCAGGGTCGGGGGCCGCAGATTGTGGCATAACACCTTCCGTCATTGGCGCCATAGCTCTAGACGATCTGTAGTTCACTGTAACCGTATACTCCTCTGCGTCCCCCCCCCGACCCTCCACATTGCCGGCTTTCTCGATGCTATTATTATTAAAACTTCACGCTTGAGCTCCCACGGACAGGTAATACAACCCAAATGAAACATCTTGCAACACCGGGAAGCCCAAAACGCTGCTAGAGGAAATCCAGCAAAAAAACAATAACAACTGACTTAAACGCCTCCAGGCCAATACGACCAAAAGCCGATGCCGGCAACAAATTCCAAACTTTAGCCGACCAGGGCACAAAGCACCGACAGAACTGATTAGTTCGACATCTGACAGCCTCCAAAGTGAAAGAGTGCGCTCCGCACGCAGCACGAGTCGCTCTCCCAAAAACATGGAGGGCAGGGAGAAAAGAATACAACCAATGCCACTCATTATTGTACACCTTATAAAACATACATAGCTCTGCTACTCTTCTCCTGTGGGATAGGTTCACTAGATCATTATCAGCGCACAGCCTGCTAGCTGAACTATCAGTCGATCCAACAGGCGCAAGTGAGTGTCAGCAGCTGAAGCCCAGGCCGGTGAGCAATACACAAACACAGGCAGCAAAAACGCATAAAAACATTTGCGGGCAACCTGACTATCACCAAACACGGAATTCACCTTACGCAGGATCCCAATCTTAGTGGAAGCACGTGACACCAACCTCCTAATATGCGGCTCAACTGTAAG